>VXAC01002359.1:116461-227317 GCA_013399225.1 Rhipidura dahli | reverse complement strand
CACCCTACCAACTCCAGGTACTTTTATGTTTTGTGCTCTCTTCTGTTACCTTCCTGTGGTTGTAATGAAGGTCTGTGAGCACTGCCATTTGAGGTTCTCTGTGGGATTGAGGATGGGGGGGATAACTACTAGGCTTTCCAGGAATACTGGCTTGTGCCCAAAGCTAGTCTTTTGGTCTGGCTGTTTCAGAAGGAACAAGAATTCAGGGGTCATGAGGAGAAGGTCTTGGCTTCCCTGATTCCACAGTCTCCAAAGAGGTTTTTCATCCTAGTGCCCTGCTTAGACAGCTGCTGAACTGACAGGAAATCTTGCTGTTGGACTTCATCCTTCAGCTGTGCAGACTGTAGTCAAAGGACTAAGAATGTGCAATTGGAGTGGGTCTTAAGTTTGTGACATTAGAATTTTAGACACTCTTTGGGAAAAGCTTTGCAGACGTTCTTCCCTTTCTCTCCTCCTCCTTTGCCCTGTTTTTCTAATGGTTTTCAGACATTATAGATATAGGGAGGAAGGAAGGATTCTCCTGCCAGTCTTTTTGGGAAAATTTTCACTCTGCATACTACATCTTTCTGTGAATTGTGGCCTTTGGGTGACTGGAACCACTAGTACGCAGGGATGTCCTTTATCAGGGTTATGTTGGGAAAACCACATGCTAATCTGGAAGGAAGATATTTCTATACGTGTTTCATTACTGGACCACATATTCTGCTCTCAGCTCTTACTCCAGGATTTAGTGATGTGTTCTAGGTAATGAGGCAGAGATAAAAAGCCCCAGCCAGATCCAAAACATTACTGCTCCTCATCTCTTATCAATTGATAGGTCTCTCTGATTTGGTGAGAAGCACCTTCCAGCACCAGGCCTAATCTCTTCACTAGGCAAGGAGGGCCATGACCCTCTCTATGCATGAATGTCAAGGAATCTCCTTTCTGGGGCCATAAGGGGAGGGCTGGTGCTAGGGACCTTTGTTATGCTAAGGGTGGGCTGACCTGTTTGTGTCTGTGGCAGCTGCCTCATGCACAGCTTCTGTTCAGTTCCTATTGAGTCGCACTCATGCCTTTGTGCCTTTGTCTGTTTTCTCTGTCCCTGCTGTTTCTAACAACCCCACCTTCATCCACATCGACCACACCAGAATTGACAACCACTCCCTCATCACNGCTGAAGTGATGGGTAACATTGCTTTTGCAGCTGTTGGAACATGTCCTTCAGCTGGCCAGAATGTAGTCACTGGACCCATGGAGTGCAATTGGAATGGGACTTGGTCTAGTGGCAGTGACCTATCAGGCTCTTTTTGGGTTCAGCTGTGTAGACTTTCTTCCCTTTCTCCTCCTCCTATGCCCTCAGTGTTAGTGGTTGTCAGCTGTTAGACATGTAAGAGGGAAGGATTCTCCTGCCAGCCTTTTTGGGAACAGTTTCACTCTGCAGTCTGCTTCTTGCCGTGAACTGCAATTTTTCACTTACGCTTTGTCTGATGAGATCCACTAGTGCCCGGGGAAGCCCTGCATCAGGATGACATTGAAACAAAGGGGAATCACATGGCAATCAAGCAGGAACATATTCCTGTGCATGCTTCCTTCCCCGATCACAGCTTCCCATTCAGGTCTTACCCCAGGATTTAGCAAGGTGTTCAGGTGATGAGGCAGAGATATAAACCCCCATACAGATTCAAAGTATTACTTCTCATCTCTTACCTATTGGTAGATCTCTCTGATTTGGTGAGAAGCACCTACCAGCACTATCTCTTTCCTCAGACTGAAGGGCTGTGACCCTGTGTGTGCATGGATTTCAAATATTTTGCTTCCCCAGGCCAGAAAGGAAGGGCTGGTGATGTGCTAATGGGCTGACCTTTCTATGTCTGTGGCAGCTGCCTCGTGTGCAGCTTCTGTTCAGTTCCTATTGAGTCGCACTCATGCCTTTGTGCCTTTGTCTGTTTTCTCTGTCCCTGCTGTTTCTAACAGCCCCACCTTCATCCACATCGACCACACCAAAATCAACCACTCCCTTGCCACCAGAGTCTTCCACCACCACCACCAGCCCTCCGAGTACAACAACCACTGGTTCATCAACACCCACCTCAACTACTTCAAGCACATCCTCACCTACACCAACATACACCACCACCCTACCACCTCCAGGTAAATCTCTGGCGTGGTCTGTTATTTGTGTCCTTCCTGTGGTTGCCCTGAAGCTACACGAGCTCCTCAAATTGTGCGTCTCGGTGGGATTGAGGATGGGTGTAATTGCAGGGCAACTGTGGAATAGCCTTTGCTTAAAACTTGCCTTTCATCTGGCTATTTAAGAAGGAGCAAGGTTTTGGGGTTCTGGGGAAAAGGTCTTGGCTTCCCTCCCTCAAAAAGTGACAGAGTGGGTGTTTCATGCGGATGCTTAGCTTATGCAGATCTTGAACTGATTGGAAATGTTGCTTTTGCTGCTGCTGGACCTTGTTCTTCGGCTGGCCTGAATGTAGACACTGGACAGGTTGTGCAATTGTAGCATGGCTTTGGTTTTTTGGCACTGGCATTTCAGGCACTCTTTCAAAATAGCTGTGTAGACTGTCTTCCCTCTCTCCCATTCCTTTGCCCTGTCAGGGCTAATGCTTGTCAGCTGTTATAGATGTAGGAAGGATGAAGGCTTTTGGGAACAGTTTCACTCTGCAGACTGTGACTTCCTGTGAACTGTGGTCTTTGGCTAACAAGATTCACTAGTACTCTGGGAAGCCATTTATAATGGTGACATTGGGAAAACCACAGACCGATCAGGCAGGAACATATTCCTGTGCATGCTTCCTTCCCTGATCACAGTTTTCCATGTCAGCTCCTACCCCAGGATTTAGGTAGATAATTATAATGGCACAAAGATAGAAAGCCCCAGCCAGATTGAAAGTATTGTTCCTTCTCCTCTGTTACCTACTGGTAGGTTGCTCTGATTTTGTGAGAGGCACCTTTCAGCACCATCTCTTTCCTCAGAGGGAAGGGCTGTGACACTCTGTGTGTGTGTGTATTTCAAAGTATCCCTTTTGGAGCCAGAAAGGAAAAGCTGGTGCTAAAGGTGGGCTGACCTGTCTATGTCTGTGGCAGCTGCCTCATGCACGGCTTCAGTGCAGTTCACATTGACTTGCACTCATGCCTTTGTGCCTTTGTCTGTTTTCTCTGTCCCTGCTGTTTCTAACAGTCCCACCTTCATCCACATCGACCACACCAAAATCGACAACCATTCCCTCGTCACCAGAGACTCCCACCACCACCACCAGCCCTCCAAGCACAACAACCACTGTTACTGGATCATCACCATCTACCATCTCAACTCCTCAAAATATTATCACCAAAACCCCAGCATCTCCATCCACAGAAGCAATAAGTAATTCCCAGGGTTTCATGTCCTTTGTTGGTTTTAGAAAGACCAGTTTATTGGCAGCTTGTCATGTGTTTTAGTTTCTATACTATGCACTACTGTAGTTTTGATTATATTTCAAAAATATCCCAGCTAACCTTTCAGCAGCAATGTCATATCCCCTATTGTCCCAGTTCATCTGCCTCTGTTAAAGTACATGAACGACATGAAAGAGTTTGCCTGTCCTCACCCAAATGTGAAATAGTTTTCGTTGAAGGACTGTCCTGGTGGGCAGAACCATTGTATCTTAATTCCTCTAGTATTATTACTGCATTCCTATTATGTACACAGTGCTTCTCTCTCTACCATGTGTCACTTATACCGTGCTATAAAACCGCAAACAGATGGCTCTGAGGCTGAGCTGTGAGAATCATGAATCCTTTTAAACATCCTAATCAAAAACAATTTTAAAGGAGTCTCCCTTAGCAACCATAATGAAAACTGGCCACGTGAAAAAGCAGAAAAGTGAATTTGGGGTTTGTAGCATTCCAAAATAGCTTGTGGGTGAGTGGTCTTAAAGGCTTGGGCCTTAGAAATGGAACACATACTGCTGCAGCAACTGCTCAGTTTCTGTAGAATCAAGTGACTGCATAATCAAGCATGGTATGAACGTGCCACATAAAGCAGCACAGGAAATAATGGTCTTTTCATAGAATATAGTATGACAGCAAAACAGAATTAACCAGAGTTCATTGATCTACTCAGTGGATTCCCCTGGATCTAGGTCTGCTGAGCTCGTCTCTGCAGTATAAAGTTTCAACACTGCAGAAGATGTTCCCTCTGACAGTAATTGTTGATGAAGTTTTTATATCAATGTCTCCTATGCAAGATGTAGGGGATTTTGTTAATAGTCCCTCAGTGATGCAAAAACAGTTAATAAAACAATTTCTGCTTTATTTATATCTAATGACCCTATGCTTAGGCTTGTTGAACTACATATGCTTAGTAGAAAATGAGATTATATTAGGAAGAAAATGCAATTTCCCTACTTAAAATACTCTGTTTTCTCCCTGTCTTAAAGAGGGTACAACAGCAGAGATGCCGACAAAGACAAGCACTCCAGTTACTCCTTCATCTACCCCACTGCCAACAACAAGAACGACAGAAATAACTACAGTGTTTAGTACAAGCACCACTAGTCAACAGTCAACACCAGTGTCAACAAGCCCATTGACAGCTACCACCTCTGAAGTCACTGAAACAGAATCAACCACCAAGACCACCACTTCAGGCCCCACGCCCTCAAGATCCACCAGCACCACACCAGTAACAGAAACACCTATCCACGAGACCACTACCACCAGGACCCCAAGCCCTCCAACAGGACCACATACCACCACACCCTCAGGACCAGGCAGCACCACTGTCACACCACCACCAGTATCAACAACTCCATTCATTGGAACAGAATCAACCACCAAGACCACCACTTCAGGCCCCACGCCCTCAAGATCCACCAGCACCACACCAGTAACAGAAACACCTATCCACGAGACCACTACCACCAGGACCCCAAGCCCTCCAACAGGACCACATACCACCACACCCTCAGGACCAGGCAGCACCACTGTCACACCACCACCAGTATCAACAACTCCATTCATTGGAACAGAATCAACTACCAAGACCACCACTTCAGGCCCCACACCTTCAGTGTCCACGCCCCACACCACCACAGTAGGAACAGAAATAAGTACCCCAATGACAACCTCTGCAACTGTTACTACTACAACAACATCACCTGCTGTCACTACCACCACAACTTCAGGACTGTCCTCCCCAGAGTCTACTTCCAGCTCTACTGTATCTCTGCCATCAGTATCAACCAGCCCTATGTCAACCACCACCTCTGGTACTACTCAGACAGAAAGCTTTACCACCACTTCAGGAACCACCTCTAGCAGTGTTATCACGATCAATGCAACCACCACCTCCACCACCTTCAAAACCCTTTCCCCTGGCTCAACTGGGCCTACTACTGGGCCTACTACTACATCTGCAACATCAACTGCAGTCACCATTACGGGAAGTTCTACACACAGTGCAACTCCTCCAGTTAATGGTTCGAGTTCAACTACAAGTCTAACACCAACCACTCCTAAAAAAACTTGTACTATTTTCCCTAATGAATCTTATGAGGTGAGTAGATTTTGTGCTTCTATTCTGCTTTGGATGGAGACTAGACAAATAACTTCAATGTTAGTAACATACGGAGTAGGCATTAATCTGGATAGGAAAGGAAGTATCAGTCTGTTCTATTTCTTTAGTTTTCTTGGGCATCAGCAGGACTTCCAGTGATATTTGGATTGATAGCTTATATACTGCTATTATCTGTTCAAAGATAGTTTTTAAAGAGCTTTCTGCAAAGAGCTAGATCACAGTTCAGTTTTTGTCTTTATTGTAGTAAAGTATTTCCTCTTTCTGTTGAAGAGGAAACCAGGACCTAAGTGGTGCTAAGATATCTTTTCTATTTCTGCTTTTGAATAAGTCCAGAGTGGGTAAAAGTTGTTTGTGTGTTTGCACTGCAGCCCAACAGAAATCTACAGGGCCGCATTTGTCTGAGTTTGTAATGAGTCATGCTTGTTCACAGTCTGGTTTCAGGAGAAGACTGTTAAACAGATCACTGCATTTAAATGCTTGTGAAATTTGATTCGGAGTTTTTTGGGGTTTTTTTTGAACCCTCCACCCCTGACACAGACAAGTTAATGTCCTGTACCTTTCTAAAGCCTCCTCACAGCTTAGATGCCTACCAACTTGCTCAGTAGATCTGCAGGAATAAAAATTATACATGGCTGAAAAACTGGTAGAAGATAGAAAAAGATGCATACAATCAAAATGCATGCACATAATCACCATGGACATTTTCCCCCGAATACTTGGTGTTCACTGTAGCTTTAGCTGTTAATCTGTTCTAGGCATTCATGGAAGGGAATTGATCATATAATGGCCATTCATATTGACCAGCATCTTTCACTTTTGATTAGAGAGTGTCTAGATGATGAGATTAGATCAGACATCTCAGTTTTAGATAGCTGAAACTAGAAAACATGATTCCCATTCTGGTTTACTGGCCTGACTTTTGTAAGTAACGCTTTTCACTTAGCAGCTCTCAGTTGTCCTAGCTCATCTTGCAGATCTAGATAATGCTGACTGATGCACTTCTATTTTCAGATTTGTGGTGGGGAACGAATCGTCAATAAACATCTGGCATTTTTAAAACTGGCAGAAGATATTCAGGCATAACTGTTGTTAGTCTTATTGCTTCCTAAGATTTGTCTCTGTCTCTCCTCTCTCCCTCTCTTTTCAAACACAGCAAGGTGATTCATGGTGGCTCTGTAACTGCACCAAGGCAATATGTATAGAAGACAACATTGTCCAGGTGATTCCAGTAATCTGCAATCCACCTCCGAAACCCACATGTGCCAATGGACTTTCTCCTGTGCCAGTCATTGATGAGGATGGATGCTGTTGGCACTGGGAGTGTGACTGTAAGTATACATTTTGTTGAATATTTAATCTCCTGAGGGAACAATATTATTGTCAAGACAAATAATATTTATCAGGAAACAAGTATTGTGCAAGGCTGTGACCTGGTCTTCTAGTGTTGGTTAGTTTAGAGTGCTTTGCTGATTCTTCTTAGCTAATTTAGGGATTTGCTTAAATTGCCATTTATCTCTACATAACTGTTGTGTTAGTAGAGTAAAGTGGTCTCCCAAAGTAGGATTTAAATGTCCAGGTGGAGACATCTATAGGCTAGAAGCCTATATATATTACTTGTTCATACAATCGGTAAAGATGAATCTATGGTACAGTTAATCTTATTCTCAGTTGTCTGTCATTAATGTCAGATGAACTGTGCATTGAAAGTGCCTGGTTTTTATTGATGAGTTCTAGCTAATGAGCTCATGCATTGACATATGCACTGTATTAAAATTAAAATGCCCAAAGTTCAGTGAGATGTTTCCCACACCTACAGATTTTGCTTGTAGTCTGCTATGATTTGGTATGTTGCAATAAGAGCCTAACTTAGCTGTATGTTTTTTTAGGCTACTGCACTGGCTGGGGAGATCCACATTACATGACTTTTGATGGACTGTACTACAGCTATCAAGGGAATTGTACATATGTCCTTGTGGAAGAGATCAATAAGAATGTTGACAACTTTGGTGTCTACATTGATAACTACCACTGTGATTCAAGGGATGTAGTGTCCTGTCCTCGAACACTCGTTGTGAGACACGAGACTCAGGAAGTGAGGCTAAGAACAGCAGAACCAAATACTCTACAAGTAGAGGTACTAGAGAATGTTACCATTGATTTCTTGACTCATTAATCTTTATCTTGATTAATACTGCATCAACAGGATAATTATATTCCCAAAGTTTGTGAAAAAAATTAATCTGTGTTTTAGATTCAGTAACAGTTTAGATTATAAAATTGGGCTGCTTCAAAGGACTTCAAAGGACTACTTCAAAGCATTTTTTGACTCTGAATATGGGGGAAAAAAATTCCATGACTTCTTGTCTTTTTAATCTCAAATCTTTGCAGATCTCTCCTAAATACAGAAGTGTTCACAAATTGCTAAGAGTTAAGGATATAAAATAAGTTAATTTATAATTATCATTAATGTAACAAAGGAAAACAATGTGGAATGGGAGGAGATAATGTAAGGTAGACATAACAATAAAGTGCTGGCCTGAAGCATTTTTCAAAAGTACCATTAGTAGCTTTTACTTATGTCACCTTTTTAATTTTTCAGAATAGGGCACTTATGTGGGTATTCCATTGATAAATGTGATGTTCCAGGTTTTGAGCTTCAAAATTGGTGAGAAGTGTTGGGGGCTTTTTGTAGCTTTGTGCTATTTGTTTGGTTTATTTTTGTACCTTACTGTGTGAGAATATTACAAGTTAGGTTGCAACATATTTTTGAAAATTTACAACATTTAGATCTCTTTTTTTCTCTAAAGCAAAGAAATTTCCCATTGCTGAGTAAAAGTAGTGTTAGTTTCACAGGTATATCATGGCTACTGTATTTAAATAAATAATATGGTTTTAGTCTTTTTTATTTTCTTTAGTTTTCCTACAAGCATGTTCCCTTTATGCCAAGAAAATGTTCCCTTTGTGCCTAAAATGTTATATCATATGAATTTAGGAGAATTTTATATTCTACTTTCATGAGGAGTCCTTGATGCCTTAGTCACTCTAATAAGTGTGGTGAGTGTTAGGAGTTAGCTGGTTTAAACCTTGAATTTTTAGCCTCATTTGTATGAGGTTGATAGTTTTTTTGTGGCTCAGAGAAGAAAAGTTTGACTTTCCAGTAACAAAGGAAACACAGGAACACTTGTTACAAATTAAAAGGATATTATTTACCTTTACATTCTCTCTGCAAAGCAAAGGAACAGTCAATTGTTTTGAAAAGTCAAACTAAATATATGCCTTTTTTCTGTTTTCCTTTATTTATTAGGTGACAGTAAACAACCAGCTCGTGGCTTTGCCTTACAAGAAATTTGGTGTGAGCATCTATGAGTCAGGCATAAATCGTGTTGTGGAAATTCCTGAGCTGAAAATGAATGTGACCTACAATGGCTTGTCCTTTTCTATCAGAATGCCCTTCAGCCTGTTTGGCAACAACACCCAGGGACAGTGTGGTAAGGCTTACTCTTCTAATTTTTGGACTCTCGGAAAACCATGATGACAGCCCTGCTGCAAAGATTAATAGAATATCCTAATAAATCTGTGAGTGAATTCTTTCTTCCCTTACCACCTTTAGGTACTTGCAATAACAACACAGCAGATGACTGCATGTTACCAGATGGAAGCATTGCAGAAAACTGTGAAACCATGGCAGATCATTGGCAAGTTGTTGATCCTTCCAAACCACAGTGCTCTCCAGGCCTAGTTCCTACAGGTTCACCTAGCACAACACCAACACAGCCTTGCAAAGAATCTTCCATCTGCGAGCTTCTTTTGGGAAGGTAACATTCCTCTTGGTTTTGCAAACCTTTGGTCTTTGATTTAAATGGAAATTTTAGGATTAATTTATCAATTAAGAGTTTTTCTAACTATTGTTCCATTTCTTGTATCTTTATGGGTTGCTTCCTCTCCTTTTATTTTTTCTGGTTTTTATTTTTTGCTGACAGTTTCTTTCAGTCCTCTGGCTGCCACATTAACCTTTGTTGATGTTCCCACATTCTTCTACACTCTCTGCCCTCCCCTGTCTCATGTTCTTTTCCAACATTTACTTAGGAGAAAACGGAGTCCAACTGAAAACAGAGATCTTATTTTTTAGAGCACCATGTTAGAACTGAAAAAGAAAAAAATTCAAAATCTCTTTGAAGAGATAGCACATGGTTGCACCCAATAATATACATCTCTAGGACTCAAGATGTTGATGTCTAAGTGTTTCATAGGTGAGGGAAGAATACTTTTAGATATGCTGTGTCTTGGGGTGAGCTCAAGCTCAGTTTAAAGGCACAGAAAAGCCCAAAAGTTATTTTTGGGCATAGAGCAGATGAGAGGAGATACACATCATGAAGTCACCCCCAAGACACGTTGAAAGATTACAATCTGGTTAAGTACTCTTAGCACAAATCTCTCATCAATAGTCCTCATCCACATGTCCTTAATCTCCCACGTCCACAGTTGCCACATCATAACGTTAAGCACATTGAAAAATGAATGGATCATTCAGTAACTAATAATGATAAATATTTCTGTTTCTAGTGTGTTTGAGCCGTGCCATGCGCTTGTCCGGCCTGAAAAGTACTACGCAGCCTGTGTTTTTGATAGCTGTGTACTTCCCAACCTAGACCTGGAATGCTCAAGTCTGCAGATCTATGCTGCCACCTGTGCTGATCAAGGCGCATGCATTGACTGGAGAAAGCACACCAATGGTGTATGCTGTAAGTATATGGCCATTCTTCTTGAATTATTAAGGAAGATTACATGGAGCTGTTTCAGCAGTAATGTCCTACTGCTTTCAGTAATGAAGACACCAACAAATCACACCAGCTGGTTCCCTTAAGTAATTTTGCTGGTAACATTATTAACAATGGAAATGATAAATGGGCCTGCAAAAATATACGTGTATTGACTGTCCCAGAAACATCTCTACCAGTACATAGTTTTTTGTATGTAGGCAGTTCTGTGCTTTGCAGGCATCAGCAGATCACTCTCTATTTGGTGGCATGTGCATTAGTTTTCATCTGTAGTAAGAGCACAAAGGGTTTCACACTCACATTTGAGAACTTGTGCAAAAGAGACTGAAATTATGGGAAAAAAACAGTAATCGAGATGTAGACTCTTGGCTTTATCATCTTAGTGTAAGCTACGGTACTATATGTCTAAATTGCACAAAATTATTCCATTTAGAGACATGAGTCTGATATCTGGGATTTTTTCTCTTTGCTTCTCAAGATTGCCATAGATACATAGGAAAATGAGTAACCAATGTTTAAGTTCTTAGCATAAGGTCATGGGGCTTTTATATAATATTGTTACTGAGCTGTTCCTCCTTTCTGTTCTTCCATTTCAGCTCATGAATGTCCCCCAACTAAAGAGTACAGAGCATGTGGTCCTATTAAAGAGATGACCTGCAAATCAAGGTAAAAAATTCCTTCACAGTAAGTTATAGCTTGTACAACTATTCAGTCATGTCTAATGCACAGGTGAATGAGCAAAATCAGCCTCCTCTCATGTCTTAAACCGACTGTCAAATTTATTAGCACTCTTCTGTTGACCCTAAATCTGTGTGCCTGAATTGTTTCTGGTGTTTGGCTATATCAAACACAAACACCGACAATCCCCAGTCATGAATTTGCCACTGTATTTTCAGTGAAAGGTTATTTGGCATAATCCTCCTGTATGAGCCTATGACATTAATGGTGTTCCTCTGAACATTTTGTCTCACAGAGGACAGAATGACACATCAACTAAACAAGTGGAAGGCTGTTTCTGTCCCAATGGAACCATGCTGTATGACTCTGGCGTGGATGTCTGCGTGAAAACCTGTGGTGAGTTTTACTGCTTCATTTGGATGCATGTTTGTTTCCTCTTTGTTGTTTCCTTCTTGTTTATGCATCACAGATTTGACTGTATGCAGTGCTCATTTAATGTATAGTAGAGATGCTTCCTGTTATGTGACTGGTAATGGAAATTTATTTTGTTTATTTTTCCCAGGCTGTGTGGGAGTGGATATGATACCAAGAGAGGTATGATGCTGTATGCTTTTGTATTTCAAGTAGAAGCTTGGGTAGGGAGAGGAGAGTGGTCTCCACTGGTACAATCTTGTTTTGTTATCTCCTAATTTTGTGTTCCTGATTTTACTCCTGTTCCTTTTAATTGGTTACCATGCAATCACTCATTTTTTTGTTTTTCAATGACAGTTTGGAGAAAGGTTTACAGTGGACTGTCAGGACTGTATTTGCCTGGAAGGTGAACATGGCATTGTATGTGAGCCTCATAAATGTGAACAGAAGAAGGTCACTTGTGATGGAGAAGGCTTCTATGAAGTCCAGGAAGTCAATCCTGAAGATTCCTGCTGCCCTCTTTTCACTTGCAGTGAGTTTATACTTTTGTTTCTAGTCTTTCTATATCTCTTGGAAATAGAAAGGAAAAGAGACTGAACTACCTTAGTACCAGAAATCTGCGGGAGTCACAAATGCTTTTTAAAATCAACTTGCCCAGTGCTAGGGAAAATACATTCTAACATTGCAAGGATTCAGTATAACTGAATTTACAGTTATGGGACTCAGCATAACTCAAGCTATTGTTCTTGAGTTCACATGTGAGGGCCACATTTTATTTAAGCAAAATGCAGATAGATTATTGAATGCTCTGTCAATTTTCATTTTCCAGCAATTGCCTAAAATCCTGGAGAGAGTAGGATTTGTTCCCTACTTCTTTGCATAGAATGTTGATACTTTATTAACACGGGATAATTACACAGTAGAAAAAAATTTATAAATTAATTCAGTACCCCATATCCAGTGCCTGGATTTACCAGGAAAAACGCGTTTCCTGTTTGCAATTTGTTTCTTTGAAGAGGGTCTGGACTGTTTCCTAGCAATGGAAAATTCATCCTAAAAGCTTTGATAGGTGCTTATTTCTAGTAGCTGTGATTCAGTGTACTTTCTGGCTTACTCTTTTTTTTTTCCTTTGTTTTTTTCCTCAGAATGCAATACAAGCTTGTGCACATCTAAAGCCCCCAAGTGCTCACTGGGATTTGAAGTTCATTCTTCTATTCCCAGTGGTCAGTGCTGTCCTGTATACCAATGTGGTAAGTCCCTTGGAAATATATTACAATGATTAGACTTACATTTATTACATAATTTAGCATTACACTTAATAAGACTGTATGCAATAGCCTATGGAAAGAGGTACAAAACACAGTCAGATTCTACAAATTCATTACTATTAAAATGGGTTATTAGTGCTATAGTTACAACAGCTAGGAAATTGGATGTAGCTCAGGTGACTCAAGTTCAATTTTCCTGGTTATAATTACATATAAGAACAGCTACAGAATTAACTGGGACGATGATCTCAGCTTAATCTAGCAAAAAGTCTCTAGAAGCATCCTCAGCAGAAGACAGATTTACAGTTCTTGATGACTGAAACATGGAAGTACTTGTATCTGTTAAGTGGACTTTCTTGGCTGTGAACTGGACTGCATATATTGGGACAAATCTTCTTCCCTTTTTGCAAATGCAACGTTAGTTTTTATAATTTTTGTATGTCCTGTCTGCTACCAGCATTGGGGAATAATCATATGAATTGTGATTCATTGTGGAAGAAATGAGTTTGATTAGAGTGGGGTGAAGACATTTTTAATTCTTTTTTCCTATCTAAACATCTAACTCTTTGCGTATTCACAGTTCCCAAGGGGGTTTGTGTACATGAGAATGCTGAGTTCTTGGTAAGTTCCTGTTTCAATAGTCTTCTAAAAATGCTTTAAAGACCAGTTAGTATATTTGATCAGAAGTGCTGTGAAGAGGTTTATCCAGTAAAATCAGTATCTTAGAAATTTTCTGATTTCTGTCAGGAGTTTATCAATTTCACAAAGCCTAAATCTTTTCTGAAGTTTCCTGTGTAGGAAAGAAATTGAAGGGCCGCATGTATGTCAGTATCAGAGGGGAATTTGGGTTAAGTGTTCTGGGATTTAACAAAGTCAGTCCACATTTACTGTCAGCACAGTATTGCAGTTTTAAGACCCTGTTTTCAAAAATTAAAAGATATGTAAATAAGTATTATTCTAACCAAACCTAGATTTCTAATAAATTCTCTTTTGTCTAGTAATTGTACCTGTTCTTTTAATATCAGAGTTTCTCATTGCTATACAGGATTTCAGTAAAGACACACATTAAATTATATTCAGTATTTTAAATGTTGTCTTTGGGAATGGCTAGCCAAATAGCTATCCAGTTGTCTTTATGATATTTTCCTTTTCTATTGCTAGATTTACAGATTTTTAAAAAATTAATAAATGTCTGTCAAACACATACTATCTCATTAATATGTGATTCTTTTCCTTAAAATTCGTAGCCCAACTCCTCAGTCTTTGTTGACAAGTGTCAGAATTGCCTCTGCACAAATGATGTTAACGTCAGCACTCAACTGAATATCATCTCCTGTGAACGTGTCCCCTGCAACACATACTGTCAACCAGTAAGTGGCAAACTTAAAGAAACAAAAGACTCCAAAATACCCATATATATGAAAATCATTGTCATCAGTGAGTGGTATGAAGCAAAGGACAGGGTGTTGAAACCCAGAGACCAACTCCAGCATGGTTATCAACTGTTCTTTGAGCAATCTACTGCCTGAAATTGACTGTGTAACTGAAAGCACTCAGTTCACACTGGCAGAATTAGCTGGGAAATTTCTGCAGACCACCTTGTAGAGTGATATTTAATTATTATGCATATTTATTGCTGTGCTTTAATTTATTCCATTTATAACATGCTTTTATTACTTGTGTTCTGTTGGTTTGGAACATAGAAAGGCACAAATCTAAGTACACTTCAAAGTGTAATCAATTAATGGATTAGTAAGTTTTCATTTATTTCTCAAATATTCAACTATCATCATGTTTTGTTTTTAATTAATTTTCATTTTTAGGGCTATGAACTTAAACCAGTCAAAGGTGAATGCTGTGGAAAATGTGTGCAGACCAAGTGTATTATACACACAGCAGACAATTCTGAACTCATCTTGAGTGTAAGTATGCTCTACGTCTTATGTCTCCACCAAATCTGTAAAGTTCCCTGTTCCAAAGAGGGAACATCTCCTTGCCAGAGGCAAGGCTTTAGTGTAAGTTTCCGCCTGAAAGATCAAAATCTCATCTAAAGCAAAACCTAGTTACAATTTTTTGACCTGAAGGGAGGTCTCATGAAATAAAATTATCTGGAAGGCCCTTCCTGGAATGAGAAATCCAATACCATTGGAAGGGGTTTTCCTCCAACATCTAGAGGCTTGGGCTTTTCTGTGTACTGAAAAACACTATTAAAGCCTTCATATTAAACAATTCTATTCCCCCCGTAGGATGAAGATTTAGGGTTGTTCTTAATTAAAATAAAACAGTCTAGCTTTTTGAAGGCAAAATCCATTGGCATGGATGATTTTGTTAAAGTATACTATGTACTTCAGAGACAATTTTCTTTCTCAAGGAAAATCCCATGTAAAACTGAAGATTTTCTCCATGTATGGCATATTGCAATCCATGTCATGATCTGTGTATCAAGTGGCTGTTAACCTAAAAATAATTGATTGGGAAACAAGATGAAAGTCATTATCAGAGGGCAAGAAAATTTCTGTCTGAGCTCCCTTCAGCTGTCCTTACTACATTTTGCATCTCACTTGCAGCCTGGAGACTTCAAAAATGATCCTCGCAACAACTGCACCATTTACAGCTGTGTGGATGTCCACAACCAACTTATCGCTTCCACATCTGAGATTACCTGTCCAGCATTCAATGAGGAGAGCTGCAAACCTGTAAGTAAAAATGGAAATTTTACCCTCTACTCCATACATAGATTACTTCAGTTTAGTTCAGCCATCTAACTAACAATGAAAGTAAAATTTAGCTCTGATGACCTTTCATCATATTTTCTCAGTCCTAAGGGTGAAAGTTCCAGATGCATCCATGTACAGCCCTATAGAGTATATGAAATAAGATACCTTGGTGAGAATTCAAGGCTTGTAAGTGGTAGCTGTCTCTCAGTAGCCAAAATACTAGTCAGCACCAAGATACTGAATCTTTGAGACCATTATCTTTGCTTATTTTGATCAATGCTGCACTTTTCACTGGTTATTTTCAGCCACTGAGGAACTGCTCTCCTCAGTTTTTGACCTTAATGCCTATTTAACATATGAAAATAAAATAATGTAATTTTTTCTGTTTCTTTTCTCTTTAAGGGAACTATTTCATTCTTACCTAATGGTTGTTGCAAAACCTGTAAGTATGCCAGTTTATCTGAATCAACAATACAGAGAATGAATTGTCTTCTTAAATCAACCAATTTTCCAGATATATTTGTATTTAAATAGATACTTTTATATTTATATTTATCATTCCAAGCCTTCACTGTCCGATCACTCTGGAGAAGTTTAAAGTGAAGCAGAAAGACAACTTAAGGCAATTCTTTGAGTGCACTAGTGAAGCCCAGGGAATTCTGAGGTGTGAGGGACTTCTGGAGCTATTTCACTGAAAGAATTTTCTGTTCTTTTCCTGTAGGTGCCCCTGTAGACAGCCGCACACCGTGCTCTGTGCGCCACAGGCAAGACTTTATCGTCTACAATGGCTGTCGCTCTGTGGACAGAGTTGAGTTGACTGAATGTGAAGGAACATGTGGAACCTTCTCGCTGTAAGTAAACTCACAAGACAATGAGATTTAAGTCCTGGTGGCACTGAGCTTGTTTATATAAAAGGAACAATAAATAGGTAGACTACAGAATGGTAGAAGACCTGGAACTATCTGCTCCTCAAATCACGGACATAAAGTCATTGAATCTGTGACTTACTGGTTGATTTGTCTTAATACAAAGCAGAAAAGTGTATTAAATTGCTTTGGGATTCAGACAGCTATGATAAGGCCTATTCATTCATTAAGAGCTGGCTTTGTGTCAGACCACCTTGGCTAGGAATCATCATAGAAGAATATGGATTATTTGCTGTGATGGGAATGAGCCCAGAGAGCAGCCAGACTTCAAGATTGTAAGTGGAAAAGCTGCTTCTCAAACGTTAACAACTAAAATGTAGTACATATATACTTCCTTTTAAAGGAAGATTCAAACATGCATGACTTTTATACAGTGAAGAAATGAGAAAATGAATGAATGTTTTAGGTGTGGTGTTAGTACAAAAAAGTGGCTATGAGGAAATGCTTAGTACGACACCTGGTAGTGAACTCTACTAAAACACTGGAAGAACACAACTCACCAAAGAAGCTGTCACTTACTGTCTATCACTGAGTCTGCTACAGTGCACCTTACATGGATGAAAACTGATCTTTAGTATCACATGGAATTCCGATTAGCTAGGGCGTTTGTTAGTAGTTTGAAATTCCTGATCATCTTAGGGTCTTGCTGTGGTTGCTTCTACACACAAATACAAGAAAAAAATGGATCTTGTCACAGTTTATAGCCTGATATTGACAGATTCTTCAGCTTAGGAAAGGTGCTTAGGAAGCTGATGAACACAAAGCTGCAAAAAATACTTTGCTGTGAGATGGAAACTGAAAGAGCTGCTGCTTCCCCTTCCTGTTAACACTGCCTTGATTGGGATATACATTTTCTAATCCCTGTTCTGTCAGAGGAGCTTAGCACTTCCATTAGCCACAGCTGTGGCTCTTCTCACAGGCGTTCAGTACCTGATTTCAGCCTCTCCTGTACGTTGGCTTCTGGCACAGAGTAATGTTGCCATTTTTGGTGTTAACAGATATTCTGCTGAGGCCAATTCTATGGACCACAGCTGCTCCTGCTGCAGAGAAACAAGGACCACTGAGAAGCACGTGGTACTGAAATGCCCTGGTGGGCACGCAGTGTCACATAAGTACATCTACGTGGAGAGCTGCAGCTGTCAAGACACTGAATGCAAAAAGCCAGAGCCCAATGAGCTGCAGAACAAGAAAGAAAATGACAAGGAGAGCACTCTGAACCGGATCAAGAGAGCCATCAGCTTAACATCAAAATGAAGGCAAAAATCCTCTGGCATCATTAACTGAAAGGACTAAGAACCATTCTTAACTTCCTTTACTACTTTTGAAATTTACTTTTCCCAGTAACTGTATCCTGTTTGTTCTCTGATTAATTTGACCAGTGCCCTATTTATTTGTGCACAAAACAAGAACACAAATTTGTATTCTTCCAAGTGCAGAGCCTTTTGGGTCCTTTTCAAATCTTATTTTCTCTGAATGATTAAAAGCACATTTCAAAAAGCATGGCTTTTGTAGTTATTCTTGTACTCTCTTGATGAGTTTGAAGAAAGAAGAAAAGTCCTTTTACAAGTTACAAGAATTCAAGTGATTTTCTAAATTTTTGGGGTACCTACTCCTGGCTCCTTAAAAACTGATCAGATTGTGCTATTCAGAAGACCCGATCTGTAAGGTGGAAGAGAAGATGAAAATGTCTGCCAGAACAAAGCCAAAGATGAATAATAATCATGCATTGATTCAGATGACTTGGAGAATCTTCTAGTTCAGCACCAGATCTTATTTTAGCAGGGCTCTGTATGTTAGAACTGTCTCAGTTCATTGAAATTATGTATTTTCACTAAAAATGTAGTCCCTCAGTGACAGGAAGTTCACTCACAGTGCTTTCAGGATGTATAATTACTACTGTAGTAAGAGCTCTCCAAATTCCAACATTTGCAAAACAGATGCCCATCCCTAAGCTAGTAATCCTAGGCTTCCTCTGCAGAACATGGAAAGCAATAGCCATTTGTGATATTAATTTGTCTCACAACAAAGGACATATCTAAAGGAGTGCCTGTTTATCTTATTGTAAGGGGAGCTGAAGCAGGTAACTGCAAGATGTTCATTTCTCTTGAACCATCTTAGAGTACAGTGAGGGTAAACCACACCTGCTGTAGTGGAAAAAAAATGCTTTTGGTTTTATTTTGTCTCCATTAATGAAATCTTTATTGGCAATAGCCAACCTCAATACTGGCATCTTTTCTACCTAAAGGATTGGTGGCACCATTTTTTGCTACTAGTAGTCTATCAATTGTGCTGCAACTTAAAAGGGGGATAAGATTTCTGCCTTTCTATAAGACTGATAACAATGTGCAGAAAATGAAACTCCCGATTTTTTTTCAGCATTACAATACCGTGATTGGAGAGCAGATTTCTCTGGAGTTGGAGAGGTAGCTGATCTAACAAGAAGGAAGTTTTGTCAGTTTACAGAGCAAGCTGCAGAACTAATGAGGAGCAGTTTCTGCTTTAGTATGGGTTTCTAAGGATTTCTACCTCTACATTCATTGTAAGATGTGACTGAGAGTTTTCTCCCAGGGTACTTGAAAAGTCACTCTTCTCTGTGGATTCTTTGTTATCCAGCAATTTCTGTGCTGACACTAGAATGATACATTTCCTCGAGCCTTTTGCAAAAACTGCTTTTCTCAAAATCTGTTGACATTTAGCTGTCTTTGAGATTTTCATTTTTGCAGTTAAATTTGGCTGAAGTCAGCAAATAAATTTCGGAGATGGATAGAAGGTGTGATCAAATCTGCCTTGTTTCCTATGAAAAAAGGAGATAAAATATTACTAGGCAGAAGTGGCATTTTGCTGCACACTGTATTTATTTACATTGAAATATGAAATCTTCCTTGCTTCATTTATTTTTCATTTGGTCTGTTGTTTGCACGGGCTTCTGTCCCTTCTAGTGATGGGCAAACTACTTCTTAATGAGGAAGTTTAAAGATCCTGGATGAAAGTCAGTAAGGCTGCAGATTTCGGCTTCACCACTGCAGGGCAGTCTATGGCTAAGAATGTAAAGTCACTTCATACCGAAAAAGCAAGCTGCCTTAAAAGGGAGTTTCTGTTTCATCACATAGAGGGTTTTATCTAAGAAGAATGAATGCTGATCTCTCACCACAGGCATTTGGATGTTCTTAGTAAGCACCTGACAGGAATTATCTCGACAGGAATTTACATGCACACACGAGGTGTTGTTTGTCATAGTGCTCTGGGTTATGGCAGCCCTCTTGGTTTTGGTGCTGGGTCAGTGCTGCCCATAAACAGGCTCACAAGCACACACTGTCACTGAATTCTTACAAGTGCTTGGCAGTTCTGGGTCACACTGTACATGCCAAACCTCCACCCCTTTCTGCACTCTTAGTCATCTCAGAACTTTGTGGTTCAGTTTGCACCTGCATTTCCAGTGGAACTAGATGACAAAATTGAACAGAACTTAATTTATCCAGTGGAGAAATCCACCAACAGTATTTGGGAGAGAAAGGAAGAAAAGAAGCCTTGACTGTGTATCCCTACAAAGAGCAGTAGTGGCAGTGAGCAGCGCTTTTGCTCCCTTCTTGGAAGCAAATTGAGATCTGTATTGTCTGATCCCAGGAAGCATTTTGTTTCTTAAGCAAGAGCTATTGGGTCTGCAGGCCACAAGTTCTGGAAAACCCAGGAAAAAACTGAAGAAATATCTCTCATCACCCTCTCTGAAAGGGTGATGTCAGCCCATTAGGGACTCAGGAGTTTGTGGAACTGGGCTGATCCCATTGTCTTCCAGGCAGGACCTACCACAAAGGACCCTGGCAGCTTCATTTAAAAAAAAAAAAAAAAGTAGTGCTGAAAAGGAATGGGCTTGACTCTATCCTCAAAGAATGACTCTACTCTCCAGGAACTGCCTTGTCTCCTGGACTGTAGCAAAAAGGGAGCAGTAGCAGGAGCCCACGTCTTGTTTCCATGCCTGAGTCCTATGTTCATCGCTTCCAGACTTTCTGTCTAACCTCCCACTTTCATGAGTGGCAAGGAGTTTCTTTTTGGTTTGTTTCTTTTTCTTCCTCTGCCAGTACTAAACAGTTCTAGTTTTGCCTTGAAAAATGGGGAAGCCTTCTTGGAAGACAACTAGGACTTCTAGCCACGTAGCTTTTGAAGGCACCAAAACCCAAGGTCCCAGCTCCTGGAGTTTCATTCCCTGTTGTAGTCTTCTTCTCCAAGATAGTTCAAATCTCAAACAATTTCCTTGTAGTTACCTGGAGATGCACTGGAAACTCAGTGTTGTTCACAGGACTCTTCAGCAACACAGTGCGAAATTCCATCTGCATTTAAAAAGGAGTTCATGGAAGATTTGCTGATAAAGTGAGCACAGTTGTTTCATGAAGCATTACAGGACAAGTGTTTTAAGAAAACCAGGGGCAGAAAAGAAAATACTTGTTAAGAATATGGAAAAATCACTGCTGCTGAGGTGAGGCAGATGGGATTCAGAAAGAGGGGAAAAGCCACTTGCAAACCAAGAAGAATTCTTCCCAAAATAATACAGGGTAGGGGTTTCTATTCTAATAACTACCTTGCTTTCTGATCTAACTATGTTCTATAATTGTATTATTTTATGCTGTGGGAGAGGAAGGATAAGATAAAATTTTCAGTGTGTTTACCATTTGAGTGTACTTTGCTAAAACACACTTCACTGAACTAGGCACATGCAACTCTGCACATAAACCCCAGTGAAAGGACTTCAGCAAAGGCAAAGCCCTAAGTAAATAATTGTGCAGTTACTGTGCTTGTTATACACTGTTGCACTTGTCTAGAAAAGCAAACTCAGATACTGGGAAAAGACAAAAATAGAATTAAAAACTCTGAGATCACAGGAAATAAAATTCTTGTGAATTTTAAGTGTGGTAAAAGCTGAAACACATTTAAATAACAGTAACATTGATATACAAATTCTGAAGTTTCATCTCCCAGCAGAAGCTTTGAGGGGCATGGGGGTATTTTAAGGCAGAACAAGTTCTTAAACTTGAGCAGTCCTCTTCTGGGGCCAAATTTCCAAAATTAATTTAATCTTTTCAGGCTACCACAAATAGCTGTGTTCTTAACAGGCAACCTCCCAGACTCAGGTCCAAACAGGTCCAAGCCGTATTTCCATCACTAATATGGAAAATCCAGTAAGTTCTCTTTCAGCATCACCCTTCTAAAATCTGTTATGTTCAAATGTTCCTTTAATGTTCCAGGTTTTCAGCATTCTTATGTGAAATGCTTGAATTCTTTTTACAAACTAGTCTCTAGAACAGTGAAAAACACCACTGTGATGCTTTCATTACCCCAAGACTTTGAGAAAACTGAAGCAGAGAGAAAGTATGGCAGCACTGATGCTGAGAATGTGCTCCATGCATCTTTCTTTCAAGAAGTAACAAAAGACAACAGGAACAGTGATCAAGGAATGTGGCTTTCCACAGTGCCTGTGACCTGACACAGCAGTTAAATTTCAATAGCCTGTCCCTTTGGACTAATGTAGCTGAGCACTTCTTGCCCTTTTTTGCCAGAATCTGTGGAATCTGTATGATCATTGTTCTCCTTAAAAATACAGGGAGTCTGAGCAAAATGTAAGGGCAGGTAGTTCTTGGGTGGCTAATTCTACCTTCCACAACATGCTAAGCAGAGGCCTGGGGAAAACTGTGTCCCCTTTTCCTTGGTCTTCCTCTCTCTGGGTAAACATTCAAATTTAGAAGAAAACTGGTATTCAGCCACCTACAAAACTGCTTTGGTTTTAGTGGCTACTTTGTTCAAGGCAGGGCAATCTCTGAAACTTGGATAACAGAGAACTTAGCTGCTACTGCAAAATATTACAGTTCATGCTGGAAGGATCTCAGCCTCAGGAGTCCAGTAGAAATAGTCTGACAGAGTTTTAGACTAGATTAACAGGGACATAGCTTAAGTCCAATTTAGAAATGAAAACCCAACCACAGCTAAGGGTCATTAGCTTCCCACCTTAACTTGCTCTCTTCCCCATGTCTTAGCCTTTCTTTTGGCTTGCAGTAACCTCCAGTCATGGTTACTGGGTATGTAATTTCATGTAATTTCAAGGTTATAGAGACTTCAGTATTAAGCATGCAGTGGCCTCTTCTGAATTATCTTGGCACCCAGGAAATAAGAAACTGCTTTTTTAGTAAAGAGGTAGAATCTTCTCTAGCCTAAACCCCATAAAGTTCTAATTATTAAAGCAGAAAATTCATATGCTTCCCTTTGTTCTGCTATCCCATATTTTTCCACCAGGAAGGTTGTTTAAAGAAAAACCTTTCAAGTAGAAAATCTCAAGGGCCCAACCTCCTGACGAGATGATTTTCTATGCAAGGAGTCTCTTATGTGAGGAAGTGCCAATAGGTCAAAGAGACCTGTGTGCACGAACACCAATCAGCCATGTCATTACTCCTTGTACATGGATTTTGAAAGATCTACATCTTCTTAAAGAAAAACAGAAAAGAGCAGCTGAACTCATTCCTTGCAAACAGGAATAATTAATGTTCTTGATTTGTTCATGAAAAGTCAAGGAGCCCTATGGCAAGACGAGAGGTTGAGGAGCTTTGTCTTCATTCTAAGGCAAAATGTAAGAAAACATCCAACCACCTCCTACCAAAATTAAAATACTGAAGGCATTCTTCATGTATTTTAATGGACAGTTACTGACAGATATCCCTTCCCTCCTTTCTCACTACTTGCTACAGACTACCTTATACTTAATCTGTTTCAAACTGTGTGGTAGACACAAATCTGATGAATCAAATAAATCTTTAATGTAACTTTCCTATATTCTATGATATCATGCAAAGGATTAAAAAGGATAATCCATGTTGTTCTTGAATTCTACGGGCAATTTAGACTGTACAAGAGATCATTTTAACTACCAGTTATGTAAAGTATTTTGCCAAATTCACTTTGGATGTTTTTTATCATGTGGATTATTGGCACAAAGTGCCTGACACCAAATGAAATGTTTTCCTAGCTAACATTATTTTTTTAACAAAGCACAAATAATTTCTCTAGAGTTATTATCCAGGCAGTGCTTGTAAACACCATCTTATAGTGGATACTCATTTCAAGAAGCAGTACAAATTTTGCCTGAAATTAACTGGATTGTTAGAGGATTTCCAGGCTGAACCTCCCTAGTGCTTGGACTGACCCAGGATGGCCATAACTCTTTACAGTATGTATGGAATCACCTTTTGACTGAAGGATATGATACAAATGCATCTGCCAGACTTCAGTACAGTAGCTGGCTATGAAGGGCATTAATGCACCAGATGCCTCCTATTTGAGTGTGTCTTTTACCAAGTTTGTAGCAAAAATATATTTTTGTGAGTCACTGGTGTATTACATTAGCTTCATGATGGCTTATCTCAGTGAGTCAGTAGTGATAAAGAAGCTGAGTTAATATTTACCTATTGTGTTTACTAAAATCACATACCCTTTAATGGCAAATGATCCATGAAATGGGCTGTAAAGGGGCCAAGAGGAATTGTTCTTTTTGCTAATACAGCTGCAGAAGAGGGAAGGCCTCTTATCCTGCAGGGTCCAATAAAGGGAGAAGTTATTAATCCCAGTATGTCACTGCAGGGGGAATAGTTATAACTTGCATGCCAATAGCAATGATTCAGTGGTAAGTGATCAACACAGTCAGTAAGCTCCCTGTCAGTCTGCATTTCCTTCTGAAAAACTTCCCTGTATTTCTTCTGAAAACCTCAGTGTTTCCACACTTGAATGTAAAAACTTCATTTGAATGCAAATATCTTTCCCCTGTCAGTAGTCCTGAAATCATTGCAGAGGATTGAAGCAACCAGTGATTTTTAAGGAGTGTAGCCCACAGTATCTGGAGAAGCCAGAAGCAGCAGCTCTGGTTAGTCATTGCCAGAAACTCTGCTCCCCAAGAAATGGCAAAGGAATGGCACAAATGACAGAACAGACAAGCAGAGGTAAGAAAATGCTTATGTACAGAGCAAGAGCACTGGGTTTCCTGTTTCTCTGAGTAGAGTTTTGCTCTTGCTTTTCTCAGGGGATAGGAAGAGGATAGTGATTGAAAAAACATGGACTTAATCTTAGCACGGTTCTGCATTTGGATTTTGACACTAACTTTGCTTTTGGAAAATTAGCATCTTTCAGTTATCCACTTTTACCTTCAAATAAGTTTTCTTAGTCTGTATCTGTGGTCTACTGACCTATGTGCTTTTCCTCCTGGAATTCACAGCACTTCCCCACACCTGCCATTAGCCCTGTCCTGTGGCCTGAACAAGAACTCAGTTTGAAAATTACCGTGAGAATCTGCTGAATCTGAGTGTTGCTATTGTACTGTATTCAATTTCAGATCATCCTCATATCTCCGATGTTACAGTCTCCTGGTTAGGTTTATCTACTAGATATTCTCTTAGTTTACTTTGTATTTGGACAGGGACCAGGAGGGAAGATGTGTTGTCATGTGATTAAAAGGAAAAGCAGCAGCAGTCCATGACTTCCATCACCAGGGCCATAAAGACTGTTGGTTCTGTATTCCAGCCAAAGTGGCAGGGCTTCAAGAACAGACTTTACCTTCCAGTAGTGCCCTGCCTCAAGTGCGACTGACAATGGAATTAATGGGACACGGACAGTGGCAAAGGGGTAACATGAACTCATGTTTCATGTCCTGCACAATGCTCTCGCATGCTGGTGCACGGTTTTCTTTAGAGCAAGGGCAGCAGCAAATCTTCATCTGGCAGATGCTGTCACCTGCAATTCAGCAAAGTGCCTTGTACCTGTGTAGGGCAGCAGCTGAAGGGAGCAGTGGGCCAGCTTCAGGACACTGAACCATGGCAATAGCACAGAGCTTGGTAAAGCAGTGAGCAAGACCCTGTTCCCAAGGCCCAGCTTGCTGCCTGTCAACAGATAGAAGGCATTAATATTCCCCACTGCATGGGCAGGCTTGACCTGAGGCCTTGCAACAAGGGGGAAACCTATGTCCACCTTAAACTGTATTTGTGCCCACTTAGTTCTGGCAATCACTCCAGCTTTAGTGTATTCCCAAAGGGTGTGGAGCAGCTAGAAGTGTGGGAATGTCTGTTATCCGTGTTTGCTTTGTTGGGACTAGGGGAGAGACTTTTATTCTCTTGTCAGGAGCTGTTCCCAAACAGCACAGATGAGGTGAAGAAATGCAAGCTCAGTTTGTGTCAACAAAAGCAAGTAAATCTCTAGAAGGGACTCTAAAATTACTGAAATCAAAATCTCTGACAAGATGTCCTACAATGGACTGCAGAGCTCAAGACTGAGCCCACTGGATTTTTTTATGGGTATGTGGTAGGGTATTAAGGTACTTTGAGAGCACCTAGGGACCCTTTTGCAGCAACATAGTTCAGGTGGTGAAGGAGTGAACTGTGGTCTACATTGTGATGGGACTTGGGCACTGCTCTCTTGGGCACAATGTTTGGAGAATCCACTACTTCTGTGTGCATAAAGAATAAATTAACTACCCATGACTGACTGTATCCCATTTGTAAAGTTGAGGTGGGAATTTTTGCACTTTTGATTTTTTTCCTGGTCTGTTGAAGCAGTAAATCTGTCCTTTTTTTGTAAGATATTTTGGATACACTTCTTAAAGGACAGTGCCCTCCTGCCAAAAGATTTTGCTCTAAATAAACCATGCAATATGCCTTGACCTGATAATACATTTTGCTCTATTTAGAAGTTGCCACTAAAGCTAGTAGAGGCAACAAACACGTTTTCTTGTGCTGGGGCACTCTGCTGATGTGCAAGACAGGGAAAAACCCTGAAAGCTGTCAGTGATTGCTTGTAACTAATCAGATGTTATAAAAAATAAAACCTATTGCTGCCAAAGAAATAACAGCTATAGGAGGAGGATGAGGGGACCTATTTTCAAAAGAGGAAATTAGAAATAGACAGCTCTCTGTCCCCATAAAGCAAGAAAGAATTGGATTCCTGTCCTGTCTGAAAGAGAGGAGGTTTCTGGGTGCTAATAATGAATGACTGAAAGAAAATTTAATGAAGCTCCACCTTTCAGGACCCTGCCATCAATGTTTTGTTCTCATGCCAAACTCCTGGACTATAAAAATCTGCCTATAAGCCAAGAAAAAACACTTCCCTGAAAGGATTTTCAAGTTGCGACTTCATGGCAAGATGGAAATAAAAACCAGGAGATCATTTTGGATCTTCTGCCTAATTTGGAGTTTTTGCAAGGGCAAAGAACCAGTTCAGATAGGTAAGAAAAGAATCTAATTCTTGCATTACTTGCTCTCATATGACTTTCCATAGGTGAGAAATAGAGTTGACAAATGAAAATGTGTAACATATTCATGTAAGGGCTGTAGACATGCCACATACTTTAAACATTGTACATTTTTATCCTTATTGTCAGCCGTTTTACTTTTTCATCAACTGTTTTATGTCCTAAGTGACTAATCTTAAAGAGGAGACCCTCTGAATGCAGTTTGCACCAAAAAACAAACCCAAACCAAAAAGATGGTGAAACCCTTTCCAACACATTTCATACATATTCTTCATAGAAGTACTTACCATATCACCAGCTAGGCTTGATTGACCAGTATGAAATACTGCATTAGCAGTAATCACTTTTTTTGTGGTCTGCTCCACTGCTACATCCTGGTTTGATTTTTAATGTCTTACACTTTTCCCAACTGCTTAATACACAAACAGTTGTACCAGTTATTGTTGCCTTAGTAATTCCAGCAATTTCACTTCCATAATAGCCAAACTTTCTCACTTGCCCTCTCTGTAGAAAAAGTGCTAAATTGCCCTACTCCAGTGCTGCAACCACCTATGACAAGTAGCAGTCCCTTTGAAAGGCTGTTTCTGCAAGGACTTACCGGGCACTTGAATTTGGGCTGCACATTTATAAAATAAGGATCTGAATTTCTCAATTCTCCTCTGCTGATTCTTGGGCAGGAATATTTAATAATATTTTAGTGTTCACTGAGTAAATTAATAACTGGTTTTGATTTGATCTGTGGTGAATGTTGCTATGTTGATATATTTCTAAATATGCTACCTGAATAACACAAAGAAATTTCATTTGTCATTATTGCAGATGGGCCTAGAAGAAATGTTAAAAGCATTTTGTAGCAAGTATATATAATTTAATTCAAAGTGATTCATGTTTCCTTTGTGAAACTCAGTGTTTTCTGCTTTCTGAAGTAATGTCTTATATGCACTTATAGTATGTATCTATACCTTTGACAGAGGTACAAAATATGAGTTTTGGTTGAGAAGGAAAACCAAGTATGTTTTAGGCAACAGCTGAAGCTGGCAGCAGCCTCAGCCACTGAGATCAGCAGCTGCCACTTTGCTGTAAAGTCATGCCACCTGTGATTTCTCCTGCAAAGGACTCAGTACAAGACTTTGGACCAAAGTCTTGCCTGAGTTAAATGAAATTTAGACATCCAGAATGGGATTCTCCTCACTTCACTTTAGATATCTACAGTGTAAATATGTCTACAGCATAAATATAGACACAGCCTTTCTAGACAATGGAGAGATGCATGTGATTTTTAGCATCTTCTTGCTAGGTAGATGTGGTAAGATGAGACAGCTGAACCTCTTCTGCTTCTCACTGTTAACTTCAAAGGAGACTGGGCTAATCTGCTCACATTGCAGGTATCTCTGGACTTCAAAAGTTATGGACTTCAAAAGTTCAGTGAAATGAAACTTCTTCCCACAGGCTAGTATCTTCCAGGAGTTATCATTTTTGCCTTTGAAAATCTCCCCTTTAATGTTTTTCAAAAAAAAAAAAGGGCAAGCACCTCATATGGGGTGAATTTCTAAGCTCCCCTACTATGATTTTTCCTTTAGTCCAGGTCTCTACTGTCAGTAGGAGTGAATGTGCCACCTGGGGGAATTTCCACTTCCATACATTTGACCATGTAAAGTTTACTTTTCCTGGAACCTGCACGTACGTCTTCGCTTCGCACTGCAATGACAGCTACCAGGACTTTAACATTCAGATCAGGCGCAGTGCCAGGAACAGCTTCCTGATCTACTTCACTGTCACCATCGACGGACTGGTCCTGGAGGTGAAGGAGACGGGAATCACAGTGAATGGGAAGAAGTGAGTAAAGACCGTCCTGTTGCTCGGTGCTGCATTTTTGTTGCTATGTGTTGGGTGGCCTGGCTGGAAAGCAGTGGTCATGTGTGAGATGTTCATAGTTCTTTGAACAGGGTATTGGGAAGAGTCCCCCCCATAGTGGTGGAAGAGGCAAGAAGCATTTAAACTAAACTACATCTCCCAGGGACCAACACCAACCAGTTAAGCAGAGAACAGTGTGTATGCTATGAAAACAGAAGGTATTTTAAGTTTTCCTTGATGTCAGTTTGATTTCAGAGGGAGGGGAGGAAGAAAGTACATAAACCCCAACACTTTATTTATAAAAAGTTCAGATTTTGTAGAAGCTCAGTGGTTTTCTTTTTCTCAAAACATTATTTCAGTGGTACTAACCCTACTGTTTTATGTTGCTCTTCAGGAACACATGGTTCTTTTAGGAACAGTTTTCTGTTTCCAGATAGATTAGTCTAGAAAATTGCGCTGCTTTGCAGATCACAACTTGCCCTGGGATCTTCTTATATTAGAAGGTAGAATTTTTAGATGTCAAAATCCACACCTTTAATTCAAATTCAAAATGAACCAAAAGGAAACTGCAAAGAGAAGGGTAAAAATATTCCATAAGTAAAAATCACATGCAACAGTAGCTGAAAGTTGAGCATGATGTTGAGGTCAGTCCTCATGAGAAATGCAGAGTCCTGCTCCTAGCATATAATTGTGAAGGGCCTAGGCAACCTTCGACTCTGGGAAAACCCCTCACAATCTTGTTGGAGAGAAAATTGCAAACATATGGGCTGTCTTGACAGCCTTCTAGAAACAACGAAATACAGAATAGCACCACTCTGTATAATTATAACACCAAAGCCCATATGTTGTTCCTAAATCAAATGGGCAAGAAATCTCCTATCTTCAAGCCATTTTCTGAATTTCTAAGTTTTTAGGCTGTTGCAAAATGAACAGCAATTGTCTTGGTAAGATGGAAAAGTAATGTAGGTCTGAGTTGCATCAGTACATGAGTAACAGAACACGGTTGTTTGTGAATCCCAAATGTCAAGGAAGTCCTGGAAGGATGATGATAACCTGCAGTGTCCTCAGGTGGAGGGCCATTTCCCCAGTATTGGCATCTTGCTCCTTATAAACCTTTGGCTTAGGTCCTTGGGTTTGGCTGCCTTCTATCAGTCAAGCAACTGATGTAGTACTGACAAGACAAAATACCTTGTGTTGTGGGTTAAGGTTGGTAAAAAGTCACAGTGGACAATGTAATGCATTGTGTAGACGAGGGCTGAACTTGCAAGGAGTGTTCCCATGTCTTAGTTCCTTTTAGCTCTAGTTTTCCTTCCTATATGTCTGGGAGGATTTCATCACTCTTTTTCTCACTGCAATCTGTTTTGTTCCCTCGAATTTCCAGGATCGCTATGCCTTTCAGCTTGAAGAGCATCCTGATTGAGGACACCTGTACTTACTTCCAAGTCACTTCGAAGCTGGGCCTGACACTCAAGTGGAACTGGGCTGACACTCTCCTAGTATGAACAGCCAGTTAGTTATTTTCCTCCTGGTGAACCTCATCAGTGATGAAAAGCAGGGCTGGGTGCAGGCACTGTGTTGATATATGAAATTGTGGGAGGGAGGTATCCCTCTGTGCATAAGCTGATAGACAAATACCAAGCTAGCTAATAGTTTAATGGAGGCACAACCCCATGGACAAAACCTGGATATAACTCATCTGCAGTTAGTTCCCTGCTCCATGGGGCACCAGCAGCAGCACAGCCCTCCAGCTCTGCCTTGCTACTCTGTCTTGTGCACATCTTGTGTGAGACACTAATCTTTGTGATTAATTCAGATCTTGACCACTTTAATTCCAAAGCCATGCTATGTGAGAATTCTCCTCTAATCATCTACCCTACAATATTCTCTTCTGCAAGAGTGCACTTACACTTTTCTGGGTGAACACTTATCCTTCACAATCAGGACTGAGATTAACTAAATGCAAGTTGTGTGTCATGTTTTGCCATTCAGAGAGATAGAGAGAGGGTAAAAGGTGAATAGAGAGAAGAAACATCAGGAAGTAATCGTGTGATATTGAAATTCTGATTAATTGAAGTATTTGCTTCCTCTCTTCCTGTATACTAATTAATACATGAAGTATTAGAGGCAGTACCTGTACATTATTGTAGAGTGGACACAACTGTAGGAAAAGCACTGCCTTTCTTTAGTGGACCTGAGTGGCACCAGTACTGTCCCCCAGGCATGTATGAGTGATAAGGTGCAGTAGTTCTATCTAGCAAGGTGATAGTGTGCTAATCTGGCTGTTTATTTCCACTAAGTATGGGCAAAACAAATAATGCTGGGCAGACCCACCCCTAGAAGAGCTATAAAATTTTCCATTTACCCTATGGACTAGAAAACCCATTAGATATGGCTAAAAGCTAACCAGAAGCTGCTTCTTTACAGCATCCAGCATTAGAGCACAGTTATCTGACCTGCCCAGAGAGGAGCTCTGGTACCCTGCAAGATGTACCAAATGTCTGTGTACCAGTGTCTCTGTACTGGGAGACACCAATCCAGGGCTTAATCCAGTATTCAGCATGCTTCAGTTACCTCTTTAGTGGATAGGAGTGGCAATTGCTGGAGGATTATCTTCCCATTTGAATTCAATTTGTCTGCAGATAAGTTTTATGAGAGATTTGTAGCAGAAAAAGAGACTGCTACAAAGTGGGAATGAGCATTTTTGCCACTGTGCTTTCCTATTGTGAATCACTTTGAAGCAAGTGCTGCTGATGTGGGGAAAAGCCTTTAAACTCTGTGTTTCCTCTTTTGCAGCTGGACTTGGAAGAAACATACAAAGAGAAAATATGTGGTCTATGTGGGAACTATGATGGCAATGAGAAGAATGATTTGATTTTGGATGGTAGGTCATAAATTCAGCATTATTTCACGCAGAACAGACTTCCTTGTATGTGATATGAAACTTGGTATCTCTTTCCTCTGAGCAGGGTTTCAGATCTCCTGATAGGCACATGAACATTTCCATATACAGTAGATGTATTTTAAGAGGTTCTGAGATGATTTGATATTTCGTGCTCTTTTCAAGAGTCTCCAACCTCTTTGACCCAATTCAATTGCTTGGCTATCATGCAGCAACATTGCTAGGATCCCCACTGACCATAATATACTTCAAGGAAATGCATGAGTACATTTTCTGTTCTTCCATTTTAATCATTCTACATGTGGTTATTTTTCCCTCTATAATGAAATGAAAGCATCAGAGAAAACACAAAATATCTTTGAAGAAACTGTGGTGCCATCCACTGACACCTTCAGATATTGCAAATAGCTGCAGCAGGTTGTATGGGTGGAAAGAAATCTTCATCCTGGGATATCAGCTGCAGGACTTAAGCCAAAGTTATAACAGTATCCCATTATGTAATACCTGTATGATTATTATACATGCAAACAGAAAACTCTGTAAGATCAAACACACCCATAACAAAGAGAAGTCTTTGGAAATTATGAGAAGCAACAGAAAGGTCAAGAGTCTCGTGTGATTTTAGATGCCCACACTGACAGCAGGCCTTGATACAAGTGTGCCAGATTTCTGACTCCAGCTCAACAGGAGTTACATCAGGCTGTCATCCTCTATAGTATGGATGCTGGTTAAATTTGGGCATTTCATAAAGTGCATACTGCCTTTGAGCCCAAAGAGTAAGTGCATTTTTACAGCCCGTTAACTGATCTAAAGAATTGCAGGAAGTTACTGAAATACGTCTGGGGATTTTTGCAGGGTATAAAATGCATCCAAGACAGTTTGGGAACTTCCACAAAGTAGAGGATCCATCACAAAAGTGTGCTGATGTGAGCCCAGATGACCACACTGGAAGACATCCCAGGAGGAAAGACAATAGATGCAGCATATACGTAAGTGTGTGGGACCAAGAAGTACAAGCCTGCCTGACCTACAGTGTTGAAGACATTGTTAAACAAATCTTAATAACAGAGCATGCACTAAACTGAATTTTTCACAACTCTACACATGAATTTGAGCAAAATTATGATCTTATAGCTGAAAGAATATCCTATCACAGTGTTAAAGAAATAGGTAGTGGGAAAATGCCCAGTTGAATGACAGCTTCCAGTCAAAGGCAAAGGACCTTATGGCAGAAAGTTAGACTGGATAATCTTCTGAGATCCCTTTCAACCTGAATTATTCTGTGACAGTAATTGTTCTATGTAATTGTGTCATCAAGACTTGGGGTGTATATTAAAAAACCTAAAAGGTGGTAAAATGTCAAGTATTGCTTTTCTTTCCCTTCTTATCTTTCTTTATTTTTTTTTTTCTTTTTTTTTTTAACAGAAAAAACAATGCAAGAAACTTATGTCCCATTTCGGAAACTGCCCCAGAGTGGTTGCCTTTGATGACTACATCGAGACCTGTGCTGAGGATATGTGTCACTGTGCAGTTAATTCTTCTCACTCTGATTTGGTTTCCAGTTGCATATGCAGCACTTTAAATCAGTACTCTCGAGACTGTGTCCTGAGGAAGGGAGACCCTGGGGAATGGAGGACCAAAGAACTCTGCTGTAAGTAGCTGCTGCTCTGGAGATTTCTTTCAGGTTAGACATCTAAACAAGTATTCTGATTCCAGCAGAGAAAAGCTAGGAGCTCTGGTAACTACCTTGAATCAGTCTGTGAAAGTACTTTGGCAGAAACATTGTTAATGGAAAAGCTTCTACAAATTTAACTTGATTTGCTCCTTAAATTAGAGCTATACCTTGATATTGCTTACCTCCTTCTAACGACTAGGTTTTTTCCAGTTGGTTTTTTTTTTGGTTGTTTTTTTTTTTTTTTTTTTTTTTAATTTACCATGCACAGTTAACTGATAAAGAGCCTTATTTCAACATGTTGACAACTGGACAGAAGTAGTTACTGAGAAGTGCAATATGTTTGTACTTACATCATCCTGTGTTTTCATACTCAGTAGTCCAGTTACTGAGCCAGAAATCTCTGTAAATCCAGTGGGAAGGCTACAGGTAGTTCACCCAAACTGCTGGTGTGGATTGGCAGAAGGACTGATGCTTCAGGCAAAAATAAACTGTTATGACTCCCCAAATGATTCTGGTGTTCTTTGCTTGTATTGTGATTTCAGCCAACCCTGAGCTAGTAATGTGAAATAGCTCGTATTTCCCAGCAGCACAGTTTTGTCCAAAAGATAAAGTAAAAGTGGCCATAAAAAGTTCCTTTAAGAGGTTAAACAAACATGACATATCTGGATAGAAGGGCTTGCAAACAAGATATGGAAGAAAGAAGGAAGAAGGAGTTGGGTAGCGACAACAATTTGAGAGCTCTTATAAATACATCATTAACATACTCCATTTTGGTTTGGTCTTGCAGATCAGGAATGCCCAAACAACATGGAGTACATGGAATGTGGAAACTCCTGTGCTGACACATGTGCAGATCCAGAGAGGAGCAAGATTTGTAAAGCCCCATGTACAGATGGCTGTTTCTGTCCTCCTGGTAAGGCAGCTCACTTCTGCCTCACTTCTGCCTCACTCATCAAGGGAGAAAAAGGGAGGTTGTTTCCTTTCTTCACCATTTCACACAACAAATAAACTGTTTCTTTTAGCATAATTTGACAGCATTCTTCTTGGAAGAGCCAGATCTCTAAAGATTCAAGATCCTGACACTTGAGGAGGAGAGAGAAAGACTTCTAAGGACTAGACAGGAAAAATATGGTGCAGATGTGGAAAGAAAAGAGGTGTTTTCTAGACAGTAAGAATGCAGATGAAGTTGTCTCGTGAGAAGCCTCCCTGCTATGACACTAAATCTTGCTGTAGTTAAGTGACACAAAACATAAATCCATTTCCAGGTATGCACATGTATAAATTTGCACATGAAGCAGTCTAAGTTGAGGTTCTGATTTCTGTTAGATTCACTATTAGAAAAGGATGGAAACTGGCTCACACCCTTGCAGTCTGGCACTTGATAATCCTGCTCACAGTGAAAAATTTTATAACAGGAAATGTTGAGTTTTGCATTGCTTTCATTTGAACTCCTTTGAGAAGTATTTCTCATCCATTAACATCTGAAAGGGCCTGGTGTGGTGTTTTCATTTAAAAGTGTCCCATTCGTTTAAGAAATGCTGAATACTCCAGAGTTTTTGCTTACTCTAATCTTCCTTGATGGTGTTTCCCAAACTCACCAAACGAACATTAACTAGCCAATGTGTCTGAACAGGAACAATTCTTGATGACCTCAGCAGCAAGAAGTGCATCCCCAGAGACAGCTGCCCCTGTACATTTCAAGGCAAAGTCTACTCATCTGGAGGAACTTATTCCACTCCCTGCCAGAACTGGTACTGTTGTGGTGTTGATTGCACTAACAAGGCAGAAGCATTTATTTCAAAACATTGATGAGTTGCACTTTCCTCTCTTTTTTTTTTAATATTTTCCTGACATTTGTCTTAAATAACTATTCAAAACCTTGCTCTGAATTTCAACGTTGTAGGAAAACTTAGAGGTATTCCTCAGCCACACATAGTTACTACCCACCCTCACTTGAAACTTCTTGTGAAAACTGAGCTCAACATTTCAGAATGTAGAAAAATGAGACTCTTCAGTGGTTAATTCAGAGACTTGGGCCACTAGAATGAGGTGAGAAGTCATACCATGTTAATCAGTGACATTTCCAACAACATCTGGATCCCCACAAGGCTGCTTAAAGGTCAGATCTCAGAAGTCCTGATCCCTGAGAATTATTTGATTTAGAAAAAAAGCTGGCATCTTGAACCCATCTGCATTTTGCACTAGTAAAAGGTAGTAGGACCTTAGGTATATTACTCTCAAAATAGTTTTATTTCCTACTTTGTATATATTATCTGAGCTCCTGTGACACATCATTTTTTGACCATTGGTTAAAGCTTTACTATAGGGAGGAATGAAATGTGGTATGGTGCATGGCCAAACGTTCTGCAAACCCCGTTGGATTACTATAATCCTGCATTTTGAGGAAATGCTCCTCAAACCCCAGAAATTTTGAGTAATTGAACTTAATGGGCTTTGTGTGGTTTCCATCTTGCCATGTTCTCACTTACGCCTCTCAAAGCCCAAGCCTACATAGCTGGGCTGTTTTCTTCTTGTGTTCAGAGGTGTGAGAATTGCTCATTATCCCAGGTCCTCCACAATTAGTTGCTGAACAGTTGCATCAGTAGCACAAGCTGTTGCAAGGTCCTGCTTGAAGGGGTTCTTTCTTTCTTTAAAAAGTCAAGTAAACAATTTAGGCCCTGAAAACCATTTCTTGCTTTCCCATCCTACTGTCTCTGAGGGAGCCAGCACAAAGGCCTGTGCAGTTAACTTCCTCTCTGAGATGAATTCAACCCTCACACTTTAAGGGCCTAATATAAAGGCTTCCACCCACAGGGTTTTAATAAAAAGCCAAGATAATAAGCTAAAAAGACAAAGAGGCTGCATCTATGCAGATTCAAATGATGTATCACCTTTGCTCCCTTGAACCTGTGTTTATTCTAAATACTGCTTTTTGGGTTTTGCACAGTACTTGCAAAGGAGGCCACTGGAGCTGTATCTCTCTGCCCTGCTCTGGAAGTTGCCACATAGATGGAGGATTCCATATAACAACATTCGATAATAAGAGATTCAATTTTCATGGCAACTGTCATTATGTCTTAGCTAAGGTATGAGCAACTTCTCTTTTCACTCCTAAATCTCCCGAGTAACATGAGGCGTTAAACTATGCTGGAGCTTTATATGACTTAATTTAATTAAATGGCAGCAATCCAGCAAAGCACTTCAACACATGCTCAGTCTTAAACCCCATATATTTTTGAATTTGCAATGGATTGCAAGTCAATTGCTAACGCTTAGCTTCAAAGTTTTGCAGCTTCAACATAGTAGTACTTTTTTTTTTTAATTAAATAATGTTCTTAACGGATGTATTAACATTGATTCAAGCACTTCTGAAGTTTTCTTCATGTGTGCCTGTCAAAAGGAAGTGGATGAGCCAAAATTTCTGCAAAGAAATTGAATTCCCTGTGAATGCTTGCAAATGAAATCCACACAGGCTGATAGCAAGGAAGCAGAGTGCAAAGGAAAATTGGTGAAAATTATTCATTTTGGCAATGAAATTAACAGTTTGTAGTTAGAGATCAAATACCCCAGTTCTTTCATTACTCCATCTTAGCTTTTCAGTGATACCTTTTTCTCTTCTAGTTCCCATTCTGTAACATGCTAACAATGTCTGCACATACCTTTTTCATGTCTTCTCAGAACACTGATGACACAGTTGTGGTGATTGGGGAGATCATTCAGTGTGGGACTTCAAGGACAATGACTTGCCTAAAGAATGTATTGATCACACTAGGAAGAACTGTGAGTAACTGACTTTAATTAGTGATACATAGTAGGTCACTTCTGTTTTCCCTACATTCCTGTATGGTGTCTGGACATTAACCCCAGAGGTAATGAGGTTTTGAAGACATTACTCCTTAATGCTTAATGAAGCTTGTCAGGTTACTCTTGTCTGTCTCACATCATATGCATTCACTACTGTGGGCTTTTTTCCTTCCCCCTGCAGACTATAAAAATATGTTCCTGTGGAAATATCTACATGAACAATTTCATTGTGAAGCTGCCCGTAAGCAAAGGTAAATGCCCTTCTTCACACCTGCCACAGTGTAGCATGCATCTATTTGCAGAGGGATTTCCTCTCCTTTCTCTGAAAATAACATGACCCTACTCATTTTTAGGTGGACAGTAGGTCTGGGATTCCTTGGGAATAGAAGTTCCTGTTTTGTCAGCTTCATAAAGATTTGCAAGTGCATACAACATTTTTTCTTTTACTCTTTCTTCTTTAGATGGGATCACCATCTTCAGACAATCTACATTTTTCATCAAAATCTTGAGCTCAGCTGGAGTGCAGATGCGAGTGCAAATGAAACCTGTAATGCAGCTCTCCATAACAGTCGATCATTCTTTTCAGAATCGCACATCTGGTAGGACACATAGGGCTAAACCTTTCAATGTGCTGAAGAAAATCTCTGTGATCTTTAGTGTGTGCAGATCTTTTAGACTCCTGTTTAAACAGGCCTTCATCAGAGACTTGTGAAATGCAGACTAAGTTCTTGGTTTTGCCACCAATCTCCTGTTTACACCATTTAAGATTTTGTGCTTGTGTTTCCTATCTGCACATTGGGATTATACCCTGTCTCTCTGGCCTATTTTGTTTTTCTTTTGCTGTTTCCTTTGTTTTTAAGCCTTTGGGGAAGATATTCTCTTTCTGCCAGTGTTTACTGAAGCACATTTAAGTAGATCCAATCTCTGTGCTATCACTAAGTGCTGCTGTAATGCAGAAAAATAATAATTACACTCTAAACACAGGGTCCTATCTGATTTGTGGGAACATCAGGAAGTCTCTGAAGGAAAATGGGTTCCTCTCAGGCAAGGTCCATTATAGATCCAAGAGTGTTCATCTAGAAGCCATTCTTTTTTTCACGTATCTAGCAATTTCTTCTTTTCTTTTGCCTTTTGGGTTTTTTGCCCCCCACACAAGGTCTTTGTGGCAATTTCAATAACATCCAGACAGATGACTTCAGAACAGTCACTGGAGCAGTGGAAGATTCAGCTTCTGCTTTTGGTAACTCGTGGAAAACTAGAGCCAGCTGTTTTGATGTTGAGGACAGCTTTGAAGATCCTTGTTCAAACAGTGTGGATAAAGGTACCAGGCTTTTCATCCCTGGTTTATCAGTGACAAATAATTTTCACATGATGGATAATGAAAAAAAGCTTTAGAAATCTCATAAACATCAAAACCCTCTGCCTTTGAGGCTATTACTAGAGAGAAAACATTGTGTTTTGAAGTTCTTTAAGAGGATAGCTTTGCTTTCAAAACAAAAAGACAGCACTACTAGTGAAAGAGCAAACAAATTCACTGATGACTTGAAAAGCACACACAGCATCAGTGAGAGAAATTTAAGGCAGAGCATACTTGGTTGCCAATATCTGAGCAAGTTCTTCATCCAGTCTAGGTTGCTACAGCTGTGCTGAAGACCAGAGGAAGAAGTTATCAGTGCTGAGTTAAGCAAGCATTGCACTATGCTAGATGTCCTCTCTTTGGACTGGATTTAGATATATAATAGGATTTGGACTGACCTCCCCTAGGTACTGCCACATGTAATTAAAGCTGCAGCTCACAGCCACACAGCTCACTGAGTATTACATGCTTGATATTATTACTTGACTATAAGGAATTATCTGTCTATAAAGAATTAGGAAAGTTTGATGAAAAACAATGAAAATGGGGAAGTTTTGTATATGTTCTGCAAATCCAGCTGCAGTAATGATGTTAATACTTGGAAGGTGAAACCTTTCTTCTAGGAAGATGGCTGGTCCATCCAATGCTTATTCCTTCAATATGTTAATGACCTGTATGTCTATCCAGCATTATCTAAACACTTCAGGACATTCTAGTACAATGTGATACCTGATAAGAATATTGATGCAGACAGTAATGTGGTTTAAGTGACTATGGACAATGATATTTTTTCCCACTTCAGAAAAATTTGCCCAGCATTGGTGTGCTCTTCTGTCCAATACAAGCAGTGTGTTTGCTGCCTGCCATTCTGTTGTAGACCCTTCTGTGTACATCAAGGTAAGGCACTGGTCCAAATGAGTGGTTTAATCTAGTCCAGAGACTGGTCCCACATGAAGGTCATCTGGCCTAGGGGATTGAAATAGGTTACAGTAGTGACTGGTCACAAAGAAATTCTCTGATGCTGATTAGAAAAATTATAAAATGAGAGTTTGTGCCAAGATGGGCGTTTTTGGCTACAGCTGTTTAAATAATTTAAATAAATGACTGTCATCACTGGCATTTGTTGCATGACCCAGAAGCAAAATGAAAAAACCAGTTCAAGATTTCAGAGTTTCAGAGAGTGAAAACTGTTCACTCTTTGACGAGCAGAATCAGTGTTTCTGTGTCGAATTGAGCTGAGAGCTTTACCAGCACCACAGATTCCCTCTGACTTGGTTCAAAATTCACATCTAGGAAGAGGCTATGTATTTACAATTTTTATATCTCATTTATTACCATGGAATTGTGTTAGTCTCCTTGTGTTTTGAATACATGAAGCTGCCCATATGTTCTCTTGGTGCACAGCTCTATAATGCTCTGAGGAAGCTGGCTGAGCTAGAGAGTTGCCACATTAATAAGGAAGGTAAAGAAGTTCCTGCAAAAACACAGGAAGTTCATTCAGGGGGGTGTGTGTGATACAATTTACTGATAAAATACCTGAGCCTGAAATTTTGCCTAAAATGTATTATGTCTTCAGGTACCTTTACAAATATGGCTTATGTGTTACCTCTCCCAGAGGAAAATACGTATACTTAAGAATTCATGTAAACTATAAATAAAATAGGATTTTGCAATTTCCAGTTAAGGAAAAGTAATAACCAATTTCTTGTAGATATGTCTGTTACTCCTGATGATCTCATCAGATGTTAAACTATGATTCATGAAAGCCTTTTCCACAACATCAGTAATGGCAGGATTATTCACTGTACGTGCAGTATGATTCTACTGCTCTAGAGGGACGGGCTGTGTCTGTGTTCTTCAGTACAGCCCACACAGTTAAAAGAAATCAAGCTTTAAATTCCAGCCATACTTACATAACTAGTTCTTAAAATGTCATTACATATGACTGGCTCTCTATAAACCATCTTCTGTTATGCACCTCTCATGTGTCTTATTTGCTCACTGGATAGGTACACAAGTGACAATCATCACTCTGCAATATTTTCATCTGATGTATTTTGACAACATAGGTCCTAGATTGCACATCCCCATGGGAGGCTGGTCTAGACATTTCTTGGTGTTTTAATGAACTATAGGTGCCCTCATCTTTCTTATTATTCATCTATTAATGAGTGCTAGGCATAATATCATTGCAGTTTCTGTAACTGATATGATATTTCTCACATTTGCATAGTATTGATTAGCATACATTTTCTCTTAGAGATATTTTCATTGGTTATGATACCTTTTTAAAAAGATACTGGTTGACTGCTTTGGAATTGCTACGTTCCCCTGTTTCTCCCATGAGCTGGACATAATAATACCCACGTCCTTTTCTGTCCTTCAGAAATGCATGTATGACACCTGTAATGCTGAGAAGAGTGAAGTGGCACTGTGCAGTGTGCTCTCTACTTACTCCAGAGACTGTGCTTCAGCAGGCGTGTCCCTGCAGGGCTGGAGGCAGGGGGTCTGTGGTATGTGAACTGAAATTCCTTGGGCAGGGATATGGGGCAACAGCTTGAGTATAGTCCTGTTTGTGGCAGTCAGTATCTTTTGTCTTTAGTCATCAAGTCAGAGAGACTTTGAAAAAGAAAAATAAGCATTTATTCTATAAAATTTTTCATCCTGCCAAAATCAGTTCATGGTCACTTCATGCTCTTACAATGCATAGTCCTTGTGTAAAATCTTAGGTGAATTCAGTACTCAGAGAAGAAAAATAGTACAAGGCATAGTAGTAAAATCAAAACTGAAGTTAGGGTTAGTTTTAGTTTAGGTTTAGTTAGCAATTAGTTTACTTTTGAATGCATGGACTTCCCCATGTATTTTAATTCCAGTATCTTTTTTGCAGTACATTCAGTCCTCTTGTCTCAGACAACACAAATGACATCACGCTCATTAACTGCATTTTTGCATCTTACAGTAAGATAGTATTGTATTTTAATGAATATATATCGGGAATATCTGAGAATGTGAAAATCTTTAAAGGCATTTTTCAGCTCAGGATTATCTAAAAAATGAACAGAAGTTTCTTGGACATACACATTGTCACCAAATCCTGAGTTCAGAGTCCACATATGTATGTATTTTCCTTTGGCACTGCCAGAATTTATTATAAAATGGCGTAAGACCTGAGAATAAAACTCACTATCTTGGATTCTGAATTTTGCTTCAACATTTCCAGTTTGTCATTGATGGTGAGATAGTTCAAGTGAGTTTTGCCTGTATCAGCATGAAAATAGATGTATGGGTTTCTTGACTAATAGCACATCTGAATAGACAACATTACAGTGATTATATTTTTGGAGCTTGATGCAGCTATGCTCTATTTAATTGCCTGACTTAGGGGCCAGCTGGGTAACTTAATAGAGGCAAACAATGTAACTAGTATGATGCATTGTGAAAGGCATTTAAGACTGTGATAAGAACAATTTCACAAAGCTGTGCCGAAATAATTCAAAGGAACACAGTACAGTCCACAGTAAATTGTCCTAGAATCCAGCAGAGTTATGCACTAGACCCAGCCACTGTTTATTGAAAGCTGTGTTCCCAACATAGAATTACTGACATTTTTTATGGCAAATCAAGACAGGTTCACAGCATGGATTTGGCTGAAATCTGTGTTCTGAAGGCACAGGAGGTAATACTGACTCAAATAAGGCAGTAACCTTGAGAAAAAATGCTAATGGCTTAATCAGCAAGATCATTTTAGGCCTTATTTAAGAAGAAATAATCTTTTGGGAACATGACTGCGATAAGAGTGAAGGTTGCACTGTTCATGAGTGAAAGAATAAATGGGCCACAATGTTCACTCTGTGTTCTGTCCCATTGAGGGGGTTGGAAAAATTGTTCCAGCTCCTGAAGTTGCATCCACTCTGCCAAGCTGCAGGCAGCATCCAAGGCAGGTTGTATCCTAAGCAGATGTCAGCACTGCAGTCAGTAGTTGTGAAACAAGCAAACCCTGCTAGCTAACTGTGCATGCCTCTTACACACTGTTTAGCAGAAGCATGAGCCACCACTGGAGTTGCTGGTTGCCCAGCAGATCACTGGGGCGAGCAGTCTTGGCTAAGTCATGGCACTGCTTTTCCAGTGCTTCCTGTGCAAGCTAGCTTGAAGGTATCTTTGGTATGCTCATGTTCTCTGCACTCGTGCCTCTGGTTGTGATTTGTCATCTTAGATGTGTGTCACTCCTGTGACCATGAGCACTACAATCAAATAAAACCTTTCTCTTACCAGATCTCACTTTATCAAAAGTGATCTTCCTCTGCAAAAATTTAAAGGGAGAAAGTAGACACATTATTTTATTGTATTAATAGCTAACAATTGAGACAGATATAAATTATTATTCAACATCTTTATTAATAACTTTTTAATTTTGGCCTAGTTTGAGTTACAAATACCACTTGCTGTATCTTCAAAGAATGCCTGTAAAGTAGGAGAATATGGCTTGCCTGACTTACTCATGGGATACTGTGTTTGCTCCAGCTAGGACCAGAAATCCAACTGGTTTATGGTGGTACAGATGCTGGTTTTGAATGTGTGCACAAGCCTAGCACACTAACTAATCTAAGAAGGTGTGCCATGGTCATGGACTGGAAAACCATACAGAGTTTTATTTAAGCATGGAACCTAATACTGATAAGTTCTTAGCATTGCTGCAAAGCTGATTAGCACAGGTACCCATGATAGCTCCCCTGGACCTCCTAGTGCATTTGTGTCTATCTGAAAAACAGCTGTGGGGTTAAATCTGCAGAACTGAAAAGAGGCCCAAGATGAGTAGATCTCCAGTACTCATTGAATTTCAAAGGAATCTGGATGCCAGACTTTCTGGAAAAATGCAGCCTTAATGTGGGTGACGTTTCCTGACAAAATCTGATGTCATCCCTATGGATCTGCAGAACTGCAGATTTTATGACACAGCTTTGGCGGCGGTGTATATTGCCAGCCTGTGAAAATAAACCAGATTTTTACTGTCTTACAGGGTTAGTTGAGCTCTTTAGATTTTGGTATTTACCTGTTTGGTTCACCCAGAGATCTTAGAAACTGTTGTTTCTCATATCCCCAGGGCATGACACTAAGAATTTTCCTCAAGACATCTGTAAGAACTGAAACACCCTTTCTTTGGTAGCATCAAATTATTGGCAGAGTTCCTTGTCTCTGCCATTTAATGTCAAAATTTGTCTCTTAAAAAATATGGTCATTTCTTAAGTTACTCCAAGCCAAAGAATTCAGTAAAGGTCAGAAAATAAAATTTTAACAAGTCAGAAGTTTTTGATTTCAGTTCTTGGTATAAGATAGAAATGTAAATTGTGAAAATTACAAAAAGATACACCCTGCTGAGTATTTCAGTATTCAGTGTCATATAGTTTAGGCTATGCAAGTAGATTCCCCCAGAACCCTGGGAGACAAGGTCTGGTAGTTTGATAAAAGCACATTTATGGCTACCAGCGTGCAGAAAGGCATACTGAAGTCATGAGAAATGATTGCACAAAGAAGGCCATACATCCCTTTTATTTCTCTTGCAAAGATCCCTCTGAGGAGTGTCCTGAGACTATGGTTTATAACTACAGTGTGAAGTACTGTAACCAGTCCTGCCGCTCGCTGGATGAACCCGACCCACTGTGCAAGGTCCAGATCGCGCCTCTGGAGGGCTGTGCTTGCCCTGCAGGCACCTACCTGAACGATGAGGAGGAATGTGTAGCCCCAGATGACTGTCCCTGCTACTACAAAGGCAAGATTGTTCAGCCTGGCAACTCCTTCCAAGAGGACAAACTCATGTGGTGAGTTGCTCTGATGACGCAAAGGCTGCTCTGTGCCTGGGGACATCAGGGCTTACAGAGGAAGTCTCTGCCCCAGTCCATGAATGGCATCATTTTCCAGTTAGGAATAATGACAAATTCCTCCTAGATAGTATCTTCCCCTGGCAAGAAGTGCAGCCACAGCAAAGGTTAAGATCCTATGTTCATGCTAGCAAACAAGAACCTGAAAACGTTAAACAGAACAATATTTGTAATCTATCTCTACGCAAAGTCCTTTGTTGTGTAAAAAAATATCTATAAACAGTGGGAGCAAGTTTTCTAGAAGACAAGGCTTGGAGGAGTTTCAAGCTTTGAAATGAAAAAGGAAAGTGAAAACCACCACACCATCCTGCAGACTATTTAAAAAAAAAAAAGGTCCAGGAAAAAAATACCCAAATCTCAGTTTTTAAACTGATTTTTGTTTTTAAAGGTAGAGAGAAAAATTTTGGGGGAAGTATTAAAAATGACATAATTAACTTGCATTTGCAGGGAAAAACAACTGTCGTCATTGGCATTTTCAACTAGCTTAGGGCAGCAATGCAAACCACTACCAGGGGAAGGCTATTTTATTATCTTTAGATGTTTATATATTCAGTCTGTCTTCCAGCTGAGGATTCTAGACTATTTTGTAATCACATATTCATTTAGTAATTAAGAGATCTCTTATTTAAGAAAGTATTATTCTTATCTCATGGAGCAGAAAATGGATGCTTAGAAAAAATTTGATTTAGGGAAAACACGCAATAAACCAGTGGCAGATGAAGGAAGAGTATTTAAGAGCTGGGTCTTTTAATCTTCCTTCTGGGTATGATAATTCATGTCTGTGAAACTGATAGCTGTACCAAATATTCATTTTGATGGGAATTTGTTATTCATGTGACAAGTGAAGCTTTGCAGTGCCTTTCTCTCTAGTGAGGGAGAAAAGTGCAAAGAGCTGATTTGTTTTGTTTTATGGAATCTCTTTAGCAAATGCATTCAAGGAAGATTAGACTGCATTGGAGAAACTGTCTTGGTAAAAGGTGAGATTTTGTTAAATAATGGCATTATGGGTTCAGCCAGTATTTATAATGTTTTTCTGCGTTATCTCTCACTTCCTGTAACATTTTAGTATTCTGCGCATTTTTTCATTCTCCCTGAAATGTGTTAGTTATTGATAACATTTGTCTTTGTAAAATGTCACCAGACTTACTAGACTCTCTAGAAGATGAGGGTATTTCCCAAAACTTAGAAGTTATCTGCCTTTTTCTCCCTGCACTGTTATTGGGCAGAAGCAAAACTATTAGAAACTTTAAATGATAGACACCTGCTGCCCTCTGAAACCCTCTGGCTGGTTTTTCAATTGCTGATGGCATCCTTATTGCTCTCTCTGAATTATCTTCCTGAAATGTTTTCTCCTACTGCAGATTGCCCAGCTCCTATGTATTACTTCAACTGCAGCTCTGCAGGTCCCGGAGCAACTGGATCAGAGTGTCAGAAAAGCTGCAAGACGCAGGACATGCACTGTGTAAGGAGCTCACCTCCCAGCAGGGGCACAGGACATTATGGCTGGGCATGTAGAATTGCCCTTATCAAGCACTGATGGGAACATACCATACTGGGCACACACCAACTGCTTCACTGATAACACAGCAGCTGTAGCTAACACTGTACCTGTGAAATATTTGTAGCATGATTGCCACTAGCTTGCAATTAAGGAGTTTTTTAAAAAAACCAAAACTTTGGCATGCAGAGCAAGCACACCCATGTTGCTGGTTCCCTGTTCTTTCTGTGCACTAAGAAGTTGTCTTCTCTTGTGTCTTCAAATGTGCAGTATGTCACAGAATGTGTTTCTGGCTGCATGTGTCCTGATGGACTGGTACTGGATGGCAGTGGAGGATGTATTCCCAAAGATCAGTGCCCATGTGTCCATGGAGGACACTTTTATAAACCCGGGGAAACCATCAAAGTGGACTGCAACACATGGTATGTTATCCAGGGAGGCTTGTTCTGTAACAGAGTTAAAATTGTCAGGCCATAATGCACCTGTGGGGCAGACTGTGCTTTGAAGCCTTCCTCTTCATCATGAGAGCCACTGGGCTGCTAGTAAAAATAAAAGGGGAAGTATTTCTCTGCACCCTGCTTCATGAGCCTGCACTTGGGGAGGACAAGCACTAATATCTTCTTGCAAACAATTTCCATCCTTTTCTGCTTTCCCAGCAGCTTCAGAAGTACCAGCCTTACCCTGGTTGGTCTGCAGTTGCCCATTCAATAAGGGGGAATTGAGTCTGTGTCTGTTGGGCACAGCTGAACCCTGGAAAATGACTGAGTTTAGTCAAAAAGGAATTGCGATGGTCCTTTCTTGAGACTTGCAGTGCTTCCAGATGCACAGTTCTCAAGATAAATTAATACTCTAGTTGCTCCAATTTCTGGATCGAGTAATGCTGCCATAGATTTCACTGTTATTACTGATCATGGTGGGTAAAATGCTTTGGACCTTCATCCATTATTTACCAAGGATGAAAATATATAGTTCTGCCAAGAAATATAGTACAGAAAATAAGAGCTAGAAACACTTTGGTCTAATCACCATTTGTACAGGCAATCAAGTTTAACACTTCAAGTCAAAACCTGATAAGCAGTTGTTGCTATCACAGAAATTGCTATTAAGAAGTTCTATTGCAGTGAGGGCTTAGTATCCTTATGAGAAGAGGACACACATGGGAAAGAAAATGCAGTCTCTGTGTCAGGGCTATAACAACTAAATTTTCTGTCTACAGTCCTCCTGAACTAGAGGTAAGGTTTGTCAAGGTGTGGTGGGTTGACTTTGGCTGGATTAGATGGCCACCTAGCTGTTCTGTCACTACTTTCCTAAGCAGAACAAGGCTGGGGACAAAATAAGATGGAAAAAACTCATGGGCTGAAATAAAGATGGTTTAATAAAGCAAAAGCAAAGACTGTGTGCAGAAGAAAAGGAAAACAAAATATTTATTCCCTACTTCTCATCAGCAGGTGACGTCCAGCCCACTTTCCAAGGAGTACAACTTCAGAAAACAAACATCATAACAATTGCCACTCTGTTCCCACCCCAGCCACCCCATTCTCTTAGCTTTTATTGCTGAGCAGACATCACATGGTTTGGAATATCCCTTTGGCCATTTGGGGACAGCTGTCCTGTCTCTGTCCCCTCTCAAAACATTGTCCACCCCTCAGCCTACTGGTGAGGGGGAGAATGCTGCAGAGACAGCACTGATACTGTGGGGGTGCTGCTCAGCAGTAGCCAAAACAGCAGGTTGTTACCAACAATGCAAAGCACAGCACCACGAGGGCTACTGAGGGAAAAAATTCTCTCTTTCTCAGCCAGACTCTGGGAAAGACAGAGATAATATTTGTTCACATGACTGTAACAGAACTGCAACATGATCCCTCACAGATTAATATTCAGAAATGGTTGAAACATTCAGTTCTTCAACTTGAATTTGTCTCCTAAACCCCCACTATCTGCTGTCAGGACTCAATTATTTAAAATATATTTGAAGGAAATAATAGAATAAATGTGTCTGGGTAGTAAACATGAACTTTCTGACTGATGTGGCATCTCATGGCATGATCTCAGAACAGCTGAGAGGGCACTGCAAACAACAAACCTTTTAATTATTCTGCCCATGTTTGGGGTTAAGGAAAGACATGTTTCATGCAAACATTGTGATTCTTTGCATTTTGCCTCCCAGCACCTGCAACAAAAGGCAGTGGAACTGCACAGACAATCCCTGCAAGGGAACCTGCACTGTGTATGGCAATGGGCATTACATGAGCTTTGATGGGGAGAAGTTTGATTTCCTGGGAGACTGTGACTATATCCTAGCTCAGGTATCAATTTATTTTCACTTTCCCATGCATATGCTTTTGACAGCTTAGATTGTTCAGTCTGGGTAATTAAAAGGCATTCCTATGCAAAATAGCCAACACTGATGAGCAGAGCCTGCTCCCCTCCTCTTGTACCTAGGGCTGATACAGTGAGATTTTCCACGTGAAGTAAAGCAAACTGACCCTCAGAAGTGACACAAGAGGGCACTGTGTTCATCATTTTCAAGGGAAAGGAATTTGTGTGTTGAAAAGTGTTTTTCTCAGCCACCCAGGACTGACATTATTTTTGTTGTGACAGAAGCACACAGAGGTTAACATGTGAGCCTCATGTATAATAATTGCATGTAATGGGACAGCACTCAGTGAGACATTTTGTCATCCCCAAATTACAGTTGGTTTTTCTAATTTTAATAAAAAAATTTTTGCCTTTTTGTACTGCTGCTAGGACAAGCCCTTAGTTTTTCTTTTTGAAAATCCTGGTCAAGTAAGAACCTGCCACCAGGTCACCTTCCACCAGATTCTTCTAAAATTCCTAGAGTTTTGATGAATAAAGAAGTCAGATCAGAGTGTCATTGATTTAGAGCTCCTGAAAATGCTTATGACTGACAAAATCTAATAGAATGTTATCTGTTTTTCTAAGGATTTTTGCCCTAATAACGTGGATGCTGGCACCTTCCGGATTGTGATTCAGAACAACGCCTGTGGGAAGTCACGCTCCATCTGCTCCCTAAAGATCACATTGATTTTTGAGGTTGGTCTAGAACTGGTCATAACCACAGAGCTGTAGTCTTGATTTTCTAGTAATTATTGTATTGCCCTCTTAGATTCCAGCTCAGTTGCTGCTAGAGAGTTCCTATATGGAAGTCAAACAGCCAGCAAGCAAAGGCAGGGAATTTGGGAAAGGTTTAGGCATTTGATGTTAACGTGGATTGAACACTTCTGTGGGTGAGGGGAAAGATGCAAGGAGTCAACAACACTCTGTGTATGTGCATTTGTGTGTGTGTGTGTGTATCTGTGACAGTTGGCTGTGGGCATCTGTGACTGTGGCTCACATATCTGGCAGTGAACCAAGATATAGTGTGAAGATGACAGAAAAATAATACAAAGAACAAGAGGCAGAGTGGCAGTGCTGTTGCACCAAGTTTTCTATTTGATTTCCTTCCATGCAATGTATGTGTTCCTTCGTAGAGCAGTGAAATAAGGCTCTTGGAAGGAAGAATTCAGGAGATAGCCACTGATCCAGGAGCAGAGAAAAATTACAAAGTGGACCTCAGAGGAGGTTATATTGTAATTGAAACTAATCAAGGGATGAACTTCATGTGGGACCAGAAGACTACTGTTGTTGTTCATGTGGCACCATCTTTCCAGGTAAGTATGGGGCGGACTGGGAGTTATGATTGTGAACTCAGAGTTATGCATCCAGAACTGGAGCCCCAGAAAAGCAGGGCTTGGAAAAAATTTGGTTTAGTGAACATGAAGAAGCAGCAAGCAGGCCATTTCTTGTGTTTTACTGCACTGTTCAGTCAGTATGAAACAGAATATTTGGGGCTAGAAGTATTGGTAACACATTAAGAGTGTTTTTGTCACTTGAAGTCCAGCTTTTTCTAAGTCATTTTAAAATGTCTGTTTAGAAACTTGCAGCTATTTTGCCTTTACAGGTTCTATAGTTTATTTCTGTCAAAGAGTGGGCTGCACTCAAAATAACCAAACCATTTACTGTGCCTACACAAATTACACAGGGAAAAGTCTGTGGTCTTTGTGGGGACTTCGATGGCCGCTCAAGGAATGACTTCACAACCAGAGGGCAGTCCATGGAGATGAGCATCCAGGAGTTTGGAAACAGCTGGAAAATAACAAGCACCTGCTCAAATATAAACATGACGGACCTGTGTGCGGATCAGCCTTTCAAGTCTGCCCTGGGACAGAAGCACTGCAGCATCATTAAGAGTAACATCTTTGAAGCCTGTCACAGTAAGGTAATCCTGTTCTCTCATCCTCAGTAGTTTCACACTAGCTATTTGTTGCCATTTTTGCAGCACATCTGCAGCATATTTTTATTATTAAAGGCTACTACACACTAGTACAAGGCCATCTCTCTCAAAACCTCACTTCACAGCTATGCCAGTTAAATCCTGTTGCCCAGTATTGAGGAAACAGCAGTGCCTGTTTTGAACAACTGAAGATAAAGAGGATAATAGTTGACCACCAGAAGCAGAAAGTCAGGTATCTGTGAAATGTAGAGATAAGTTAGTCTAGGACTGTTTGTATGGTCATCCTTGGGAAGTTCATTCAAGTTATCTAAAGAAACTAATTATTTGGTTTATTTTAGTCACAAATTTAATTAATTTAAACAGAAACAAAGCTACTCTTCTTAATTAGAATGTCTATGCAAAGCTTCAGTGCACTTAATTAAGCAATTTTAAAAACAAACGTGACTTAATTTCCATGGTTAGTTTATGCATTTGTTAGTTAAAACACAAGTATGAAGTATGACATGAAGTTCAGTGGAAAAGGGATTTCCTTTTTACTCACTCAACTACTGTCTCTCAGTTGGAGAGTGAACACGCTGTGTAGTTATGCTAAGCCAAAACAAAGTAGTTCAGTCACTGGGAAGACATTTTGAGTGTAAGTGGCAGCATTACACATATGAGAATGGGAAGATTTAGAGTCCAATTCTATCAGGCAGGTGAAAATAGAAAACTACCTGTTGTAAAATATCACAGCTCCTTCATGACAGTCCCATCCTGTGACAAACTGCAGAGCATGACAGAAATTCAGAGCCCTTTCCCTCATTAAACACAGTGCAGCAGATACAGCTGTGGTGACAGATCTGTCTATGTTTTGACAGGTGAACCCAATTCCATATTATGAATCTTGTGTGTCTGACTTCTGTGGCTGTGACAGTGTGGGAGACTGTGAGTGCTTTTGTACCTCGGTTGCTGCTTACTCGAGGAGCTGCAGCAGAGCTGGTGTCTGTGTCAACTGGAGAACCCCTGCCATTTGCCGTAAGTACTGTGCTGAAAATGCACCCAGAAAGCAGGGCTCCTTGTGCTCAGGCACACAGGGGATAAGGAGGAGCAGGACACTTAGAACACTATGAATGCGTGACTGAACAAGCTCTTTTTATCATGTTTATCTTACTAAAACAAGATTTAAAAATAGTCCCTGTCCAGTATCTGAGACCTAAAGGTTTATTATTTTCCTGTTCCAGCTGTGTTTTGTGATTATTACAATCCACCTGACAAACATGAGTGGTTCTATAAACCCTGTGGAGCCTCTTGTCTAAGGACCTGCAGGAACCCACAAGGGAAATGTGGGAACTTGCTTTACAGTTTAGAAGGTAATCCTTCCTTGACTTTAATGCAGTTTATGGGAGTTGCAGCTACTAGTCTGGTTTGGATAAGCATCAAGGTGACTGAAAGGTTATCCCATCTGTCCCAGGAGATCATTGACCATGCCTTGCTAATTCCCCGTGTGATGGTGCCATTCAGAGCACCACTTGCCTGTTGCCTTTAAATATATGGAGAGATAAAACACCATTCAGTATAAATTTGCAAAGAATAATTATCTGTTGACAATCTGATCTGTTGGGGAGAGAGTTAAAAAGAAGACTTGTAAAATAATTGGTAGTAAAAAGAACATTCATACTGGAATCACATTCATTTGGGTATCAAATCTATATTTGGTAGAGGTATTTATTGCTTTCCTGTATCTATGTGACCCAGACTAAGAAGGCTTTGTTTAATTTTCCAGGCTGTTACCCAGAGTGTAGTCCTGACAAGCCGTATTTTGATGAGGAGAGCAGGGAGTGTGTCTCCCTCCCCAACTGCACTTCATGGTAGGTCAGTTGATGGTAAGGAAGGTAAAATAGGGCTGGAAAGGACAAACTAGGAAGTGTTTTGGTAATGTTCATAGGCAGTGGCAATTACCATTAAATCCACCAGGAGTAGGCTTTTTTGTAAAAGTAGGTACAGTTGCAGACATTGCTATTCCATATACTAATTAATTTCAATAAAACAATTCTTTTTTACTCTTTCTCTTCAGCGACCCCGAAGAGAAACTATGCACTGAAGACTCCAAAGGTAACTTTTCACCACTCTCACCACACACTGAGTGATGGCAGGACTGAAACAACCCAACATCACACATTACTGTAAATGTATTGATAATAGGAGTACAGATAGGTGGTTTAATAGGTGGTTGCACACCAGTACATATATAGTTTGATAAGCAAAATGCAGCCTTTGACCCCAAGAGCTATCTAAAGGCTAATCTTAGGGAGGAAGGAGAGAGGTATGATATGTGGGATTCATCTTACCCAGGGAAATACCACTTCTCCGTTTTTCCACTTTTCCTTGATAGTCAGTGAAGATAGATAGATAGTAGTCTGTAGCAGGCCATTAATGGTATCTCATTTAATAAGTACTTCTAGAACAGGGAAAATTTTGTAGAAGTGCCGTTTCTTGACCCGTAATTTCATAAAATAAGCTAAGACAGCTTATTAGATACATGTTTGCGTGCCTAAAGGACACACTTGGCTAAGGTAGAGTATCAGTTTGTTCCCATATCTGTGAGAAATCACATCCCAAAATGCAGGATGACCCAGTAGACAACACATTTTCAATTTTGCTGATTTTGTTACAGTAGATAGACTGATACACTTCCTTTGGTTCTTACATGTACAGTCCCCAAAATCTGGAGAGCTTCTCATATATTTAAATGAAATTTTGTACCACTGCATGCTCCTCATTTGCAGATGGAAACAATGGTGCAACACCTCCTGAGCCAGCGTTTTGTAACTCAGGAAGGCACAATCACATTCCCTGCCCAGGGGGAGCTCTCCTGTGTTCCATGCTGGATTAGGGCAGTATCAGTTCTCATGCTTTTACCAACCAGTTATTCCTCTATGCAAGCTGACTCCAAGAAACACCAGCAAGCAGAAAAATTCAACACACTTTAAATAAATGAGATAGACTCCCAGCACAGCTTCTCAAGTAGAAACTGAGGAAGTTTTTCAGCCAGGTAATTAATGTTTGATGTTTTGTGAGCTGCAGAAGGGTAAATGCAGTGTTTGGTTTGCTTTTCACTTGTATTTATACTGCAAGTATCCTCTGTTGCCATGGCATTTTCTCTTTTGGTGCCTCAGTTTGCCTTTGCTGCCACAATGGGAAGACCTATACCTTAAATGAAACTGTGTACAGCCATGTGTTTGGGACCGAGTGTGGTGAAGCTGTCTGTGGCCCTAATGGACAGATCATTAAAACCCTAACCTCCTGCAGAACTCCACCTACACCAGCACAAGGTACTAGATTGATAAGAGGCTTGGTGGTGATCCTGTGGAAGTCCATAATGGTAATAAGATTTATCCGTCTTGGAAAAAGTCTCCTGCTGCATGTTCAGGATAAGAATAGAATTTAAGACTGGTGGAGTTTCAAAACTGAGGGATCAGAGCTTATGGGTCTTGTGGGGAGGACCAAAAGTGTAATTTTTAGAGATTCTGGCTGACCTTACTGTTAGTGAGGTTAAGAGACAATAGAAAGATTCAGTGGTTTTTCACTACAACTTTTACAATAAGCTTGAGCATATCACAGTTGACACTCTGGTGTTGTTAGTGTCAATATTTAATATTTCTAAATCTTGTTTTTCTCCTTCTTATCACCTATAACAGAATATGGTTCTTATTGTACTGTTTTCTGCATTGGAATAATTAAGTCTCATATGGGTCACTGGAATATGAAAATAAAGCTTCCTGGCAGTTAGCTCCTGTTCGAAAGGGATTTTCCAGAGTGAATGAAATGTGAAAAAGCAGAAAATGGGAAGCAAAAAGAGATAAAGGAGAGTGGGAAATTTGCCACATGATTATTACAAATAAAAATAAGTGGCTAAAAAAAATGTATTGTCCTGGTAGCAAATTATACAGGGTCAACAAGGAAAAGTAAAAGTTAGCTTCTCTACTCATGTGATTGGAAGAGCTAAATACTTGTTGGTGAGCCTGTGTGTTTGGTATTTACTGAAAATGTTAACAAGTGGAATAAGTACAGTGGAGTAATACCTAGAAAAGGAAGGATTATTGAAAGCAGACTGTAGGTGGCACAGTAAAATGTCTACTAGTAATGTCTAACCATTGATCTCTCTCTATTTAAACCAACAGTTTCTTTGAAAGAAAGCATTAAAAATCCAAATGGAATGCCACTGGAAGTCACCTCTCCAAAGTCAGGTGAAGTACTGAAATGTTAATTTCAGAAATGTTAAATTGGAAGGAATAAGTGACAGTAGAAGGGGTGTTTATTGTATTCTATATAGAAAAAAAAACCAACCAAACTACAAGTGGGAGTGTGTGTGTGTACTATAACAGCACCATACCGTGTAATAGAGTGTTTATAAATACAGAGGATGGTTTCAGTGTGGATGTGTACAGAATGTAGTAGGAGTAAAAAAATAGATTATTTTTTCTCTTTTTTTTTGTGGTTGTAGAGAATGTAAGAGATGTCATAGAGCTTGAAAGCAGAGTAGTGGAGGCTTTTTAATATAAATTGATTTGATTTTCTGCAGAACCACATATGCAATATGTAACATCTGCACCTCCCTCATCAGAGGTAGCCACTCCCTGCTTCTGCAATGACAATGGACAATTGATACAAATGGGTGAGAAACCATGCAATTTTTTTTTTCTGCACCATCGACATGGAAAGATATACTGATAGATGAAAGTGCTTCAGCAAGTGCTCATTCTGCCTGTCATGGTTAGACATTACCAGAAGTTGTTACATCTTTGAACTGTAGTTAACACCTTCATAACTACAACTGTCCCATACCAAATAACTTTGTTCTGGTTTGAATACCCCTGGTGTAAGGAAACTTTTAGCAGTTTCTGATGTCAGCAGAGCCCTGAATCCCAAACAGCTGAACATGAGCTTCTAACTCACAATACTATGCCAAAAACAGCGGGGGAAAGACCCTTCTTCATCTATCAGTATCTCCTGCTTCCCCTACCGCCTGGCATTTGTGAAGACCAGATGCACTCCATGATGTATTTAGTATCGTCTCCTGATGTACTCATTTTCAATTCCTTCTCATGTACCTAAGAGCAGAATTTTAGATCAGCCCTCAGCCATTTGGATTAATTCCTCTCCAGTTCAGCCCCTGAATTCCAGGAACTGCACACAGACAGTCCCCTGAGCATGGTTTTTGAGTACAGACCCAGATAGTAAAATGCAGGGCTGAGTATGCAACTGCTCTCTGATCAGGCCTTGGACTAACACTTGGGTTTTGCCCTTACAGGAGAAAACGTTTCTCTGCCAGTGAATGTATCAGGTCATTGTGCTTACTCTGTCTGCAATAAATCGTGTCAGATTGAATTAGTTTGGGCAGAGTGTAAAACTGGTCATACTGAGACCCTAAAAATCTGTGATCCACATTCTGACACCTGTCCACCAACACCTGCTCCTGGGGTAACAAACCAAGTTCCTGCTCCCACAAGGACTTCTGTGAGCGACTGTCTTGCACTCATTCCTCCCAGAAAGGTGAGAGCCTTTGAAGAAGATGAGTTTCATCATTCATCATTCCACCATTCATGCATTGCCTGCAGCCATGATTTGGTGTTCTCCTCTGATGCTGGTATCCAGCACTACAGCTGCACTGTAGGTGTGGCTGACATAGATGATTTAGAAGTATGCCAGAAACCAGCACTGAAAGAGTAAGTTGAAGATTCTTCTGTTCACTGGAAACACCTAAATGGTTGTATGTTGGCAGAGCTACTTAAGCAGAACAAAGACTAGAAAGCCACATCTTGCAGTGTCCCACCATCAGAAGTGGTCAGGACCTTAATATATATACCAAAACAAGTAGATATCAATGCTCTGTTGATTACTATATGGTTCATATTGCCTGGTTTCCAGAGCCAGAGTAGACACTAAATATTGCCATGCTAGACAATTAACTGAACAGAATGTAGTTGTTGTGTGTGATTTTAAAGATTTTATTACATTACTTTGTTATTTGCCTTTCCTCTTTTTTTTTTTTTTTCAATCCATTGAAAGTTTAATGAAACATGGAATTTTGGAAACTGCCATACTGCCACTTGCCTGGGAGAAGGAAACAATGTCAGATTGTCCATGATGACTTGCCCACCTCAGCAACTGAAACTCTGTGTCAATGGTTTCCCATTCACAAACCACTCGGATGAAACCGGTTGCTGTAAAGTCTCTGAGTGTCAGTGTAAGTGGCAGGAGAATTCCTGAAATTTATGTTACGTTCAGCTGGGCCTCAAAAAGGAGAAGTCAGTCTGGTCAACACGTGTGTTATGTTAGTATCAATTCAGTAGGATACAATGGAACAGAAATGCCAACTGAAATTTTGGCTGTTGAAAGCAGATGTCTTTGCTAGGGTAATTTTTCTATACCAAACTGAAATAGAAATTTGAATTTTTCTATATCAGACTGGATATTGTGTCTCTGACTGGAAGTGAGTAAAAAGGTTAAACCCAGCTTGTACTGACGGGAAGCTCAGTAAAGCCAAACTTGAAGCCTGTCATTCTGTCTTCTAGGTATTTGCAGTGGATGGGGAAATGAGCATTATGTGACTTTTGATGGAGCATATTATCATTTTAAAGAAAACTGCACCTATGTCCTTGTGAAATCAATTCATCCTGACTCTCACAACTTCTGGATTCACATAGACAACAACTATTGTGCTGCCACTCGTGGAGCAATTTGTTCAATGTCCCTTATCATTTTTTACTCCAACTCTGTTGTTATTCTGACACAAGCAATGGAATATGGAAAAGAAACAAACTTGGTAAAGTATTGTGTTAAAATATTATTTTGCTGTAGTTATATTACTATACTGTCAAGTGCCCTGTCACGACAAAGAATTAGGATTGTAAAATATGGAATGGGTAAGAAATGCAATTACTTTGCTTCTTCTCTTTCTTTTTTGCTTTGTGTCAATAAAAATATGTATATACTAAAAATCTGGGAAATAGTCACATAACCAAAATTTGTGGTTTTCGTCCTGATAAAAGTATCCATATATAAATTGAAACATATTAAAATGGAATGTTAGACAACTGCTTAAGTGACTGCCTTTGACAGACATAATTTGGTGCACCTAAGGTCTGAATTTGTGCTGCTTTGCTTTCCACTTGCATTAATCATGTACCTTACTCAATGAAAGAGTGTCCATAAAAATCTTCTGTTTCTTTTCTTTTTAGATTTTGTTTGATGATAAGAAAGTTGTTCCAGACATTTCCAAGAATGGTATCAGGATAACCAGTTCTGGCCTTTACACCATAATTGAAATACCTGAATTAGAGGTTTACATCTCCTACAGTCGACTTGCATTTTATATAAAACTCCCTTTCAGCAAGTTTTATAACAATACCATGGGACTCTGTGGTGAGTGTCCTCATCAGCTGACAGAAATGAATGCATTTAATTTTCCTCCTTCTTTCTCTCACTACCTTGTAAAATCTCTAAGTGCTTGCAGCTTTACTATTTCTCACAAATGTTAATAAATTTATTTAATGGAAATTCACTGTCAGGAAATGGAGTTTTAAGTCATATCCTTTCATTTTGTTCACAGTCTGTTGGTAGATGGAGATGATAGAATTTTTCTCAACCCTTCCTTTTGATCATATCAACTTTATATAGAAATGTAGGAAATCTGGAGAATCCTGTGCATCTCAGTTTCTCTCCCTACCAGGAGAACTCTGTCAACCAACACATCAATTCTGGTTTTCATGTGTAGCTGGCAAACTGTTTCTTTGATCCTTCTCTTCCTAGAAACCATTCTTGTGAACTTACCAGGACCCCACATGTTGCTCCCTTTGCACAAGGAGGAGAACTTCCCCCCAGGTTTTCTCTAAAAGAAGCTTCATGAGCATCAGCTGTCCTTGAACTGTCACCTTTATATTGCTACCAGGTACTTGCACCAACCAGAAGTCTGATGATGCTATGAAGAGGAATGGTGAGGTTGTCGAGTCCTTCAAAGAGATGGCATTAGATTGGAAAGTCCCATATCCTACCAACAGATACTGTAATCCTGGTGTCTCACGACCATCAAAGATTGAGTATCATCAGCACTGCGTGCCTTCTAATCTGTGTAAAATCATCTGGTAAGACAACTCCCAAAAGTAAAAAAAAATTCACAGGATAATTTTGTGCTTCACTAAATGTCTTGGGTGAACTGATTCTAGGATATGAAGAAAATACAGAGTCTTGCATACGTTGTAAAACGGGGTGCAGTGAACTGATGTGCGTGTTCTTGAGCTTGGCAGATATTTTTCAGCTGCATCAGCAAAATCAGTCCTCCTTTAATAGTGTCTGCTGCTTGGCACTCCCTCTGCCTGTCAGTTCTAGAGAGGCCAAGTGGGAACTAGCTATAATTCAGTATCTGAAAGCTCTGAATGATGTGGAATGCAGTCAAAATATAGTAAGAAAATGTGTGTGTCTGTTTTAAAAATAATTTTGTGGTTTAAAGCAGGGTTTTCAAACACACTAACATAAAAATGTCAACACACAGACTTATAGCTATGAGCTGTGCAAGAGCCTTTGAAGGTAGCAGTCCAACATAATATTGTTTCCTTTCAAAGCATTGTAAAGAATGGCAGGTAAGGCTCATAGTTTATTAAGCTGTGTGGGTGTATTGCCTATGAGAACAATTTGTAGTTGTACCATGAGGCTTTGCCTGGGGCAGGGGGGATGGTTTGAGTTAATTCTTCCTTAGAAGTAGCCCAAGGTTTTTCTCGTTTTTTGCAGGACTCTGACAGAGTGCCATGGCGTGGTTCCCCCTCAGCCCTACTACGAGGCATGTGTGGCCAGCGGGTGCTCAGAGGAGCACCCCAGTACCGAGTGCCAGAGCATGCAGACCTATGCAGCCCTGTGCGGGCTCCACGGGGTCTGCGTGGACTGGAGGAGGCTGGCGAGTGGGCAGTGTGGTGAGCCTGGGAATGGGAGCGCAGTGAGCCTGGGAATGGGGCTGCAGCGAGCCTGGGAATGGGGCTGCAGTGAGTCTGGGAATGGGCAGTGCAGTGAGTCTGGGAATGGGAATGTGGTGAGCCTGGGAATGGACAGTGCAGTGAGCTTGGACAGCCCCCCCTGGGGTGAAGCAAGTCTGGTCTGCTCTGTCCTCACCTGCTGCTCTGGACCTGAGAAACAGCAGGAACAAACCAAAGAGGTTGTCCCAGTCCAGACCTAGTGCAAAACAAGGGGGAAACCAGGCCCACAGTAGCTCAGCCGAAGAGTCCTGTGTGTTCTCCAGTGCTTGGACACTAGATGGCAACACACCGCTTCTCTCTGCGTGCTTTGCCCAGCTCGGGGCACCCAATGAGTCGGGGTGAGCGCTGCTGTTCTTGTCGCTAGCTCGGTGCTGGCCCCATCGCCCCCTCTTGCTGGAGGTGCAGGGACCCCCTTGCCCGGCTGTGCACACCCGGGAGGTTGCTGCGGTAGCCTGGACGCTTTGTCCTTTCCTGTCCCTGCACTGGAGGGTACATGTGGGTCTGGGCTTTTTAACTTGTGTGTTGCAATGCTCCACAGAGGCCAGCTGCCCTCAGGATCAGGTGTACAAGCCATGCGGGGAAGCAAAAAGAAACACTTGCTTCAGCAGGTGGGTCATTTCCTAAGGCGTTTTTCAAGTCCATAATGTGAAAATTGCCAGGGAAGTTTGAAGTTCACATTCCCTTGGGATTTAGATGTCTTGATTGCTCTGGGCTACAGTTTTGCCTCTCACTCATTCTCATTTGTATTCTAATTCTGTAGAGGAGTTGTTATGGACACCCTTCCCTCCCAAAATATCACACCAGTGTTTGTTGAAGGATGCTACTGTCCTGATGGAAAAATTCTGCTGAATGATCATGACAGCATTTGTGTGTCTGTTTGTGGTAAGAAATAGTACAAATGGTGCTCTGGGGAGTGGGGGTAAGAGCCTGACTGAAGTGCAAGTTAAGGGGGTTGTTTTGGGTACAGAGAAAATGGGGGAGACCTTGTTACTGACCTGTTCTAGTGAGAATGGAAGCATTCCAGATTGAGAGTTTCTGCCTGCTCTTACATGCAGAAGGTGCAACTTTCAAAACAGCAGAGTAACATGTTTAAGATGGTTTTGGGTTTACAACCTGTGACTGTGCACTCTGAATTTCTCTTTCACTTTGTGGCTGTTTCTCAGATTTCAATACCTTCCTCCTGTTCCTGTTTTCCTGCTTCTGTTTGTTTCCTTGATTCAGTTACCTTTAAAATAACATCTAATTCATTTTATAGGTTGCACTGCACAAGATGGGTCAGTGAAACAGGTAAGAGAAAGGAAAATACTGCCTTTATACTATATCTGGGCTCTGTGACCTCCTACAAAAATGACCACATGAGTTGTTTCCTTTAATTCTAAGCTTAAAAACAGTGAACTGCAATGTCAGTGGGGAGAAAACCAAGAAGTTGTTTAATCACTTGAGGCACAGAAACAGAAGGAGTGGTTTGTGGGAATCAGTTTCCCGGTAGAACTATCAGACTTTCCTCCTGGAAACACATAAGCCTGCAAAGGAAGGTGGCAAATAATGGCATTTTTTCTTACTGTTCCCTTCTTATCCCGCTGCGATTTTAACTGCAATTTTCCTACGCAATAAATTAGGTCAACTCAGCCTTACACTGTCTTGCAGCAGGCCCTCATTGATATAATGCTTCCAGGTTTTACTCTCTGAACTTCTATCCCTCTTGTTTTTATAGCCTAGAGAGGCTTGGGAGCACGACTGTCAATACTGTACTTGTGATGAAGCAACCTTGAACATCTCTTGCTTCCCCCGCCCTTGTGCTAAATCTCCACCTATCAACTGCACAAAAGAAGGCTTTGTACGCAAAATAAAACCACGTCTGGAGGACCCCTGCTGCACAGAGACAGTCTGTGGTGAGTGGATCTTTGACATGTCATCATGTGGTGTCACGTGCCTTCAGCAGTAATCCTCAAGTGAGATGTGCTGCCCAGCAGGTACCAGATTCAAATGAGCACACTGGGGTGGTCATTTCTTCCATCTACTTCCATCTTGCTATCATAAGAGAACTCCTCTGGTTCAATTTGTACTCTAAATTATTGCCATGACCTAGCAGATACTGACACTGGAAAATCCCCTGTGGATCACTGGGATCTCCCGGTGCTTCACAGGAACCTTTGGCTCTTGTATTTCTGAGATGAGAGGGTGATCTCTGCACAGAGATCTATCCCAGTAAGGGAGGATGTGTTCATCTTCCAGGCTTCCCCAGGGCTTCTCGTGGAGGTTCCTGATATATGTTTGCCCTCAGCTTTGCATTTCCACCCTCCCAGTGCCAAATGCCCACCATAGCACAGGAGTAGCCTGCTCCTAAGCCTGGCCATTCCCAGTATCTATACCAAGACACAGGACAGGGGATCCTGGCAATGGTGATAGGTTGGTTTTTTTCAAGCTTTGTCTGCAAATAACGCTGCTGGATGGAATACTTTGGCTTATTTTATCTCTGCTGTCTATTGCAGAATGTGATATAAAAACCTGCATTATCAACAAAACAGGATGTGACTTAGGTTTCCAGCCAGTGGTTGCTATGTCTGAGGATGGTTGTTGCCCTATCTTCTCCTGTAGTAAGTACCTTGTTTCCTTAAGGGGTTTTATTCCTTGAAGTATTTGATTTTTCTAAATGAGTTAAAATCTCCCTTTCCCTCTCAGCCTTTACAATTCAGCACTTCTTTTTCTTTTTTTTTTTTTTTTTAATTGGAGTAACTGGTGCAGGTTTTCTGTAGCCACTATTCAGTGAGTGTAAGTTATTGACCACATATGGAATGATGGCCCATCCAGAAGCTCTGCTGCCAAATTATATTTCCAGATTCACACACATAAGCCCATTGGCTTTGTTACCAGCACAGTGGTTAACAATAAAGAAAAGGTCAAGTAATTTCAAGTATGGGTAAAAAAAACATGAGGCAAATAGATTTTACCTTATGGAAAATACCAGGGTGTAGAATTAAACCCACTTGAAGCATAACATCTAAGCAGATGCTATTTGGGGGCTTCTGAATAACAACTAGTACCACGTACTAATTGCTTTTTTCCCCCTTTTCTTGTGAGCTATTAAGTTCAGCTCTGCTCTTTGACATCTCTAAATCGCTCACAATTCAGAGATGAGTACAGTAACTGCATAATTTCTAGCACAACCTTTTCATTTTTTTTTCCTTACAGTACCAAAAGGGGTATGTGTTTCTGAAGGAGTTGAATTTAAGGTAGGTCTTCTTCCAGACACTTCTTCCTACGAGTTAATGCTGCCTCAGTCAGAATTTTATGACGTTCTTGTTGTCAACACTCATACAAAAAACAGGATTAGAATGGCCTGTAATTCTTTGCCAGTAGTCTTATGTACTACCGGAAATGGGAATTGGACTAGGTGTTTTGCAGAGGTCCCTCCCAACCCCAAGTAATCTGTGATTCTGGAATAGGTTAGTGAATAGGTAACGCTAGAGACCAGTAACTTGCTTACTAAATGAGATCTTGCCTATGCTTTAGAGTCGATGGGTCCGAAGTGTGACTGAACACAAATTTTAAATCTCTTTGAATGTTTTAAGATTATTGCTTGGTCAAACTGAGCAAAAATAGATGCTTGGAATTTATTTAAAAAATCATTTAACATCACTGATACCCTTGGGAGTGTCAGCCTTGTGTTCATTTTGTAATACTGATGGTGAGGTTTTAGAGATCTGGAAGTACATTAATTTCAGGAAATTCTTCCCAAAATAAATCTCATAAACATTAATTTTTTTGATAGGCCGGGGGACATTTGTTTCAGAATCCTCTGAATTCTTGTCATGGTTTTCTCTCTCCTCTATACTTCCAGCCGGGGGCAATGGTGCCTAAAAGCTCTTGTGAGAACTGTGTGTGCATGGATGAGCAGGATCCTGTGACACAGACCAACCGCATCCAGTGCCTTCCAGTACAATGCCAAACCACCTGTCAGCAGGTCAGCACCTCCTTGACCACAGACAATGGCTGTTGAGTTGAAACAGGGACAGTAACTGCTTTCTCAGTGCAACATAGCAGACTCTTCTATTAATTCTTTTGTAAAGTCCTTTTTAGAGTGCTGGTTATTTTTGCTCTAGCAAATTTAAGAGGTCACCCTTGGAAAGGTGCCCTGAGGGGAAATGATTGCAAACCTGTTAAAGTCTGACTGCTGAAAGATGTTTGTGTCATTCTGTTGGTGTTGCCCACTGTCAGCTCAAAAATGAAGATTGTGAGGAAATTGCACAGTGGTTTATATGTTTTCAGACACTTTCAGGACTTGTGGGTGGGGAGTACTCAGCTACTTCTCAGTACTTGTGAGAATCAGCAAGTTGTTCAGTCTGTTACTGAATATAAGCAGGGTGGTTGCCTTTCCATTCATGCCCAGATAAGGACAAATGCACCACCAATGTTAAAAATGGAAAAAACCTTTCATTATACTTTATCCTGAAGCCAGCTACACCCACCAGAAGACCAGTGGATACTTAAAACACAGGGGAGAAAATCTTCACATATCTGACAGCAATAGTTCTTGTAGATGATATCAGACCAAGCGCTAGTGGCAGATTGTACAAGTAATCATGTGCTAAATTAATTTATTTGACCTGTTTTGTGTGTTAGCCTGAAGAAGAATAGTCAGTGACAGGGTCTTCATGGCAACTGAAGTACCCAGAAGTCACTATTCAATAAGGCAGAAAAATTACCAGCTTTGATTGTCAGGCTTAAAGTGGTTCCCACAGGTTTCTAAAGAGAACAGAATTGAAACCAGAAGGTTGGCTCATTTCCTCTGCCATCTTCAGTCTATCTTTGATCCAATGATGCTTCAGGAACAAGGCATTGGTTAACATGGATAAATGGAAACCTTATTCCCACAGGGTTTTCGCTATGTGGAAGAGAAGGGTCAGTGCTGCAGCCAGTGCCAGCAAGTGGCATGTGTGGCAAATTTTCCATTTGGCAATGTGACCATTGAGGTAAGTATTCCCTTGCTGTGTACACAAGGCTGAATTATCAAAAAGTCCTCAGCATTTTTTTCAACCAGTGTCATGCATTTCAAGGTTGGGAGGACCTTGAGGAGATGTAAAAATGTCTGTGTTTCCAAAGTAAATGCAGATGTTTATAAAGCTGTTCCCCACTGTGTGCGTCTCACAGACACTACCATGTTGACAATTACATTCTCTGGCAGGAATGGGAATCATGTTACCTCCACTTCTCCTGACGGGAAATAGCAAGAAAGGATTTGGAAGAGATGGTGACATTGTGTAATGCTGCTCTTGCAGAGATATATGTGCCAGCTTCACATCACACTGCTCCCATCTGAAGCAGTTTCTTTCATTATCTTGCCCTAAAGATACAGAGATAGACGGTGTGAGCAAGCTGATATAACTGTGCTGCCAGTTCTGTGGTTCTGTGTTTGCTGAGGCAGAAATCAAGTGACACAGATGCTGAAGTGTAATGTAACTTGGTAACACACAACTAATACATCATGTCTTGTGAATGTAGCGTTGTGTAGATGTGAGCTGAGCCTTTAAAGGAAGGGCTTGATGATCTTGGAGGTCTTTTCCACCCTTGATGATTCTGTGATTCCATAATTCTAAATCTTTGGTTTTATTACAGCCTGCTGCTCCTGTGTATGGTTAATGATACTGTTTCAACCAGTGACTTGCCTTACATGCTACTGCTTCTCTGTTAGCTCTTGTGTTCATCTTTTCTATTTCATCCTTTTTTTCCTTAATAATTTATTTCACAAGCTAGATTTTTCTGTTCTAATATATAATTTTTATCTCTCCATGAGGAGGCTTTGCAGTTGTCCATTAACCTCTATTGCAAAGACTTTTGTTCTCTTTCACTCTTTTTCATTTTCCTCCATCTATTTAAAAAGAAAACTGTTGAAATCCTTTGAAAGAGTTATTTTTCTTTTGTATATACTTTAGCCCACAAACATTAACACACCTACCTTCTGGCATTTCTGTTAATACTTTTATGCTCATTCTGGCATTCTTTCATTCTTTCCCCCTGGGTGGCCACGGAAGTGATTTTGCATAGACTGATAGTGGGTGAGCTTGGTACATAATTTGTAGATGTGAGTTGCAGGCATCTCAGCCCTTTCAGAGTGGTATGAACAACCCAGTCTCGGACAGTTCATTGACTTTATTACTGTTTCAGTTTTCTAATTTTATTGCTATACTCCACTGGGGTTTTTTTTCCTTTTTTTTTCCTTCATGTTTTTATCAGGTTGGAAAGAGTTATAAAGATCCATACGACAACTGCACTCAGTACACGTGCACTGAAACAGCAGGCCAGTTTTCCTTGACTAGTACAATAAAGGTCTGCCTACCATTTGAAGAAGCAAACTGTGTGCCAGTAAGTATTTTATAGCCAGAAAAAGACTTCTGGAACAAGCCCTGATGCGGGCCTGGGAGTTATCTTTGCTGTTTTGAATGAGTATTTCTTGATCGTTCTGGTATGATCATCCTTGTTTGAAGGTAATGTGCTTTTTCAGCCCTGTGTCCCATAGAAGTAAAGCTAAAATATTTGCAAACAAGCTCATGCAATTTACACTGTTGTGGGATAAGCACTAGAACTTGAAAGAGAAGGGTATTGGGGCAATAGCAAGGGGGGATTTTTTTATCAGTTGAGAAAAATCAGTGTTACAAAATGCAAATAAACAAGTGGTAACTCACCATGAATCCTTGGGGAACTGATGAACAAAGTGTCTTCTGATATATGGTGTACCATTAAGTGAGGAAGTGGAACATGAATGAGCAAGAGGTAACATTCATATCTGGGCTTTCAGCTACTGGTGGTTTTCAGTAACTTTCAGAAGCATTTTGGGACTTCACAGCAGATCAAAGCAGGGACTAGGACAGCCATGTACTTGAATTAGCTCTGGGGTAGGCTCTGCACAGGTCAGGCTGTTCAATTCCAGAGGCAGCTGTCATTCTCTGAGACTGGGGATTTTATGTTGGCTTCAATAGGAACTAAACAAGAATAGACATGTATTACAGGGCATCTTAACCTTGCTTGTGCGTGATATATATAGTTGTAAGAAAATTCACTCCCTTCCTTGCTAGATGATTTGCTGTGTTTTGTTTTGGTTTGTTTTTTTTTTAAGCAGCTTTATATATAATTGGTACACAAATAGGTCTGATAAGGAATTTGTGTGGATTAGAGATGAGGGACTGTAACTGAACTCTTCATGAATGCTGCTCTCTGCTTAGCACTACATGCATCTGAACTGACTGTTCTGGTTACTTTCAATACAGGGGACAGTTGAGGTGTCTTCAGACGGCTGTTGTAAGACATGTGAGTGCATTAAATCACTGATTCTCTGTTCCAGTACTGTTTGGTCCTTCCCTGCTTGTGGCCATGTTTCTGCATGCACAGAGAGCCTGCAGTTTCCACAGACTGAAAGACAGTTTCATAGCAGCAGAACTCACAGCTGAGACTAAGAATCTGTCTCATTCTTCTATGGGAACACTAACATTTTTTAATCTCCTTTTCTGCGATTTTAAATAACTGAAGTACTGTTAGCTTGAACTATACTCCTGATAAGAAAACTTGTAGAAAACATTCTCTGTATTATTGCATCTGCAAATTACACAGAAACAAAGTTTTGGGTTGTTTTTTTTTTTTTCTGTAGTATCTACTCAGAAATTCTAGGTTGCTATAGAGCCACAAATGTAATTTACAGCAATTTTAGATAAACCTAAAACCTTCATGTCTCCTTTACATTTTGATTCAACAGTATCTTTACATGCTAAAGTTAGTCCACAAATAGAAAAGCACATTGACCAGTGGGAAATCATTTTGCTGAATTAATGCCTCTTTGCACTCTCATTTGTGGTTTTGATTGGGCATTTGAACTGTGCAAAGTTTTACTACGATGAACTATCCTTGGTTTACTAGCAGATACCTTTCAAAACATTTGTTCCCCAGTGTGAAAAAGTCTAACAGAAGTGTTCCTCTGCCTAGGTATTGACCTACCACACAAATGCAAACGCAATGTGAAGGAGCAGTACATCGTCCATGACAACTGCAAGTCAGCTGCTCCCGTCCCAGTGCCCTTTTGTGAAGGGATGTGCAGCACCTACTCTGTGTAAGTAGGAAGCCTTTCTCTGTTCTCCTCTGTGCCTTGTCTTCCTGGGTTCTTGTCACCAGTGACCTGCAGCTGTTTGTCCCCTTCCTGCTGTTTGAAAGAACCCAGCTGGGAAACTGTGTGCAGAAGAGCACTCATTAGCAATTGCTTCAGTCTCATAGAGTGCCTTATCTTAGTTGGTAAAATAGATCCCTTGGGAAAGACATCAGCTAAATTTATTAAATATGCTCTTAAACATGTTCTTGTATGGTATTTGAACCACTCTGGTGTTTACTGGAGTTTTTTCCTCCCCTTTGTTCTCTGCATGAATTGCTCCTCTCTGTCTTGCTACAATGAGCCTAATCCAAAATCCACTGAAGTTACTGGGATTTTCCCCACTGATGTCAAAGGATCTGGCTCTGCATAGCCAATAGCATCCTGAGGAAAGGCTGTTACGAATAAGCAGAAAAACGGATGGGAAATTTTAGTCCTTAGTAGTTACGTGCATTTGGAGCAGCAAATATGGATCAGTTTGGGAGGACAAGAGGCAGCAGACTGATATGAAAAATCTCATTTCTATAGGTACTCTTTTGAGACCAGTGAAATGGAACACAAATGCACTTGCTGCCATGAAAAAAGAAGTCACAAAGTGAAGGTGGAACTGGTTTGCTCGGACCATAAAACAGTCCAGTTTACCTATATGTACATAGATGAATGTGGATGTGTGGAAACAAAATGCCCAAAAAGGATAACATGAGGATAAACTAAAGGAAACATTTCATCTCCCGTTTAATCCTTCCCTAGCAAGTGAGTAGTTTAGAAAACAGCTGTGAGTAACCTTCAAATGACCATAGTAGCAGTTCTTTTTTTCTGGTATTATATGCAGTTATGGAAATTAGCTAAGATTTCACTCTAAATGTTTGTAGAATAAATTGCATTTCAAAGAGGACTTGTTCTCCTGTTTCAGTGATGCTGCTAATGGGGCAAAGTGGCTGATGTCTTTAATCCCACACTGGTGTATAAACCAAGGTTATTACAAGACACTCTAGAGACAACTGACGCCTTTCAAAAGTCCTGCCTGAAGGAAGTGCACATTTTTAAACCATAATGACATGTATCACTTCATTTTCTTTAGAAGAGACACAACAATCACTTCCACAGCTGCAGTTCAGGCAAAGGCAGGACTTGGCTCAGGGCCACATCTCTGTTCTTCTTCCCAGTGGTCCTGAATCTATTTTGGCTGTGACTCTGGGTCACTGGAGGAAGTCAAGGTGCTTTTTTTCCCTTCTTCACAGTGAGCACTGTATTAGGAGTGTAAAAGCATGGTTCTTACATGTACTCTACAAAATTAATATATTTGCACCCTTATTGGGAGTCCTTATATCACTGGGGGTTTTTATTATTTGTGTTAGTTCAGTCTCACTACCGGTTACATGACTATGATTTATGTTACAAATGATTGACTCCCAACTGGCATGTCCAGTGGTGACAGTATTTCATGTGGACAGGGATCAAAATGCTCCAACAATACCTTGAGAGTACACAAGGAAGGCAGAGGGTTCTGTTATTTGAGCAATTTGTCTTTTGTGACATGAAAGAGAACTGAAGACTGTGACTTTCTTAGTGTCCTGCAGCCTGCTGTAGAGGCTTTTTGGGAATTTGGAAGGAAATGCTTTTGAACTGACCAAGTAGATATGAAATGTGTTGTACTTTAGCTTTCCATTTTTAAAGTATTGCAGCTCCTGAGCCCCAAGGAATCTTTGCTTCTTTTTCATAATAAATCCCTTCAGCTGATGTCAGGTTACTTTGATATGTGCTGTTTCATTGTGGTGTTACTGACCTTAAAATTGTTGGGATCCTTGACTTTGCTTGATTATAAGTTATAGGAACCTCCACATAATTCAGTTAACTGTCAGTGCAATGCAGCTCCCTTGGAAGGCACAATTGCTTGACTGAGGCTTATGTATAAATTTCACATTAGTCCAGAAAACTGTTTTTATTGATACAAATCAAGGGCACAAATGCTTTTGCAATGCAAGAACAGCACAAAAAAAAAAAAAAAAAAAGAAAGCACATTCCTTTCTTTCCTTCTTTCCTCCTTGCCTTTTCCTGATGGGGAAGAGGTCATTCTTGAGTGCTTTTGTCATCAGAAGAGTAAGCAGACTCTGTAAGTAGTCATACACACACTCATGCAAATCAACCTGCCAACCAACCCTGCAAATCAATAACTGTCAGCAAGATGACTTAGCAGGAACAGGATCAGAAACCTTTTGCATCTCTGCATTATCTTTAGGTGGGAGAAGGGAATAAACTACAATATACCAGCTATCTTGAGATTTCTATTCTCCTGACTCTTTTACTGATGATGGATTTTATACAGAAGCTGGGAATGGCATTGATTTAAAGGCATGCTTTCTTGATTATTTTTGGCATGCAATTTGCTTTTCAGGCACGTGAAATGCTCAAACCAAAGGCATATATCCATCTCCAGGATGCTTTTGATCATGTGAAATCTCACATGCTGCTTTTTCATTCCCAGTTACACCTGGCACTCCATTTACTCACTCAGTCCAGCATTTAACTGGCCTTTGTGATACTACTTAAGAGCCCTTATGGCCAGGTTTCAAAGAGAACTCATTGGTCGTCTGTTTGCAGGTGTGGAGTTTTACTTAGCTGCCAGTAAGGTAAAGTCTATTAATGAGAACTTCAGCTTCTTCAGCTAAAAGACATTTATAAAATATTAGAGAATCACAGGATATGCTGAGTTGCAAGGGACCAACAAGGTTCATCGAATCCATGTTCTGGCCCAGCACCAGATGCCCCAAGAGTCACACCATGTGCTGAACAGCATTGCCAAATGCTTCTTGAACTCTGTCAGTGCTGTGCCCACTTTCCTGGAGAGCCTGTGCCTGCCATCCTCTAGGTAAAGAACCTTTCCTAACTTTTTTCTAATATCCAACCTTAACTTCGCCTGACATAACTTCAGGCCATTCCCGTGGGTTCTGTCACTGGTCAGAGACCAGTCTCCTGTTCCCCTCAGGAGGAAGCTGTGACTGCAATGAGATCTCCCCTCAGCCTCCTCCAGGCTGAACAGACCGAGTGCCCTCAGACCCTCCTCAGACAGCTTCCTCTCAAGGCCTTTCACAGTCTTTGTTGCCCTCCTTTGAACTCTGGTGTTTCGTTCCCCTGTGGGAAACTGCGGGGAGTTTTTTTAAAAATAGATGGTCAGAAACGACACTAAATCAAGTGAGACAAACATTGTATCTGAGAACGGTTTATTGGTAACGGAAAAAAAAAACCAAATTAAAAGGAGCTAGCCTACTAAAGAGGGCTAGAAAAGACAAAGCAAGACTAAGGAAAACGGGAAAGGAACGGGGGGGGGAAGGGGGGACAGAAGACTAGGGCGTTACCACAGGAGTTCGGGGAATGCCGTCGGTGTTGGCGAGCCGGGGGCTGTGCACGCCGCGTGCCTGAGGGCGGCTGCCGCGTCCACGGGCGACCGGACACGAGGTGAGGGGCGCTCGGCCATGAGGTCCAGAAGCCTGGACAGAGTCGCGGTGAGGATCGCGTCGGTGGCTTGGCTCGGAGGCGGACAGGATTAGAGGCAAGTGGCTCGGGCAAGGACGCAGAGACGAAGCAGGCAGGGCGTCGGTCAGGGATACAGGGAGACAGGACAGACATGAGGGCGAGCAAGAGCCAGCGAGGGCAGGAGAGCCAAAAGGCAGGCTGGGGCCAGGACAAAAAGCAAACCTCAGCAGGCTCGAGCCAAAGCAGAAGCACAGTCTCAAAAAAGCCCCAAGCCAAATGCCCACACTCAAAAAGCAAGTTCGAAAAGCCCGAGAGTCAAAAAAAAAAAGGTCCAAAAGCCCCGGAAGGCCCGCAGGGCGTGTGACGCAGTTATTTTTTATGCCCCTTGGCCCCTCCCAACGTCCGCCTGCCCACAGGAGACCATTGGCCCGTACCAGTCCAGCCTTCCATGGTAGTCCATTGGTGGAGGCCTTTCGCCATCTGATTGGGGAAGTCTCTCCGGAGGATACAGTGTCTGGTGTTTCTTTATTGACTGCCTGTCCCATGTGCGACATGAACTCGTTGCCAGCCAAAGTCCTCCCTAGAGACAAGGCTTTCCTCCTGGACATGGCACATGTGCAGCCTATCCCCCAACATGCCTCTGACAGTCAGTGTTGAGACAAAAAATAAATTGGCTCCTCACACCTCTGTAATAGCTTAATATCTTACTTACATCGTGGTGACCAGAACTACTCACAATACTCAAGTCAATGGCCCAAACATCTCCCCACCTACTACAATACCAAAAATCAGCCCCGAGGCTGCTTGATCAAGCTGCTGACAAGCTGGCCCTCCTTGCTCAGTGCCTGTGCCTCTGCATGCAGCAGCAGCACTGCTGCTTGCACAGAGCAAACTGGACTGTAGCTAAAGTCCTTTAGGCTGTTGCCTCAAGTTCCCTACCAGAATGGGCAAAGCTAAACACAGGTGACATTGGCTCTGGTTGGTCATTGATTTGACCGTGATCCTGCTGCTTCTGCAGTGTGGCTGCTTCTCACGTGTGCAGGGTCAAGCCTTCCTCCGTAGCCCAAGGCCATCTCTTCCAGTTACTGACTGGTCTCTGCAAGTCAAACATTTCCCTGGCGTAACTCAAGAAAAATCAGTGGCATGACTCCAAGTACTGTTTCTTCCTTTTGCGTGAATTCTTTAGACCAGCATAAACTTCAATAGGGTAACCCCAGGAGAACCAGTGCTCAGCTGAGCCAGTTGGGCCAGGGCTCAGCTGGTTTCAGCCTGTAGCCATTCTTTCCTTATCATGCAAGGATGGTACTCCCAACTTGCTGAACAGTTCTAACAGCACACCAGGAAGTACTGTCACATATTGCTAAAATAAATATTTGTTAGAGATACTGCCTCATGTCAGGTGAACAAGTCCTAAGACACTTATTATTTTACTGTTGTTCTCTGAGTCTGGGTTGCCATTATAAGATGAACTCTGACTTGGCTGTTGGTTTGAGGCTTGAAAGGATCAGTTCACAACACTACTGTGATATAGTCTAATTTTTTTTGGTTTGCTTTTGTTACCAGTTATTGGCATTTGCAAGAAGGAGAAGAAAATTCAGGTTGTACTCTGAATTTTTATTTGGGGAGAGGTGCCATTCTTTGACCTAGTTCTCCACTAAGCGATCCTCTGGCTGTGGAATCTGAACTGTAGTGTTATCTATGGCTTTATCAGTATCAATCTGATATCTGGAATCTTGAGCTGAGAACAAAGACTATGAACTGTAAATGTCCTCTGATACAGAAGGGATTGTTTAAAAGAATGCTGCACCTACTTTGTTTCAGTGTACTGGCTTAACAATTGGAAAGTTGCAAGGTAAACATGAAAAAAATTTGTCTAAATATCACTCAGGATAAGTTATCTGATTAGTAATGAACCAGAAAAGAAGAGAATCAGGCAAATTCGATGGATTATCTTTTAGGTAGGGGGGAGAAAAAGGATTGAGTGGTCTGAGAGCTATGCCTGATGCTTCTACAGATTCATGTGTTCAAAGATATGTTCTTGGCCTTGTTTATATGTCCCTCTTGATCTAAGATAAGAACAAAGCTAGGCCTTTGTTTCTTTTATATCATTGTTTCTTTTATATGATTGTAACATTTAAGTTCATAAAGCCTTCTGCAGTGATATACAACATGGTATTTGCTACTTGTCTGGCATTCCAAACATCCTTTAGGAGAAAGAACTGTGACAATTTTCCAGAGACACCAAGACAAAGTTATCAGTTGAGAAAATCTTTCTTGTTTTTACACTTCAAAGGATTTGATTATTCAGTATCTTTAGGGCAACAATAGAGTCTTGGTTTACCTTGTACAAGGCCATTCTCACATCCATTTAACCCTTTTACAACTGAAATACCTCTCTCAGGAAAGCAACATGATTGTAGGCCTGCCTGGGTAATTGGCTTTCTGTCAGGAGTAGGCTAGAGTCTGATTATGAAGCCACAATAATGTTGAAATTTCTTAAGCTCGTTACTTTGTCTAAAAACTGTGAAGGCCCAATTTCCATCAGTAGTCTGTAAAGCAGTTTAATTGATACTCCCTGCCTTTAATTTCATTATTGTTTTAAAATTCAACTGCAATCTGTCCAGTGGCTTCCTGTAACCATGAATTGACACTTCTGGTTGCAGATATCCCTGTTTCACTCGAGCTTGATTTCTGCAAAGGCCTGTTTTTAAACTATCCTGCTTGTTGGAAAGATAATTATTTAACTACAGATTCTCCAGAGCATCCAGTCCAGAAGTCAAGAAGGACTGAGTAGGTAGGCTCTGGTTCATCCCATTTACCTTAAAAAGTATGTATAAATCAGGACTTGAAGCGCTATACTCTTTCTGTGTAGTTACTGAAAATTGGTATGCATCTTACCTCAGCCCAGCCCTCCTCTGGAAGTATCCCTACCTCTCCTTTTGACTTCCTAGTCTGAGGTAAGTACAGCCCTACCTCATCTAAATCCTTTAAGCAATGTAAGGATTTGATTCCAGATGCCAATGTTACATATTCCTAATAGGAAGAACCAGCTATTTACTGCAAATTCTGCCAACCCTATATCCTACTTTGAACATCTTAACCACCAGAACTTTCAGTGAAAAGCTCTTTCACCCTGATTTTTGCTAAGACTAATGCTAAGAACAGTTCCATAGCTTATAATAGCTTCTTTGTAAAGGGCTTAATCTCACTTGCTTTTAACATTTATAGTCATCTTCTGAATTTTCCCTTTGCTCTTTTTTTGGTGTTTTAAATGTAGTCCTTAGTAACCGATCTCATTCTCAACCCTGACACTGAATGAGTCATATTTTGACCTACATTCATGTCTCTTAGCATGACTCCAGCAAATCAAAGGGGGCTTAAAATTGGGCTAAATTAGCAGTGAATTTGGTGCAATTCCTATGTGTTTTATAAGTAAGTTAAATTCAGCTTCAGTGTATGAAGGTGTCTGAAGAACTGCATAAACCCTTTAGTGTTTCATCTCTGAAATGGTTTGTTTCATGTCACCACCTCTCCCTACACTTCTATTCAAAGAGAATCTTGACACAAGTCCATTGCCACTCCTTTACAGCATCTTGACTTCACTTCTTTACATATCTAGACATTATTCTGTATTGACTGACCTATTTCCTGTAATGCTGTAAAAACCTGGCTTAAAACCAGAGTTTAATCTGACCTGCAGTGAGCATTGTTCTATAAACAAAAGGCTACTAAAGTGCACTGTAGCTATACCAGCTGCTACTTTATGGCCTGGAATTAGCCTTTCCCCAAGGACTGTTTCTGTCAAGGACTAGTGCACGAACTGTAACATCCCCAAGCACCCCAGTTTAGTTCTAGCATGCCTTCTTAAACTTTCTGTTTGCTCTTGATGATGTTTTCTGTTTTTTCAGACTTCAGGTTAGGCATGGAAAAGATTTCCTGGGTATGTGATATATGCTATAAATCCATCTTTCTTCAGTGTTACTCCAGGAAGATTTTTGGGAAATGCTATAATTCATCACACTATTCCTAAATAAGTAGTTTGGAAAATCCTTTGAAGAATATTTATAGCCTGCAAGGCTGGTCTGTGTGGGGAAGTTCTTGTCTGGAGTCTGTTAACTGAGAACCAGGTTAGCTCTCGTAGCTCCTGTGGATGTTTGTTCTTCTCCATCATCAAATAAATTGGACTGAACATCTTCCTAGAGACACCTGTGCCTTTCCAGGAGCAAGTAGTTCATTAGGTGACATTTTTGTGTCTCGTGTTGTGCTGTTGATAGTAAATAGTAATAATAATCCTTATAGCTATTATAAAAGGAAAATCAATTTCAAACATATTCTCATCCTACATCTACGTTTTCCTAATGGAATAATTATTCAATTACTGGTCAGGCAAAGATTTCTGCCAGAAGGAGAAGCTATGCCTGTTAATTCACCTTTCCCTCAAGCTCAATGACTTGAAAAACATCAAAAATAAACCCCAATCAAGTTGGAAAAAGCAAACAAAGTTTCCCAGTGGTCTTATATTTTGCTTTCAGAGCAATGCTCACTAGTGTGCTCAACTCTCCTGACATGTTTTTATTAATAACTAATGAATTAAGCTGCTTGCTTTTGATGTTGATTTTTCCCTGTAGAATATGACTCAGTGAAAGGACCTGCTCTGCACCATGGGCATGAGGGTTACCACTCTATCCTGGGGCTACCTGACCGATATTTGTTGTGTGATGGCATAGCACTTATGATAACAACATTGTCTGTTCCATAAAAATGAGTTGTTATTTTATCTGATGAACAGTTCTACAACATTGTGTAATATCGTCCTTGCTTGTAGATACTGAAAGATTCCATAATACCGTTCTATTTCAATGCTACTTTATCACTTTGAATTCCCTAGTTCCTAATAGCTTTGGGCTTGATTCTCTTATACCTTCTATTTTGTAAATATGTGATATTTTTTTTTTAATCACAGCTTTTTATTGCAACTTTAAAACTGAACTGCATTTTTTGTTTTTATTTCCCTCATAACTTAGGATGCCTTGCCTGAGAAATATTCTTTTAACAAAATAATAACAAAGTTTTTCATTATCATCAGTAAAGATGAATTACTCTGTACATGGAGCTTGTAAAATGCTGCAGGCTCCAACTATTTGAACAAAATAGTCTGTTAATAATGCATGAAGGGGATTATTAGTAATTAAGAACTGTTTCTCCTTGTTCCTGCAGTCAAAACAAGGGAGCAAACATTGAAACATGTAATCTTTGTTGCAAATTAATTCGGACTGGACTAGCAGGTCCTGCTTCATCTGCACAGCTTTCTTTGAAAGAAAACTAAATTAGTTATGTACGCAGTCTGCACTACAACTTGAGCCCTGAGATGGGTCAGCACTGTCCTTTAGAGTGGAATATGTGCTTACACCAGCAGAATCTAGAAGTGAGAAAAGCATTTGCTTTCTCTGAAAATCCCAACCTGTCATTTGATACAAGAAAACATTGAAAGTGTTATGATGTGACAGAAATGTGATGTGACAGGATCCCTAGGCAGCCAGTTCACTGAAGTGGAATGTTTTTAAAGTAAAAAGGGCTCTTCCTTGCCAAAAGAAAAAAAAAAAATTAAAAAAGCAAAAAAGCCCCCACCAGAAATCTTCCAACTGGATATTACTAGAATGCAGAAAAATAATCTGCAGCGGGGTGACCCTGAGAAGGAGTGCAGAGCTCTGGGGCAAATCTGATTTTAAAAGATTTGATTAAATAGGTTTCCTATCAGCTGTGTTATGAAGAGTAGGTTCTTTCCCCCAGTTCAGCCCCTGCCAGCACCTCTGCATTGCCAGGTCTCTTCAGGGTCCCTGGGAAGCCTCCTTCTCTCCCTCACCTCTCAGATTTGGCTTTGGGTCTGCCTTTAGCTGCAGGGAAGCCCTGCTTCTTCTGTCCCAGCCTACACTCCTGTTGCACGCTCAGCTCCTATCTTTCATACCCCCTCTGTACACATGTGCCCTCCCAAATCTTCCCCCAGATAAATCTGTGCAATCACTCTTGGGAAAGGAGCCATCTTCCCCTTCCTTGAGAGGGATTACTTCAGGCTGCAACAATTCCTGGTATTCCTGGGCAATTCCTGGTATCTGTACAAACTATGTGGTTAATTAATGGTGAGTTAGCCCCGTAGAGAAAGACTCAAGGATGCTGAAGGATGTAAACTTGGAAATGAGCTGGCAATGTGCCCTTGCAGCCCAGACAGCCAACTGCATCCTGAGCTGCATCAAAAGAGGTGTGACCAACAGGCTGAGGGAGGTTATTCTCCCCCACTACTCCATCCACTCTGGTGAGATCCCACCTGGGGTGCTGCATCCTGCTCTGGAGTTCCCAGCACAAAAAAGACACAGACCTATTAGTTCCAGAGGGCTGAAGCACCTCTCCTATGAAGAGAGGCTAACAGGTGAGTTTGTTCAGCCTGGAGAAGGGAAGGCTCTAGGGAGACCTTACAGCAACCTTTCAGTATATAAAGGAGGCTGATAAGAAAGGTACAGAAGGACTTTTTACCAGGGACTGTAGTGACACATTAAGGGACAACAGTTTTAAATTGAAAGAGGTTAGGTTTGAAAGAAGTTAGGTTTAAATTTGAGATAGAGAATAATTTATTTTTTAATAGCGGTGGTGAAACATTGAAACAAGTCACCTGAGGAAGTTGTTGATGCCCCATCACTAACAGTGTTCAAAGTCAGGTTAGGCATCACTTTGAGCCACCTGGTGTAGTGAAAGATGCCTTTACTGTTGGATTGGACTAGATCATCTTTGAAGGTCCCTTCCAACCCAAGTCACTCTATGAACGTATGATTCTACGTGTTTTTCTCTTCTCCAGAGACAGACTCTTTATCAGAACATGCAACAAAGAGCAGTTATTTTCACCAAACTGAAAATCTGTAATTGTCTGTTTGTTTGTTTTTAATAAATGCAAAGACCAGTGAAAAACAATGCAGTTTTCTGCACCCCTTTTAGGCTGAGGAATCTACTCCAGTACCTTCCGACACTACCAAATATTCTTCTTGCTTGTTTTCTGGGCTTGTGGCTCTGACCTGCCAGGACACACCTTTCTAGTTGTTTAAGTTGCAGCTGGTCTCAACCTTCTTGCAGAGCCATACCCCAGGCTTTTGTGCCACAAAATATTAGCAAAGTAGCCGCAAGTTACAGTAATTTCTGCTATTAGAAATTCTTGTGCATAATTACATTACTGGAACAGAAACCATTTTGCAAGTCTGTCTTTCTCCTTCAGTGATGTTGTTACTCCAGGGCCCACTACAAACACTGAGCATGGCATTTTTTTTTTTTCTTACCTAAATCTTGGATTTCTTTGAACATAGGTTTAAAATACTTTGTCAGAAAATAACCTTGGTCTGAAATTTTTGCAGTATTTCAAAATACACCAAATTGGCAAGGTGAAAAAACCCATAAAATGATGTTTTAAAAACTCTTTAACTTACATTGCTATGCTGCTGTATTCAAAGTATTTTTTGTGCTCTGGCTTTTGATGAATACTAAGAATATTGTAATTCCAGAAATTAAATTTTTTAAAGTGCCAGTTCACTCACTCTGGTAGGTCCTAATCTTTCATTTGCAGTATCTAAAGATCAGAATTAAAACAATGAAGCTATTAAGAGAACAAATTAAACATCAAAAGTCTATGTTATACCTAAAAGTACTGAGATGCCTTCTCATGTTTTGATAGAGTATTAGACTAAACCACATCCACAAAGATTGCATTTTAAGAAAAAAGCACCACAGTTTGACCATATGTCAATCCTAGATTAACATTTTCTTGATTTACTGGAAATTATGTTTGGATTCAAGGGAAACATGGCAAAAACTGTTTTTAAAGCCAGTTCTGAAGACAACGTGATGGTCTTCCATTTCATTAAATATCAGCATATTTAGCATTATCAAATTTTATTTATACTCTTTATGGATATACTTAACTATTCTCAAATGTTCTTTTATTTCTGTAGATAGAATTTATGATTTCCTAAATGTATTTTGATAACCATTTCCCCCCTTCTGCTTTCACCAGTCTATTGTCCTCTCATTGGTATGATATTCTGTCAATACATTTATATCATCAGTTATTGAACATCTTATTGTGGATAACTTTACATCAGTTTTAGCATAACATATATATATATAGTGAGAAAGTATCACTCATCAAGCACTGCTGATTACCCTTTAAGTCAATGTGAAACAATCCTGTGTTGTTGCAGGTGTTACTGCTTTTACTTAAGCCAGTATAAGGCAGAACAAAATTCACTGAAGTCAGCAGAGCTCTAGTGAGACAATAAAGAAATGGAGGAAAGAGTTATTCTTCTGTTTACAGTAAAACTTTAGATTTATTAGTACAACATCCGTTTGACTGTATACCAATCCTGTTATTTCATGTGTTTCGTACTACACTGCTCCTAATTCCTACTTACAACCGTAGTCCTTCCGTAATGTGTCTGTAAAGATGAATGTTTATAGAGAGCCAAATAGATCTGATGCTGACAGCTTTCTCAGATGAAAGGTAAACAGTCCATTTGCATATTTTTATGCTCATATCGTCTGTATCCAGAAAGTCAATACAAGAAGGGTGGAACAATTAAAAGGTTTTACAGAACCATTTGCTTTGTATTCCTTAATCTGGTATAAGACATATTTTTTAAGCCATCAGATATGTACGGCCCTGCAACATTTTTTCTTAGGAAATGGCAAAGGCAAAACACCTATCTGGTTTAAGGCAGAAGTCAATAAATTTATGAGAGATATCGGAAGGGTATCTGGTGATCTCAGAACTCTTTTCCACCTTGGAGAATCATACTAAATTTCATGTGTAAACCACATGCGTGAGTTTTAGTGGCATGAGTCAAGAGGCCACCTTGATACTTTCAGTGCACACTGAAGTCCATATTGCCTGTTTGAACAACATGTTCCTGACCGTTGGTGTATTTCTGTCTAGAGAGCCAAATTAAACTTCGTCCTCTTACTTTCAGTACATGACTAGACATAAATCATGACTGCAGTGGCACGTCCAGGACCTTTGCCAGGCTGAGCACTTAACATGGTTTATGTCCTGAACTAGTGTTCCTTATTCAGCTCCCACACTGGATTTTTAGCACTAGGTTTATAATTACTATTATAATTACAGTAATGTTGCTGAATGTCCCCTTTTTCTATCTGTGACTTTCTTCATCACAAATGTGCCAATCTCAAAGCCTGAAGTTAAATCAACCTGGCTTTTATTGCCGTGCCTGGCAGGGAGCTGTGGAGGCTTGTAAGACTGTTTCATGAATCACATAGTTGAAATTCACTGTCACAAATTCAGACTCTCTTTGGTGTTCATCCTGCAGAAAAGTTGACTGTACCTCCTTTAGCCTATCTCAGTCACATTTTCTCCTCAGGATTAAACATCCTGTGGGACCAAGTGTTAATCCAGTGGTATGCTGCCATGTTTCGTGAGGTCGTAGAGGAAAACATTAGAGAAGCAAACTGCTGTGTGTCACTAGTGGTGATACTGCACTGAACAATGTTTGCTTTCCAAAACCCATTTTCAATAGAGGTAATAAATCATTTAATTGCCTTCCACAAGTGTGCTGCAGCACAGCCAACCTCCTGCTTAACTGGCCAGACAGACTTCAGCAAACACTCTACACAGGAGAGGTGAAAAGGGGCCCTAACATAGTGGCAGGAGAAAATTTGTTTCTGTGTTGGCAAAAGCAAGTATTTCTCCCTAAATCACATGCCAGCACAATGGAATCACCCCAAAATACAATATATTGTGCTGCTCTTAGGTTGTAGCTTGGGAGTCTGAGCCCTCATTGTTCTTTCCCATATGCCAGTAAGCAGTAGTGTTTACTGTGCAATTTCCATGGGTTCAGCTTTTGTGCCTAGTTAATTACAAGGAAGCAGCTACAATTTAAAGTCACTGCATTTCTGAAAGCAGGACAAAGCACTACTTGACAAAACTTACATGTTCTGTGACTGAGCAAGTGCTTTTGAAGAGCTTAAAAGGCACTAGAATCTTCATTCTTCCTATACGTGTCCAGCCCTGAGTCTTTTTCATCATATACCAGTGAGTTCCACAATAAAGATGAACAAATATATGAGTTTGGTAAATTTGCAATGTTAGTGTGACAGGAGCTACCTGGGAAGCAGCAGATTATTTACAAGGGGTCTGGAGAAGTCCTGCAGCCTGTTGCTCAAAACACATGCGGTGGGAGATCACAGGGGCCAGTGCTGCAAAAAGGTAGGGCTGCAGAAGGCTTTTAGTGTATTCACTGGAGATGATAATAAAGCAGTAATGAGACAAATCCAGGTCTACTAGGGTAGACTGTTTTCCTGTAAAAATGACCCGGAATTAAAGAAGCAACTTAGTTGCAAAGGCAATGGACCCATCTCCTCCTTCTTAAATTGTAACTCAGGTTTACAATCCAGAAAGGCTCCTGTGCAACAAACCTCCTAAGAAATAGGCTATCTATCTACTATCTAACTATCTGCAGTCATATTTTTCCATCCTGATGTTACTAAAGATTCCTTGTTTTTTCAGAAGAATTTAGCTTCTTTTGATAATTCACCAAGGGTGAGTTTCTGCAGAGGGAAGCATTACAGCAGGTGCTGCGGGGTTTAGCTCTGAGCATATCAAATGTTCTGCACATTACCAATGTCCTGAATGGCTCAAGTATATGATAACTTTGCAGCCATTTTATGCCTTGGTTCTTAGTTTATTTTTTTGATTTACCTTATCAGCAAACATTTGCCTGTTAAAAAAGAAATGTTTCTGTTGTAAATTAGCATGGGAGCAATTCTCTCGCTCTACTTTTGACTTAAATGTAAATCCTGGAAAATAAACTAAGTTTATTATAAGTGAAACTATACCTCCCATTTTGCTTTCTCCATTTGTACTGGTTGATTAGTGAACTTAGAGAAAGCTTATCTGCTTATGGAGGTGAATTTGGATTAAGGGTGTGTGCGTGAATTTAAACCATGCTGCTTCTCATTGATTGGCTTCCTAGTAATTGTTCTTATCTGGGAAGTGAGAGGTCTGTACACAAAACCATTTCAGAATAAGACACTCTTTACAGCTTCAGAAAGTTTTTTTTTTTCCACATTTGCCTTCATCTACAAAGTACTGGGATTAGAGGGTCAGACGGTGTAAATCCTGGAGTGAAATGTTCAAAAGAGGCAGAAAGGTTTGGAAGACTAGGGTTGTGCTATTGGCCTTACAGAGTATCAATCACAAACCCACAACCTTGCTGATAATCCACAAGAGCTGATAATAACTGAAACAGTGTTTGCTGCTGTTAGGTCTCTATAGGCCTGTGAATGATTTGCAGTCTTGGACAACATTTAAAATTCTGCCTCATTTGTGACCATTACAGTATTTATAGTATTTTTCATAGAGCTCAAAATGCTAACACCCTGGCATCCTGGATCAATTCCAACATGCATACTTTTAGTTTGTTTACACATACTTCTAGTTTGTTTAGCCCTGTAGTTCCATCTCCTGCAACCAAACCATTTGCTGCATCTCGTTCTAAACTGGCAAATAAATGCTGTGTTGTCAGCCTGTTGACTCACAGGGCAGGGCATTCCTACAGCTTGCACTGCTATTACACCTGTCTTGTAAAGAAAGCTTGTTATATCACACATGCACAAAACATTTTAGCTGTCACCATCTTTCCCTCATTCTTTTTACTATTCAAACATTTACCTAAGGAATGGTCATTTTCCGTTCTTGACCAACACGAGGTTTGGGTTTGGGTTTGTTTGTTTCATTTTTACTGGAAAAACACTTTCCAGACTTTGGGGTTTTTTTAGAAATGCGGTTTGATTTCTTCCTCTGACTTTTTTTCAGCATGAGTGGTTGACATTCTTCCTCTTTTTCTTGTTTTCTGATCTTTACATATGATTAAAAGGGCCAATAGGTACAACTAGCAAACGTAACTCTTAGATCAGAAAAACAATCCGCACCAATAAGAATAGAAATTGATTAAATCTTGACACTGGGCTTGTGAGCAGTGCCAATATCGACTACTTCTACTACCTATATTGGCTAAATGCAATATTAATAATAATAATAGTAACAGACTCAAAGATCCTATAAGAGAAAAAGGATATTAATAATTTCTCAGCATTCTCAGTGTAGTACTGATCCTTTGTTCTTATTCCCGTCATTTAGAAAAGCTGAGGCAGCAAAGGTGGTGAAGGGACACTCTCTATTTACATTGACTATAGGCTATATATGGTGGAAAGCATTTTGCTTTCCAGTGCCCAGCAAATTCCTCCAATACTCCAAAGTATTTGATGCTTCAGCAGTAAGAGAAAGGGGAGTCATTCATACTAAGTTTGTACTGATATGAGTCTTGTAAGGCTGTCTGAGTTTATTGAATCATTGAATCAAGAATTAAAAAGACTTTCATTAGTTTATCTACATGAAGATGTAAGGGTTTTTTGGTTTGGTTTGGTTTGGTTTGTTGGTTTTTTTTTTTTAATTGAGATATCTGGCCTAAGTTTCCAGGATGTATAGTCTAATAAAATTAAGCAGCAGCATCTGCTTTTAAGAGTATTTTTCTCAGGGTTGACCTCACATATGTTTCTTGACTAAAACCAGCATGCTTCCTGCTTCACTCAAATCTGGGCAATGAGGCCTTACCTCGTATTTTCTGCACACCCAGATTGTCAGCAGTAATGGCTGAAGAGAAACACTGAAATACAATTTTGTTCATTAAGGAGTCTCTTTTTCACCACTGTTTTTTCACTTGTTATCTTGAAAATCAAGGGAAATCAAAATTAACCAGAATGCCTTCAGCAGTGAAAACAACTGTAGTGTTCCCCTGGGAAGGTTGCCTAATGCTGCAGATTTCTTGCACATTGGTTTTGGTGGAAAGCATCAAGGAGGAACAAGCGCAGCCATATTTAACAATAAATAGCACTGAAAATGCAATAGATTGGTAGGAAAGTTAATCTCTTCGTGTTTTAAAGCATGATTTACAGGCAGAGCTGTGATGTTGGATATGTTTTCAGTTAAGATAGCGTACACACAGTACAATCCTTTTATTTCATAGGAGCATTAGGATTCTTGGTGAAGAAAGGCTCTATTATAAATGCAACACATTATTATAATTACTAATATGTTAACAATTGTAAGAATTATTGCAAAGGAAGTGAGATATTTGTTCAAACAATACCATTTTATCATCAGTTCCTATCTATGCACAATATAAATGGGATTGAATCCAGTCCACAATGTCAAAGTCCAACTGAATTTCATTTACAGTGCATTAAGTAGGAAAGAAAGATAATTTGGGAAGTGTGGGATGTTGGCACTCTGCTTACTTTGGCAAGACTCATTCCTGTATAATACATTCCTGACTCTCCCACTTTTGCAGTCAACATATGTGGGTCTTTTTCAGTGCCAGGAGATCAGTGTGCTTCTTACAAAACAAGGTTACATAATGTTCCTAACACATGTGTGCCAAGGGGAAACCCCTTTTATTCCATGTCCCACAGCCTTTTAAATCAAGTGTTGGCATTTTCCCCATTCTACTGCATCTGGTTAATTTTTTTAACTTGCTGCAAGTAAAAAAAAAAAAAAAAGAAAAATGCAGCCAGTTTTTTCACTGACTGCACCTGTCAGAGAAATAGGTCATGCCCCGCCTGATGCATTTGGGCCCTACACTGAGCCCATTTGCCTCTAAACTTCCTAGGTAGATGGAGATGTTATTACTAGCTTTATCCGTTGTCACTCAATTACATGTTTTTGGCACATCCTCTCCCCCAGAAGGAGTGAAAAAGCTCCACCACTGCTTTTTTGTCGTCACCACCAGCATCACCATCTGCTCTGCATGATCTCCAGCCCAGTGGGTGCTCTGGATTTACAGCTATCCCAATCAAGTTTTGCTAAGACTTGTCAATGCATTTCCTCTTGAAATAGCACAAAAATCGACATGGTGGGAGGAGGGGAGGGGAGTGCACCCTGAATGATTTTGCAAAAGCCTACATAGATTGCCTGATCTCCTTTCCCTGGTCAGTTGGGAGTAGTCTGAGAATGATTCCTGCATCCCAGGAATCATCCCTTGTTTGCATGAGGCAGGAGTGTTTAGTGGAGACAAAGGGAAGGAAGTGGAAGCTGCAAACTACTGAATATTTTCTGAGGACCTTTTTCTAGGCCATGGATTTATTTCTGGCAGCTCCAGGTATAAACAGTACAAGCACTACCTGGAGTGCTGACCTCCTGTGAGTCCTGTAGGCCATTTCTATCCCTCACCAAATTACCTCTGGCTACCAACTTCACAACATGCATGGAGACTTATCTCCCACCTTTTTTTTATTTGGTACTTTGTATGTCCCCCAGCACAGGTGCCTGCAGATAGAAATTGCTGGGGAATAGCTGCAGCTAGGGCATGGACCTGCTGGCTGTACACTGCCTCACATCCTGTGGGACTTGTGGCCACTGGGAAACTTGGGGATTTTCTCCTGTCTAAAAAGGTGTCGTCTTCCTTAGAGAGGTGTGGATCAGGCAGCATGAGGATGCTGGAGTAGGGAAGAATGGAGAGGGGGGGATGTGGTATTCCAGTTTGAGGGGGCATGTGTGTGGTGGGATGGTGGGCCTTGTGTGACCTGGACAGGTCTGGCCAGTCTTTCTGGGGTGTCATCAAAGTCCAGCTTCCTGGGGAACTAAAGGTTGTGCCTCTTCACTGCTGTAAGTACAGGATCTTTTCTGCAGCTGATCTTTTAATCATTGACACACTGCCCTCCAAATAAGTTTTACTTGACCTTGATTGAGGCTTCTGAATGGACAGAATTTACTTGCTCTTGCTCTTCTTGCTGTCCTCAAACATTCAGTATTATAAGACCTCTCACACACATGGGGATTTTTGTTCTGCTTTCAGAAAATTCCACTGCTCCAAACTCTAGACAATTTTCAGGAAAAGGAAAGTAAGTGAAAATTGGTTATCATTAAATTTTAGTCATTGTTTAGTCTGATCGTGGACCAGTTGCTGACTGATAGTTCTTTATGCTGGTTTCTTGAAATGAGGGTTGTAGCTGCCACTCCTTTCCTGCTTAGTGCTAGCAGCAGGAGGTAAGAGGAGGAGGTAGAGAGAGATTTAAATCCAAACACAAACCCTCATGTTGCATTTACAGAGGAATTCCTCCATTTCTGAAAGGGTCACAGCACGCAGGTCTGTGACTTCAAAACACATGGTACCAGGAAGTTGATTACATTTTTGCTGTTACCATATCAGAACTATTTAGTGTTTGATGGACCATGTCTGTCCTAATAATTAAAAACCCTTTGTCAATGTGTTCCCTTTATAAATCCTAAATCCAAGTAAATTTCTGAAAAGAAGCCCAACATTTTTCCTTTAAAAAAGGTAATTACTGAGCTTCTAGCCCATGCCCTCTTGATTGAGGTTTGTTCGAGTCATGGAGGGTTGGTCTTAAACAAATATCCCAATGAACTTACTACGTCAAAGTCATGTTCACTCCATTGTGTCTAATGCCAAAGGTATTGAGGAAATTCCATCAACAAAATCATTTTCCGGTCTCCCTGCATTCATTGCCAAGAACAGCATCAGCACAGCTGATAACCAGAGCTGCCATTTTCTGTAAGATTTGTTTCAAAGGAAAACCAGAGCAAAACCAGCAGAATCACTGAAAAATAAATGGAGAAAACAAAAAGCTTAAAACATTACTTTTGTGGTTCTCAATTGAATGAGTCTTTATGTGATGTCAATGGAATTTAGTCCTAAACTGAAAGAGATGCTAAAATTTGCTTCTTGAATTAAGATCATTCCCTGGTTGGGACCTGTTCATCTTTGGTGTAATAAGGCCCATGCAAGGATGTTCAGAACTGCACTGTAAGTGAAAGGCTTGTCAGGGTCCAGTGCCCTTCCTAACTTCATGCATGGTTGTTACCCTTACATGATGTAAGACACACCCATCCCCCCCAGATTACGGCTCTCTAGTGGCTATTCCTGTTTTTATTTTGGTCACTTCCATCTTTGCAAAAGAGTAAGGATTCTGGAACGAGGTAGATACTGTTTTTTCATATCACCTGGGATTTATCTCTAGGAAAGTAAAGGAGAAGATTTAAAACTCATGAAATTCAAAGGGAGAATAATTAGAATAGCTTTCACTGCACACCATCTTCAGTTACTAAATAAATAGAGGCTCTATGTGCACAGAAACTGTTCCTTATGCCTCAGGCCAGAGTCTGTTCTCTCAAGCAAACCAGAAGGACTTCAGGTGTTTTTTAAGCCAGAGGCTGGAACCAAACCTAACCAAACTTTAAGGTGTTCAAATTCTGCATTCTGCTTTTCCATATGGGACACTTTCCTCTTTTACAACTTGTCTAAAAGAGAAAATAGGAGGATGTGGCTTTGCATTGCAGAACTAAACTCCTTTTGAATCACCTCTCCCACTGCTTATCTTCATTCCTCTACTCATTCTTTCCTATATCATGTGCTTGTGATGCAATTGCAGGAAAGGCTCGTGGCCTCACAGCCCATGGTCACAGCAGAAATGTTATAGCCCCAGGATTATGGCATTTGTAGAGCTGGAAGAGTTAATGAAGAGTAAATGGCAACAGGCAACTTGAGAGGAGGGAGAGATGTTAAGAATCCAGGCATTGTTTTGTGGATTAATGGTTAGTACACAGAAAAGAAAGTCAAAACCTTTCCTGCTATAGGCAGTTGGGATTGGTAGAACCTGGTCACACCTTTAGAAAAAAAATTCTTAGCAATTTACTCCAAACAATTCCAAGTAAACTGAAACTTTCCAGCTTACTTAGTCTTCCTTCTGATGTTCCATTCAGGGAAGACTTAACACTTGTGATTGGAGTTGTGGTGTTTAACACCTGATACTGGAGCTGTAGCAATGGGAAGAGAGAATTGGGCTGGATGGATGGATATGTGCAAGCCTGAGTCCTCCTGCTCTGCTGACTCTGGAGGACTGTAGGCTATGACTGACCAAAGCTGAAAGGAGTGAGTGTTAGGAAGGGTAACCAAAACACCTTGAGTTACACGCAGGAAAAGCAGTCTTAACAGTGAATCAGTAACAATGGTTATTCACTGTATTATCCTGTTCAGTCCTTCTTCTGACAAAGTTGTTATCCAGTTGGTCAGTACAGTGTTAGCTGCTGTGCAGAACTATCTGTGAGAAGAACTCTACCTCTAGAATAAGAGATGAGTCCAGACAGAAGAAATATCACCAGTAAACGTGTTAGGCAGATTTCCCAGTGGGAAACAATACATGACAGTGTCTTCACGTGCTTGTGGATCAGATCTCAGTCTCTTTTCTCTCCCACCCCCTGCCTTGTCTTCCCTAGATGACTGCTTCTTCCCAAAGATACCTAAGATTATTTCTGAGTGCTTGCATTCTTCATGAAGGTACTTGGCAGTTAAGTTCCATAGAAACACTGTTTTAACTTCATTTAATGAGAAAATGCAACCTGCTGCTTGGCCTACCTTGTGTAATCATCAGTTGACATAATACTGACATTGGTCACAAATTTTGTGAAGCCAGGTGTACTTTAACAGGTAGATTCTTGCTCCGTTTTCTCCTATTTTTACATGAGGTGAGTAACTAAGAGAAAGAGCTGGGGCACAGGTTTGCTTGGTGTAGCACTACACTGTATGATGGAGAGGCAGGGGGTCATCAAGTTAGATTTTGATCCCTAGGAACCTCTTTAAGTTTTAGTTTGTATAGATGAGGTCACATCCTGAATACCCCAAATGTCACTTTGGGCTTATACTATCTAATTCCATCCATTTAAGTGCATTAGCAAGTTAAGGTCTTCAGTTGCCCACAAAGTCAATATCTCACCAAGGCAGTTCAGCCAATTAGAGACACAAATCTCCTTGTGTTATTCTCCACTGACTCCGGTTCTAAATTAAGTATTTCACTTAGGTAACCACATCAAACTGAATGTATTTAGGGGCCTCATGATTAATTGCCAGGTAATCTTTTGACATCCATTAAAACTAGAATTTTCTGTGAATACTCATTTAAAGATACTTATCAGGGCTCCAGCCTTTGAGCACAATGTTTCTCAGGTTCCCTACCTGTAACCCATTAAATATCTGTTGGTGGCTGATATGGAGAGAGATCCCATCAGGAATATGCCCCAGATTTGACCAGTCTTTATCCTGCAATTAATTGTCCAGATACTTTGCAAGTCCTTCAGTGTGCTCCTTGGAGGACCAGAATGCTTTGTAAACCATCTTGTCCACAAAGCTCACAGCCTAACCTACAATTACATTCCATCAAATACAACAAACCCTGTGACTGGTCTGCTTGGAGATTACAGACTCTCAGGGATGATTGGAACAACAGCATAAAACCAGTAGTAAGTTCATGATCAAGGAAACTTTCTATAACCTTGGGGAAGCAGAGTTCAGTTGTGCTGCCATTAAATGTAAAGTTAAATGTTACTTTGATTTCTGAAGGCAGTTCTTTATTCCAGCTCTTGGCCCTGCAAAGCTGCCCAGTCCTAGCACCACCCCTGTTGTGTGTGCTCTTGTGATCAGTGGCATTTCATGGGAGGCGGCTCAAACCAGCAGACATGAGCTTCCAGGAAGGACCTTATTTCAGTATCTGGGGGTGGTTTCAGCATCCTGAATGAAGCAGTCCATCCATCTCAAGGGCAGAGAAGTCAAGGGGAAGATCATCACTGACTACAGCTGGATTAGGATCCCTTCTGTCATCTTCAGTGCCTCTGGTGATTTTGTGTATCAGCTGACTCCAGAATAGTGTTGTAGTTACATGTAATACAGGGTGTTCAGGGGCTATAGGAAATCAATCGACTTTTTTCAGCAGAACTGCCAGAACAGCTCAGCAACAGAAAGCCACACATTATTCAGTATGATAAAGGCCAAATTCCTCCATGTCTCCACCTAATATCCATAAGTAGTGAACAGTGGAAGTGCTTTTAAACTCATAGGAACTGCCTGTAGCATGACTGAAATGAATTATAAAGAATATTATTTTTGCAACATGTCAGGGGTTATTATCAGTTCATCCAGCCTCCTTGTATCCCATGAAGAACTTTGCATTGTGAATTTCCTTCCCAACTCTCTCTCCATCCCATTCATCACCTTAAGCTTATAATTCCAAGTTTTCTTTGTTGGTGTTGCCAGGACATTATCTTCATACTGTATCTCATGCTATGAAGTGTCCCTTAATGAAGGCTAATCCTATTTTAAAATATATGATCCACCCACTAAATTCAGCTGCTGGATTTTTATCCTACTTTTTTTTTTTAATTCTCTACCTGTTTCCCATGAAACCTTTAAGTATTATGAGATCCAGGAAAATGAAACCCTTCTTTATGGTTCAGATTTTCCTATCAACTTTGGGAAATATTAGTATATGGTACTGCTTAAGTGTTGGACTTCTAAAACAATATTATAACCCACCATCTTTCCATGTTAGGATTTTGTTGATTTTTTTTCAGCCACTGTTTCAGAAGAGCACTTCTTTCCTTGACTTTGTTAGATTAAAAGCATCCTGATTAAGAAGAACATAAGAAAATGCTTGTTTTATATGTTCCCCAAATTGTTATGCAAAATTAATGTGCACTGGTAAATGTAAATCACTTTACTTAGGGGGAGATGAAGTAATAGATAAATAAAAGGGAATAGTCAGATAACATTTCCATGATAATGAACAATGGTTGTATGTTTGCATAGCTGTACTTTGACAAGAAGATTTCCCTTGTTGAGACACTGCCACCTATGTAAGACAAATTTGCTCAAGTCTGTGCTAAACTGTTTTGACTAACTCGATGAAGCAGATCCAGAGTGATTAGAGATGAGTAAGAATAGGGACAATGGTCAACTGTTATATCAAAATCCATCAGACACGTGCTTTAGAGAAACAGGAGTGAAGGCAACGTGATCTAGTGTAGCTTGAGGAGGCTGCATTTTCCCTGAGGGAACCCTTCCCCAAAGCCTAAGCAGTTAAAATGCACATTTTGTTTACTACACAGTGGCTACTTACGTGACAGGTCTCAGGGTTCAAGCACCATAAATCATACTTTTTTTTGGTCAGGATGCTTAAAAATCTGATATAAACAGACTCCTGACAAAAATGTGACGCCACTGGAATGGCCAGCAGTCATTGATTTTAAGCTTACAGGTTCTCTTCCCCAGATTCGAAACAATTCAGTTTGCAGCCAAATTAGAGTTGTCATGGAAGCAATTTCGAACTTTGAAAGCCGGTTATATCAGTGGCTTAACAGGGACAGATGACCTAGCTAAGGAGAACTGAGATACTCATTCCTCATTATAATAATGCCCATTTAGTTTCAAATTATTTCTCCAAATATTTGTATAAAACCATTAACCCAAAGGCTAAGGTGCTTCTTACTTCAAATCAGTCTCAATTTGTGCTGGAGCTGTCACAGCATCACTATGGAGCAGGACTAGCAATCCCACAAAGACAGGGACAGTAAAACAGCAAAACCCTGATTACAGAGCAGCTGAAAACTGTATCTAGAGTATCTCTCTTTATCTAACAGGCACGATCCTGTTCTCTGTTGAAGTTCATAGAAGGCAGCAGTACAAAAGAAAAGGTACCCTAAGATCTGCTGGAGCAGCTGTTACCCTAAAGCTATGTGAAGTGAATGGGTTATGAATGGGCTGAAAGAATGGGTAACATAAATGTGTGAATGGGTTAATGAATGATTCGAAATGAATGGGTTAAAAGTTCAAGTCCTATAGATGTTAAGGAGTGCATAGAATTGAACAAAATCTGAAAAGGTTAAATTTCAGGATGATATTGTATTTTGCAAATTTAATTAAAAAACATGGAGGACATGCTGATTTGTCTGAAAGGTAGTGAAGTTTACCTGAGGGGTGAGGCCAGTCTGCCTCCGTGTGTGTGTGTGTGTGTGTGTGTGTGTGTGTGCACTTTGCACTGGGGGAAAATGGGACAGACAAAATTTAAGCAATAAATAGATATTAAAGATCTGGCAAAAAAAAAAAAAGATTATCTTGATCATGTAGGAAAAACAGCACATTTAGGAAATTACCAAATGCCTGGGCATTCCCACTGGGGCTCCCAGAAACGTAATAACTGCACAATAAGGTTTTCCTAGAATTTCCAACAGGAAAACACAGATGTTTTTTATTACAGCAAAGAGCAAATTTGTATGAAACCAATAAACAAGTTTCAGAATCTATCTCAAACATAGCAAGATTACAAGAGAAAAAAGATAAAGCATTTACAGCAAGTTACATGCCTCAATGGTGCCTTATCAGGTTATGTGAATAACAAAGATCAGAAAAGTGCCAGTTAAGAGAGTAATAAAGTCTGCACAATATTAGGTTTTAGCAATACTGACACTTCCAGGGAAGCAGAAGGTAGGCTGTGTTAAATAAATCTTAATAAATCCCATGAAGGAAAGCACTGTTTGCTTGCCATAAAATCAAATTACTAAAACAGCTGTCCATGCGGAGTATTATCCACATGGTTTCAGATAAAGAAGACTTGTATCTTCAGCCTTCAGTTTTCCTTGAAAAATGGACGGAGTCCCTCTTCAGCAATTTGTCTTTTGTCAACACCTTCTGAACCATGAAAGTTTATAAGCAACACAGCTGACAAGTTTTGCTGCTGGGACTCCAACAGAATATAAGCTGGATATCAAACATCCAGGTATATTTAAAATGAGTTCTTTGACGTTGTAAAAGGGCAAAAAGTTTTTTTTTCTCAGTTTTCACTTTATGTGTTATAGTATTATAGTTTCAGTTTATTTAAATGCCCTCAAATGCAGGCACACAAACATACATATCTGTTACTCTTAGCATTAAATAAAATTATTATATTTTATATAAATATTTCTCTGTAACATAAAACATAACCAAAAATTAATGTATGTTAGAACTAATAAAAGTGCTCTAACTTGCATTAGTTATAACTGCATTGTAACTTACATGCAATTACAATTATTGTAATACTTACATTAATTATAATAATATTAAATGCTTCAGCAAGTAAAAATAACAGCTTAGAGACAAAAAATATAATACTTTTTTTTGTTGCTCTAAGTGGTGTTTTTACCTTGTTGATTTTTTTTTTTATTGATTCAAAATGTAATTTTCTTTAACATGGTCTTGTAAAGTATTTCCCTTTTTTTCCTTTTCAAGACAAAAATTATTTCAATGGCATTTTCATTAGTGTTTTCAATATTAGCCCAGTTCATGACCTTTGAGTGATTTTGACTTTAGTATTCTTTATTTACTGAGTAGTTTGGGTTAAAATTATAGCATACTACTACTAAATACCACATTTGCTCCAAGTTTCTACTAGATCTTCTGAAATGGTACCTGGTAAAATAGCAGAATACCATTATGACTCCCAATGTGAAAAATAAATGGTTTGTATCTAAAAAATACATTCTTTTAACCTAACAAGATAACAAAATAACTCTTCATGTTGGAAAAATAAGTAACTAGTTATCTGATGGTCCAGGCACAGCAGAGTGAGTAATAAAGCTCATTGGAGTTCTGTAGCTCCTCTTTTTAGGAGGAAGCTACCCAACGTGTGAACTTTGAACGTATAACCCAAAAAGTACAAATGTTTTAAATTAGTATTTGTGTTGTGCTTTGATTTGTTTAAATCTCCATAATATGCATGCAGTTAAATGGATAGAACTTGAGTGGGTTAATCTGTAGGTCTGTCCTACACACACTGAAGAGAACTAGACTTGGTAGCTATGGGGATCATATGGATCTCCATGGAAACCAGAGGATAAGTCAGGAAGAATCTGTGTAAAACACTGAATGTTTGCTGCAGTGTCTCGTCAGAGACACTCTCCAGCTGCTGCCTGGGAGACAAGGAAGATACAAGATAACAAGATAAGGAAGATCTCAAGTCATAAAATAAATCAGGTCTGGATTTCAGTCACTTTGGAAGTGTTCAGTTTCATTTGGCGTATTGGACTGACAGGTCCATGAACAAAGCAAACAGACAAAAACTACCAGAGTCAAAAGTCAGAAATAAACACTCATGGCTTTGGTGTAGGTTATAACAGAAACAAAGAAACCACAAAAAAAGACCAAACAACAACAACAACAAAAAAAAACCCAAACAAATCCCCAAGTGCTCTCAAGTGCTCTCAATTAATGCCATTGATGTGAAGACACCCAGCAAAATTTCTGATTTTCAGTCATTGTCCAGAAAGAAAAAAAGATTGGTTTATCTCATGTAGGTGTTTTCTCACTACACATGAAATCAGAAATGTCTTGTCTTGCTGCATCTCTCTGCAGCATCTCAGACAAAAATTACAGGAGGGAAGTGACAATCTAGACAGTGATTTTGAGTATTTTCTGACGTTATAAATGTATATAATTCCTTTTTGTACTAAAACATTATGTTCATAGTTTTTCTGTATAGTAAGAGATTGAGACAGTCCCTTGTGCAAAATCTCTGTTTATATGAAGAGAAAACCAGATTTGTGCATAAATGCATTTGTACACATACGTAAGTGAATGTTTTTCCACTGGTCTTTGACTTGTCTGATCTGCTCAATCTTCCTATATTTTTCTGTAAAAAACATGTATTTTAGCATGTAACTTCTTTTGTCTTGAGTCTCTGTTACGCAAAAGAAGTCAGGACTATGAAGCAGTTATTTAAAGTAAGTTAGAAGAGGATAACTTATTTAGCCATGAAGATTCAGAGAGTGTTTTGACACTTCTTTTTATACAAAGAAAAGATTTGAATTGGAATTGGGGTGATATGGGTGGAATTCAGCAAAGCTGATGTACACAGAAAAGCCTACATCCCATTCTTTTCTGTATCCTTTGCTCTGTTCCTCATTATAGGATGTCTTTAAAGAGATAGGCTCTGTCTAGGCTGGGTTTTTTATGTTTTCTTGATCTATGACCTGCAGGTGAGTTTCCTCTAGGAAAGCAATATTTCAGAATTTTCCCTTTAATGGGATATCCATTCAAGAGGCAAGGTAAATGTTTTCAGGAAATAAAATACAGTAAGGCACAGTGACATTTGGAATTACTGCCATCTCCCTTATGCAGCAGTAGTGACAAGTAGACATGTGCTCCAACATTTCCACAAGGTCTTCTGCCTACACAGCACTCTTTATTTTATTGACAGCTCTGTGTTGACTTCAGACCTTTATCCTGCTATCACTGCATTGAATGGAAATTTGGGATTTTCGTATGATCTTTCAGCATCAGCTATGTATGCCTTAAGACAGGCACCAGGGGACTCTGAGGCTTGTCATGAAATAGGAATGCCAAGCCTTTAAGCATATAGTCTCTTTGACATGAGGAAATTTTATGCAAATAGAACCTATTCCCTGTTTTCTAGACAGATTCCTGATAGGTTCACTGTTCTCTGATTGATTTTTGTGTTTTTTTAATGCATAAGAGCATTTACCTGTAGCAAACTGGCGAGCTTCTACAAATCATTTTCTGCATGTTCTTGGAAAGGTATCAAATCCAGAAAGAAGTTTAATTAACCTTTGTGGTCAAGCTGATAAAGCACAAAACCTATTTGCAGCAGTAACAGTGGCTAAATACAGATGGTTAATCTTGATGAGGACATCAGCCGTCAATATGTCCTTTAAGCTTTTACTTCCCTCTAAATACCATTTTGTCTATAATATCTCCCCTGCTATGAAATTTTAGATAGATGGCAATTCCCAAGAGGTTTCTGAGCCATGCATTTTGCATCTCTGCATTTTTCTGCCCAAGAAATGAGAAATTATCTGATGTGCTGCTCTGGTCTCATTGTTCTGTTGTAATGATGATGTTACAGGCATACATGTACTGGAAAATTCTCTTAGGAATCCTTCTGGATGAAAGGCATTATCCAAATGTAAATTTTAACTTGTAGCAATATCACTTGTAACTTTGAATTAGGAATTACATGAGCAGATGTTTGAATTGCCTGGCTGATTTATTGAAATGCAAGGCATAAGCTAGTACTGTCACAGGCCTGGTTTGAGTGTAGAACAGTAGGAATTCAGGGAGCCCGAGAGTGAAAAACAAGGAATACTGGAAAACACAGGCAAGGTCTGTAAGTGTCCCCACCTACTCTGTTCTCTTTTTTAGGAAAAAAAAAAAAAAGAAGGGACATCATTAAAGAAACTGTTTGTTGTCTTCTTTCAAAGCCTATCACATTTCTAAGGAGTCTTTCCACTACCTTGATCAGTTTTGTTTATGGTTTTAAATTTTCCATATACCTCCACAGCTTTCTTGGTAACACAGCTTCCAGAAGGCGACATTTCCATCAGCTCCAGGAGCTGCTGTTCACCAGATTCTCTCATTTTGCACCACTATCAACGGGATGCTGCTTCCTCTGCCACGTTTGAAAAGACCTGATTTGCCCTAGAGGGTTTTTTTTTTTTTTTACTATGTTCTTTAAGGATGTATGCACTGATTTATGAACACAAGACTCCAAACAGTCTGTGTGTCAGAACTATTTAGTCCCATTTTGGAAGTAGATTAGAACCTGACTTCAATGCCCAGCCTTTTTGCAATTTTCAAAGAATGAAGATCACTTAGAAGTTGTCTCTGCTGATGTTCAGAGCTGGTCTGTTTTGGCTTCTACCAGCCACCCTCCCACCTTTACATCAGGTCCTGTATCCCGTATTCTGTATCCTGTATCTGTCTTGTATCCTGCACTGAAAGTCAGCACCAAAGATTCCTGCCAAGGCCAGGCAATGCCAAAGGGGCCTCTCCTGACATCTCATATCCATTCCTGTGAGGAACATCTCTGTAGGCACTTGGTTCTCCTCCAGGCATCTCTCCACTCCGTACAGAATGTGAGAGATGGTATGCTGAGAGATCAGGAACCAGGAACAAGGAATCGTGCAATTCCTGTCCAGCAGCTTTTTCTGTACCGTTGTGCATGTGTGCTGATTCCAACTACACAGACACTGGCTGGAAAGTCAGCAGCAGATGGGTCAGTCTGGGACCCAGAGGTTACCAGATCTGCCATCACAGTGAGGCTGCCCTGCTGAGGGGGGTCAACTAAAAAACCTCAGGGTTGAGATGGAAGGCAGATAGGGGCCCAAGGCCAACATTAAGAACAGTGTAACTTTGACTACAACTGCTGCTTTACTGACAGCAGAACTATGCAAAACTGTAAGAGCACACATGCACAGATTCTTCACTGAATGCTTTCAGTGGGCCACCCCAGTATTTGCAGTGATTAAGGTTTAGGCAAAGCAACAAGGTGCTGTCTTCCTCCAGAAATTCTTTCTGGGTAATAGCATGTACTGTTGACGCAGACAGAGAAAAAAAAAAAAAAAAAGCTGGTTTTTCACTTCCCTTAATCTTGCTAATTTGTAATACTAGACAGCTGGAGTAAAAATGAACCAGAATGAGAATGAAAACTACTGAAATAAAAGTATCAGCTATCTAGCTTACATCATTCTCTACATTTCCAGCACGGACACCTCCCCAGTAGTAACACTGTCTCACTCATTCAGGGCATTTCATGCGCTGTGACTTCACAAGCTGTTTTAGGAATCCAATGTGGACCGATCATTTCCATTTATAGGAAGGAGCACAGAGAAACACTTCAGAACAGAGGATAATTGATGTACTCTATTAGTTGAAAATTTAAAGCAAGCTTTCTGGCCATGAAAATTCCTTCAAGCTGTAATCATACCACCATAGGATTAGTGGTGGTTCTAATTCTCCTTTCTGAATTTACCTCTGATCATCAATTTTTATTTGTACAATTGTTCTTTCAGGAAAAGGCTGTCTTCTAGTTACATGCATGATGGATGGGAAACAGTGGTCTATGCTGGGATAAAGGTGGATAAGTCACCTACTGGATTGTTTATGCCACACATTTAGGGTCTCTGAAACGTGCCATTAACATGCAAAATGGCTGAGATTGTCCTACAAGACTATATCCAGTAAGCACAGGATGCACAGATGTTGTTCTCACCAGCATTGGAAACTAAAGAAGGAAAATATCAAAAATCTTTGCTAAATTCAAGTCTTGCTCTCAGGTCTCTGTATGTGCAGAATCCCTTCAAAAACCTTGTGGGTTTAAAGTTATCATATAGGCTGAGGTTGAAAACACAGTGAGGTGGAGTGTTTCCACTGATTTTATTGACATTTTTATCAAGACTATCGCCATGCTGGAGATTTTGCTGTATTTTCCATAGGAACAAATGAGAAAGTACATGATTTTGTACGCATATTACTGATTTTTCAGTGGATATGAGCCAATGGTCACTTCTGTCTTGCTTGTCTGATTTTTGCTAGTTTAAAAGTCAAAACTCCTTGTATTTTTAGCTGCTGCTTTACTAGAAAAAACCAACCAGCTACATGGCAAATTACAAAGAGTCTGCAGTAATGTTCCAAATTTTTTAAGTACCAGTGACACAGTAAAAGTATACCTAGGAATGTAGAGATAATCTTGAAGATAACAGGTATTACCCCACTATATTAAGTAATTAAACCTTAGAGACCCCGGAAGAAAAAAGAACAATGTGGTCAAAACTACATTTTAAAGACCTTTTCCTAATCTCTGTTACTGGCATTCATTTTGACCAACACACACTGCCATATAATCTCTATGAATATTTACTGAGGCCTTGCTGCTGGTTCACTGCTGGTTTTTGCCTAGACAACAAGATTCATGGAAACATTGACATATCATAATCTAATCACAGATGAGATACTGTAAACGAGCTTTACGTGACTGTACCGGAGTGGCTCGACAGGTTTTGATACGTGTCTGGTACACCTCTGAGTGCTTTATGGGGACATCCCATTACATTTACATCCATAAGGGCAATCGTTTACTGGTTTGAGATCTTCTTACAACAACCAGTTCCTACTTCACCTCGGCAAATCACTCCTATAATTGTTTTATTTATCTGTCTATTTATTTGCCTCAATTTGGAAGATCTTTTATTGTTTGGGAGTTTTTGTTTGTTTATTTTTATTTCTCCTTTATGGTCCTTTGCAACCATGTGGATCTGTTTTCACTATGAATTTTGTGCCTGCTTGTGTTTGTCCCAAGGGAGATAAATTTGTATATCCCAGCTCCTCAGACCTTTAGTTACTTGAGTGGCACCTTCTCCAAAACCAGTTACTGTGCATTGACCTCAGTGAACTGATTGCACCTGGCTGATTTGTTGGCCACACAGCTACTTATTGATCAATGCCTTTAATATGTTACCAAACCAGAAGGAGCCAACAGCTGCTCTCTCTACATTTATACACAGATTGACCTGTTAGCTGTGTATCAGGAAGATAGAAAGGGATTCAATCAGGCAAGTTTCTTTTTTTGAGTTAATGAATGCTGAAATATTATCTGTGTTAGAGCAGTTTCTCTTTTCTGTCAGTCAATTTTAATCAACATCTGTGAAGACATAAATGAAATCCAGGCGTCTGAAACACGCCCAGAGAAGGCTGCTACCCTGGAGAAACTACTATTTGAAGAAGTAGCAGTTTAAGCCCCTTTGGAGATAATCTCAAAAGTATGATAAAGATTTGATTCAATTAGTCAAAAATATAGGGACATACGAGTATGTCCACAAACACTGAGGAAGCTTGAATCTACCTATTGTGAAAATAATATTTTACTGTATATGGTTAATCATCAAAAAAGAAATAGAAATCATCAGAAAAAAAACCAAGGTAATTCCATATAAATTATCTGCTTCAGCTCATTCCAGTTTCTTGGACTATACAGAAACAGGACAAAAGTCTAATGAGGTTGTATGATCTTTGAGAGGGTCTGGCAGTACTACACTCTGTACAGAACCTCTTTTCCATGAGGCCTGAGACCACAACTTCTGTGATAAAGTTCATCCACCTTCCTTTCAGTACAATGCTGTGAATCATTTGTGTGAGTAATAGTCTGAGAGAGCCTGTTTCTGACCAGGCATTGCAAAAGGAAGCATTGGCATCTGATACAAACACTGCAGATATCAAACAGGGCATAAAATGAAGTCCACCTCTTTTCCTTTGTCTAATTAATTGCATTCTAGAAATATTAGCCATATCCATAAGCTTTTATCATAGTTGCAGATCTTTTGGTAGGTGCTCCTTTACGTCATACCCTTTTCATTCAATATTGTTAACGTAAAAATACGCAACACAATGTAGGGAGCTTTGTTAGGGTTACTAAAGATAAAGATCTACACATTCAACCCCTGCCTTTTTGCCTTTTTTAAGGCACCTTTAGCCTCATGGTTTTGTTCCTCCACGCATGGGTACAGTGTCTCTTGGTACTAGGGAGTCGAGGGCATAAACACTGTGCCAAAGGGAACATAGTCTCTCTGCATGACAATCTTTAAATGTCATGCTTGGCCAGACAAGCAAGGGAGAAGCTGTATTTCCCTTCTGCACTTCCAGCTCAATGGATCACCAGGTCTGAATACAGCTCATCTGGTTTCCAACAGCACAGAGTAATTGGTAAAGCTCTATATTAAATTGCTCCAATATGAAGAATTTTTGACAAACATCCAAAAGTCTATAATGTGATGATGGCTTCATCACATGGAATCCAAAACACGGACTACACTGATGGTATTTTCAGGATTTTCTTGGATTATGGGAAATATGTTCACCCAATAAAAATTAAATATTAAAGATACAATACAGACAAAAATCCAGTGCCCAGCTCAGGGGTTGCACAGTGAGGAGTAAAGATATACAGATGGTGACTGCCCAAGTGAACTTTACTGCAATATCTACATAAGTGAAAATTCATTATTCATAAGTATGTAAAATAATTTGCCCTTTTTATAAGTAATCAGTTTATCTGTCTTGTGGGCCCATTCATGTGGAGAAATACCCATCACTTCAGTTAAGAAAATTAATGGACCTTATTCTCTTGTGGCATGGTTTATCTTTCCTGTGTTAGTACAGTCCCCAGTGTGACCATGATTACAGCAGGGTGGAGACACTGCCTTCTATTGTGAGTGGCTCCCCTTATATGAACACCTTAATAAACACCATGAACACTCTACATGTACAACACCCACATTATAACCATGCTACATTTTCTGTTCAGGTAAAAGTGTGTGACTTCTATGTACAGACAAAGCAAACGTGCAAAACCAACCAATCAAACCCATGTAAAATACATATATGTAAAATCTAGTAAAATCAGCAAGATTATGAGGAAAAAGCCAACATGTTACATGAGCTGTGGAACAAGAAGACCTGGCTTCTCTGATAGATAGTAAGGGTTGAGCTTATAGATGAGTATTAGCTATTCTTTTAATAGGAACAGTTTTGCTTCATGAGGTTTGGAGGAATCTGGGGTCTCTGGGATCACATACCTGCCAGATTCCATGGAAATCACCCCCCAGCTACAAGTGTTGTCTGGGAACAGCAGATGAATTGGTGGATGAATCCATGGTACATCACTGGATGTCCTTAACTGCAACATAAAAACCTGAAGCAATAAGGAAAGAGTTATTCAATACAGTAGATATTTGGAAGCAGCGGGGTTTTATACTCACTTTAATGTACATTTGTCCAGTATTCAACTTTTCTGTTCCTCCTTCTGTTCCCAAGCCCAGTACATAAATGGAGCACCACATCCTGGGGTAGGAAAGGACGTTAGAGGTAGAGAAGCAAAAATGCCTATCATGCAGCTGAATCTCCAGAAAGGCTCTGTTTCAGCAGGCTTTCAGCAATCTGTATTTTCCAGCAGGTTCTACAGCAAGACAGGGGTGGCAGCTGCTGAGCAGTGAGGTGTGGTGCTGATGCCCATGTTTCTCAGCAAGCCTAAGGCTCTCATATGGAGCAGCAGGGGTGAGGAGCAGGGAAGCAAGATAGCAATGGAAGGTTTTTGCTTTGCCTGTGTAAGATGGAACCCCAAGCTTTTCTCCCACACCAGCTCTTTGTACTCTTTTCAATCCTGGCAGTCAATTTCATTGACCTATAAAAAGGGTCCTCTTACCTGGAAGATGACCAAGTGATCTTCCCCATCTCTGCAGGATCAGTTGCCTTGTAGAACAAAGGAATAGTGCAAAAACCCTTCCTGGAGACAGAAGGAATGAGACTGCCCAGCAAAGGATGCCGGCAGTCAGCTCTGTGCCATGTGCTTTGTACACCTGGTTGGGTGCATCTGTTCCAAACTCTCCTTGCTTCCAGGTAGTACCTTGACTCACAGTGACAATGATTAACTGCTATATTTTGTCTGTAATATGACATTTCCCTCCATTTCAGCCTCGTGTGACACAAGCAAACACAACCCACTGATGAAATACACTATTTTCATTCCTTCTTCAACAAATACCTTCCATTCCTCATTTGTTTCAGCGATGCAGAAGGCAAAGCACCTTCCATGTGGGAGCTGCAAGCTGATGCCACTTCATGTTCTGCTGTCTGGGACTGTTTCAATTGAAAATCAAATTGGAAGTATTTAGGCTGTTTAAATAAAACCTACAGCTTTACCCAGCCAATGCTTCATAACTCTAGAGTACAGAAGTAATATTATTTTAAAACTTTCTTGCCATTGCCTTGATTTGGGATTTTGGCATAAAAACTGTAGGTCTTAAGGATGAAGCTCTGCAAAGGTGGTGAACCTATTGCCTGAGGATATGTATTGCTGGGATGTTGAATTACAATTAATAGAAAGGGTGGAATGAGTTTTTCTGGTCAATACATAACAGCCTTTCTAGTCAGATAAAAAAAGATCTTGTGCAATTGCCAAGTGGCTTTTTTTTTTCTACATCCATGTGAACATTTTGAACATTACAAGTGGTCACTTTGCTAACATTAGGAATATATCTCCCTGGGAACTGGTGGTCACTGCTGACACAGCAATAAAAGCTTTCCTTGGACTTCCATCCAGTGATAAACAAAAGGAAGGAAATGACCACATGGACAGCACGGCTCTATTTCTTAGGTCATACAACTCCAAAAATTATATCAAAAACGAGGACTGTAGGGAAAGGATCAACATATAGATTGATTGAATGTGACCTGTATTATCAGGCCTGTATTTTCTTTCAAGTGTAGGTAGTCTGTGTCATTATTGTTCACAGCTTTGCTCCTTTCTGTCTTGTTTTCAACAAATAAAATGAAACTAGGAATATTTGCCTATGGCTGTCACCAGAATACCAGAACCCAAATACTTCAAATTGGTATATACTACATATACACCTAGTTACAGATTTAAGACCTCCAAATACTGAAAATACATAATTATACTGGTCCAGTGCCTGCAGTGTAACTGTTGATGCTGATGATGAATGAAAGGAAAGTTTTGACCAAATTGATCAAAAGAAGAGAAAGTTGAGAATGCACGAAAACTTTAGTTTTTAGGCTAGCACTTGATGTTTTTAAAATAGTAGCCTATTCCCAGGTTGCCACAGTAACTCACTAAACTGACATCCAAGAGTGCCATTTTCACTTAGCAACTTTTGGGCTTCTAAACCTGGAGCAAGATTTCCCCAGCCAGTTCTCTGGCACTGATGGATTGCTTCAAAGGGTTTCAGGTTTACATTAAAACAATATACTATACTATTTGTTTAAAAATGGTCAGAGTTTGTTTCTGGATTGGAATTATTGATCATGAGTTTCTCAAAAAACAGAGTTAAGTTGTACATGTTAAACTTCCCAAGTTAAACATTTTACCTGCACACGGCCAATAACAATTGTCATGAAAGCCCACATATGTTAAAGTGCATGCTAAAGGTCACAGTGCCAGTACATACTGAAAATTAGGGAGATCAGGAAGGCTTGACTTTAGCAAAAATCAGAGATTATCAACATGGGAAATGTGGAGTAAAAACTACATATTTAAATAAGACTTTCAGACTGTACTGGCTGTTTAAAGTCAATGATACAGAAATATATTCATGCGATGTTAATGACAGGTGAGTTAAAGAAAAAAATTTTAAATCAGTATCATATTTCAATACAATCACAATATTTATTACAGTGTAATAGGAACTATTTAAAGCATTTCTCATACTCTAGAATCTTTCAGTCGTAACATATCACAACCCTTTTTCCTCTCATATTCTAAGTTTTTTGCTTAAGAGAAGCAAAAATAGCAGGTGTGGGAAAGGAAGAATTATTTGATTAGTTGCGTTGTAGGGATTTGTATTGGTTCTGTATTTTATTGGTTAACATTATAATTACACCACTTATAGTGGTGTAATATCACTAGAACCATAATGTCAAATATTAACTTTGTGAGTGTCCTGAAAAATACTGCTGGACTTTAAAGGATATTTGATCCTAAAATATCTTTGCTGTGCAATTTATAAAGATTTCAATCTTACCACATGAATGTACTGCAAGATTAATTTCTTGTATTATTCCTTGAAAAGCAGCCATGTGACTGTTCTGATATTAAGGTAAACCACAATATACTTATTTTATTCTCACGTTCAAGGCTTCACACCTCCTTTTGTCTGTTTGAGCAATTGTGCAGCTTTTAGAAAGGCCTCCCAAACACTTACTGGTTTCTGTTTGCACAGCTCTATGGTCATTAGAGTTAGAAGTTTAATATGGTGAATAAATACCTTTCCATGACCAGCTGACTGCTTTCCACATTCATGTACTGATGTATCAGAGCACGACACATTTCTTTTTTTGGATGTGCATGTCTTCCACATTGCATCAGAATTTATTCTTCTCAGAACTGTTTTAGGATCTTCAGTGAGTAGACCAAAGGGGGCCTTTTTGGGCTCATGTCACATGAAAAACCAATTTAGTCCTGATTTGGAAGGATGTGTGGAGTGCACCGTAAATTGATGGAAACACAGAGGAGCCACATTGTGGAAGGCTCTTTTTACCTGACTTCGGGGATCTGAAGTTTGAGCATTTAAGATTTCATAAATACTTCATTTCCTCTGTCCAGCTCACCGCAAGAGAGGGGAATGATTTTCTAGAGCTGCCCATCTTCCTCTCTGAACTAGTGGAGATATGTGTGAAACCGTAAGGCCAGAGATGTCTTCAGATGAATCAGCTTAAGTGAGTCTTCCTAAGTGTGACAGCACGTATCCTTAGAGATTTTATCTTATGTAAAAAATAAAACAGATACTTTCATAAATCAGCTACAGCAGCATGAGCTATTTTAGATTCCTTTGACACAGGTTTTGTGGTATGGCTGCACTTTGCAGCTCCCGAAGTGACAGCAGGGTAGACATGCCTCTAGGGAAATGATGTCAGTTTATCTGGTGATTCATGCCACGGGTTGAGAACCCTGATTTCTCCACAATGAATGTGCTGATTGTAGGCTGGGTACCACTGGGCATGCACTTCAATGCACTACTTGTTTTCTCATTTATAATGTTCTTTCTGAGTAATAAGAACAACTGAAAATAAAGCCATGAACAAACTAGGCACTACATAATGAAAATCATCATGTTCAAGGCTTCTTCTGAAATTCTCAGATCTTGCTTTAAAACGAAAAAATGCCTCTGGTTTCTGCACATCAGGAATATTTCCTTATATAAGTGAAACAGTTAAAAAGGCAGCATAGAATCTTGAAGTCATTGTTTCCCTTCCTTGGGCACTACGCAGAAAGAATTAGAAACTATCCCTGTTTATCTGGCATTTATCTTAAACATGTGTGAACTACCAAAAGTAAAAAGAAGCTATTTGTAGAGAACAAATATCTTTCCTTATCTACTTTTTCTTCAGGCCACTGAATCTTAACTGGCAAACAGAAATGGTTTTGTGGCTCAGTGACCTATCAGTCTTCATCAGAAACCTTTATTTACAAGCTGTTTCTCAAAGTTGGCTGTATTATACAGTAAATTCAAGTGTTTTATAAGCTAAGAGTCAGCACTTAAGCAAACCGATAAAATGTCATTTGCATGAACAGTAGCACATCTGTGCTTTTGACCCAACATGTTTACTTATAGGTAAGTATTAGTATTATGAGGTATTAGTCCCAGTCTTTAGTTCACTACAGTGCAGAATTATTTCTGAGAATGACAAAGCTAGCTTAGTCTAGCTCCTGGGTAAAATATCAGAGGTCCCTTTGGTTCATTAGAGGTACAAACAGAGGTTTATACAGAGCATGCTGCACCTCCATCCCTCCTCACTCCCATCCTGACCTTCTCCAGAATTACCAACCCCTGCTGCAAGCTGGTCACCCCTGTGTCTCTATTGCTCATTTGGATTTTCTTCAGATCCATCTATTTCCCTCTCTTTGGAAAGTCACTGAAACTCCTTTACGTAGGTCAGCTGTGTGCCAGCTATATCCACAGTTTGGTGAGATACTCCTTTCTGGCGTCTGTTGTGAGGTTTCTTGCACTTTCCTTGGAAAGCACTGCTTGGCCTGTTGGTGCCAAAGACAACTTACAGGATTTGCAGTCTTGGCTGTCAGAATTAGTATGACGCACCTCTTTGTACGTGTATTCTTAATGATCTCCTACCATAACTGCTTCACAGCAACTCCCAAAAAATCACAAAAGGGTTTCCTGGACTGCCAGCACTTAAGAAAACTGTATGTGGAGTCTGCCAACACCAGTTCATCTTATTCCAAGACAAAAGTTTATTTTGTACTCTGTAGGAATGAACTGTGCAGAGAGGGAAGAAGATCCAGGGAGGTCAGAGTGTAGGTAGGAGAGACAGGCCATTCAAGTCTGTAGAAGACTGAATCCCTGTGAAGAAGGACACCTCTGTGAGCTCTGAAATTAACTTTCAGTTTAGGGTTCCTTTCTCCTTGAGGCACTAGTAGTTTTCTTTAAATCTGAACAATGCCTAATTTAGAGAGCTAATGGATAAAAATTGCTGCCTTTCATAAACTATTGCTTTAGAAATAGGCAGATCAAAGCCATATAGACTGAAATTAATGTAGTATGCAAACTGACATGTAGGATCTTTGTGCACAGAGTTATTACAAACACAGGTCCATGTCTATCAAGACACTGAGATTAAAAAGAAAAAAACAGTGAGAAAATGAAAATCCATCTTGAAAAATTAATCTAACAACAAATTCCAGTCCATTGAAATCTTCATATTTTTTGGAATATGAATAGGAAAGCTCATTTACATTTCTCCTTTTCCTCCTATATTTACCTTAAATTCTACTTTCCTACTGTCTCTTCGGGGATGCTTATATTCCCAATTTCCAACATAAATAGCTGATCTCTTTCTGCCCATCTAGACATAGGCCAGTAGTACTTTAACATGCCTTATCCACACCGCCTTGTGAGTGCATTTGATGGCAGAGGTAGGTGGCAAAATGACTCCCCTACTCGTCTCAGTGTTACAGACTTTCTCTTTAGTCAAGACAACTTCTAAGACAGATGTAATATTTACTAGATCCTGTACATCTCTTCCCCTTATAGCCATGATTAAAACTTACCTTAATAGTTTTAGAACCAGGAAAGAGGTTGTGCTTTCCTGTAACATAGTTTCCCCATCAGCAGCAAACCCTGACAAAACCTCTCAGTGGTGAGTTAAACTTTGACATGGAGCATATCTCCATGAAACATTTAAAATCAGGGAGTTAGTGGACCATATCCTCCATTAGCTAAAAATCAAGGTAAGCCTAGTGAAAATGAAGGCTGCTGACAACAATTGCAGATATATCCTGTTCAGGTGCCTCCTTCAAAATATGCCCATTTTGTCTCCCTTTTAGACAAGAATGAGGTAGCGAGGCCTATAGGCCTGGAAGGACCTCAATGATTCCTGTGTAACAAATAACTATTTCACTGTGGCAAAACAAATGAAGTCAGAGGACAACTGGATAAAGTCTGTAGAATTGCATCCACATAGGCATCCTGGATATTAACTCCTATTTTATATGTATTTCTTTCTTTTTACTTCTCTCATGTAATTTTTGCCATTTTCATTTGTTGCACTTATTTTCTGCTTAGTTATGTGCATGTGTTGCCCACTTAAATGAACTTCCAGATAAATAAAACGTTGAGAGGAGTAATATAAATAAGGATATTACTGTTTAATAAGTGAGTCACAGTTACCTGGAATACAGAAGCAGGGAGGCATCAGCTATGTATAAGTCAGTAAGACAAATACAGTCTTGGGCTTCACTACATTAAGAAGATAAATAGCATTAATCACCTCCTACCAGAAGCTCACTTACTCAAAGTAAAACTCATTTCACTGTTAGCTTTCCTAATTTTTTGGTAAGTAGACAGTCCTGTTTTTGGAAAGCAAGACTAACACTTTTGCTTACCTTTCTCAATCCTTTCTTTTTAGGAAAAAACCCTTTCTCACAAAGGCCTTAGCTTATAAAAAAAAATAAAAAAAAAAAAAAGGAAAGTAGAAGGAAATGTGATCAATTTTAAGAAGCCAAGTATGTAGAGGGACCTGTGATTCATTCTTTGAAACCGTAAACTTCAGAATTTTGAAGCTGCTCTGGGAAGAGAAATATACAATCTAGGCACTACAGGTTTTGGTATTTTCTTTCAATTCAAATCTGTTTTGAATCAGCTTTCTTAATTTTTTGAGTTGCCTCTGAATTTGCCTATTTGTCCTCAGCTGTTCCCCAGCAGGCTTTGTTCCATGCCTTTTCTCCTAAAGCAGGAAGACCAACAACCCTTGGCTATTCCCCCCATTTGCCCCTTCCCACCTCAACACCACAGGCTGTCAGACTGTATGCTCTCTACTGTGCTAATGACCAGGGAGCTCTGCTTCTAAAAGGAAATCAGGACACCATATCTGGAAATATCTTCTGGAACACTAAATAAGTTACTGGAGACTGAGAAGAGAACTGAAGGAGATAGAGCTGAACATCACCCATGCTGAAGTTGCAGAATTGAAATAGTGCTCAAGGTAAATGAAAACAAATAAATTGCATTATTTCCCCTTTTGTTGTGGATGAAACACAGCTAGAAGCTTCCTTCTTGGCTTCTGAAGGTGAAGGCGTCCTTTACAAATGCATTGCCTTTCAGAACCAGGAAGAGACTCTTGAATCCTCATGTCAGTGTACAGTAAAACTTACACTGCTGGTAGGGCAACCCAACACCCTCTCCCTGCCACCCCCAGGAGCACTGGACAAAGACCAGTAACTCATGCAGTATAATACAGTGTGTCACATTACTTGACAAATCCACCAGAAGAACTGAGTCTTGCATAGCACTTTGATAAATCATTCATGAACAGATTCTTTTTCACCTTTACATGTGGATTAAAGAGAGGGGAGTAAAGGGGAAAATGTAGGTGTCATACCAGGAACAACACAAATGAAAAGAGTATCGCATGAAAATCTAAAATTCCCCAGCCTGCTTTCCCAGTTTCTCCAGGGAAATAGGTGCATTTGAGAGGGTGTGTCTATTTGCTGCCTTTTCTGCCTGACATGCAGACAGAAATGCTTGCATCCTGCCCACTCTCCATCAAAAATTTGACTGAGGAAATAGATCCTCTGTGCCTACAGGCATTCAAGCCTAAACTCCAGACATAGAGTAATATCATTTCCAGTACACTAGGAGGAAGCCAGAGCAGTCCCTGTTTCCTGAAAATGTTGGTCAATATGACTTTCAGGCAGTAACATGTTAAAGGGACCTGTTTCTTGTACAAGGCTAAAGACTGACAGGAGATCACCCATGGGATTGGGCTGTGAGCATCTGACAAAGACAGAATACTGTCTGGATGGCTGTAGACAACTCCAGCAAGGAAGGGAGACCCCCAGTTTGTGGGGAGACAAGGAGAGCTGATGCGGGACCTTTGTGAACAGCACTGTGTTGTGCAGGTTTTTGCTTGGATGAAGGTCATGGTAGTTATGTTCATAGATTTACTTGAGAAAAGCTGCCTGGGAGATCAGCAGGGGCTGAAAGACCCTCTATGCTATTCCTCCTCTACCACAAGTATAGACTTGCACAAATAGAGACCAAACTTCTGTGCAAAGGTCCCAACCTCATGACCCAGGGAGAAAACGGCAGAACAACTTACTGATTACTGAAGAAACAATTTTGAAATTAAGAATTAACACTTAGCCAAAAAAGAGAAATACAAAAGTTCAGGCTGAATTTACAAAGGAGGAATATCAGTTCAGCAAAAGTACCAGGAAGAAGACCTGAAAGTAGGAAGGTGAGCAAAGCTCTCAAAGTCAGACAAGCAAAAATATCCTGGTGTGCATAGTTGGCAAAACAGAGAAAAAGAGCCACTTCAGACAACCAGGATGCTCTCAGGCTCAGAGGTAACAAAGAATGGGGAAGAAAGGGCAGTAGAGCTGAAAATGCCTTCATGACTCACAGCAGTTGGAAAGTACATGATTACATAAAAGGAGGAGAGGAAATGGCCTCAAGTTGCGCCAGGGGATGTTTAGATTAGATATTAGGAAAAGTTTCTTCATGGCAAGGGTTGTCAAGCATAGGAACAAGCTGCCCAGGGAAGTGATGGAATCAACATCTCCGGAAGTGTTCAAAAAACTTGCGAATATGGCACTGGAGGATATGGTTTAGTGGTGAACGTGGTGGTGTTGGGTTGACAGCTGGACTTGCTGATGTTAGATGCTGATGTTAGATGTTTTCCTCTAAAAAAGTACATCTAATTTTACAGCTAAAAGGGGAGTCATTCATCCCTCTCAGACCAGTAATGTGCAATGAGGGATGATCACAGTGGATTCATTCAGTTCCAGGGCAAAAAAAAATTTGAACAGTAGTTCCACAAGCATTGGACCTAGGAAGAACTCATTTCCCAGAGGGTTTTGTCTTCTTGGTCCTCTGAAACTTTAACTGAATTACACTAAATGGAATTTTAATTGAACTCTGCTAACATTATTCCTTCAAGTTAAGAAATTGTGAATGTGCCAGCTTTCAGTCAATATATTCATCTTACTAGACATCACAAAACCCAACCATCAGGTCAGATGTTTTACAATGTTTCATCAAGGCAATGGAGCCTTGTTTCCAGCATATAAACATTTTGACGTTCAGCTCTCATGCTGATTCCCTGTGTGATAAAGGGTAAATTAAGATTGAAGCTTTTCCTGAAGTAGGAGGACTTTAACAGAGAAATCCTAATATAGTTTCTTTCTTTTTCCTGGCTAACTAATTTCTCTAGCTTTGCAGAAACTTACATAAACTTGAGACATCTATTCATCTGCCAGATTTGATTGAAATTGGCCAAAGATCCAGAAAGCATTCTGGGGAACAGACAGATGTTTACTCTAGGGAACGCACAATTACTGCCTAACACATATTGTATAACTAAGTGATATGGTAATTATTTAAAGAATGGGTATTTTCTACTAACTCCCAGTGGTAAAGGTTTGAGTGTTTTGACTGACCAGGAATATTTCTTTCCTGGACACATTCACAAGGCTTTGGCAAGTGCCCTTAGCAAAGAGCACGTCTGTGTGGACTCACTGCTGCTTCTGGAAAACACTGTTTCTGCAGACAGGGATTGGCTTGTCCTCAGCAAAGCCAGAAAGCAAAATCAATTTCTGAATGTTCAGGGTCAAACATTTGCACAGCTGGCAAATTACTTCAGAGGAAGAAAAA
>VXAC01002359.1:88089-116425 GCA_013399225.1 Rhipidura dahli | reverse complement strand
AAAAAAAAAAAAAGAAGTGAAAGCATTTGTAGGAGAAAAAAAACTGCAGGATAAGAACAGAGTGTGTATAATTTTGTAGTGATCTCCACAGCTGCTGGACTCCAACCCTCTAGTTTTGATTAGCATTTTCCTACTGCTTAATTCCAGAGCCAATAAAATGACTTCTGTTGTCTATGATTTACATTTGCTGCTTTTCCTATAAATGTACATTGACCCTCATTGCTTGCTAACAAGGTCCTATGCCAACTCTTCTCTGATACTTACTTCTTGAAAATAGAAAGTCTTTATGTCTGAAATTATTCTAGTTCAGTTTACACTGGAATCTCTCTGGGGTCAGTTTATCACACATAGCTGATAACAAGTGAAAGGTATGCCCTGGATGACTCATCTAACTTAGTGTGCTACTACCCCCCTGGACATTTTGCCCAGGATAAATCAGATAGTACATCTTCTACCAGTCATGGCTCAGGACTGCATTTCAATGCCCTGTTAAGCAGCTTGTGATTCATGTAGAACTGTAATATACCTGAAGAATTTCCCACCACTAACAGACTATAAATTTATCAGTGTAACTATGCTAACTGGGGAAGTCTTCCTCTTTACAGTACTTGCCAGTACATTCCTCCATGCCTTTCCTTGTACATATATGTGAATATAATTACATGGGTCTATTAGATATGAAATGATATGATGTGATATGATTGGTATAATCTCCAAGGTGCCTGGTCCTAACTGCATGGGATTGTCTCCTTGCCATATGTCTTTGCATCCTGGTACAATCCTGGGCAGGGCACATCATTATAGCATTTGTCCCCCAGGTCCTGTGCATAGTCTGATGCATGATTTATTTACTTGCTGTCTGTCATGTTCCAGAAAGTTTCTAAACTGCTAATTATAAGGCATGGCTGAGATATCCCAGAGGAGTAAAACATAGAATCATGGAATGGATTTGATTGGAAAGGACCCTAAAGATCATAATAGTCACAGTCATTCATGTAGTCACAACCATGTGGCAGAGATACCACTCCCTAGACCAGGTTGCTCAAAGTCCCATCAAACCTGGTCTTGAACACTTCCAGGGATGGGGCAACTTCACCACCCTCTGAGTAAAGAATTTCCCCCTAACATCTAACCTAAACCTGCCCTCTTTTAGTTTAAAGCCATTGTCCTTGTCCTGCAATTATCTACATGTATAAAAAGTCCCTCTCCAGCTTTCTTGTATGCCCTCCTAAAATACTGGAAGGTTCTCTAAGCTCTTCCCAAAGCCTTCTCTTCTCCAGGCTGAACAGCCCTATCTGTCTCTGTCTTCCTAGGAAAGGTGTTCCAGTCCTGTGATCAAATTAGTGCCTCTGCTCTGGACTCATTCCAGCAGGTCTATGTCTTTCTTGAGCTGAGGTCCCCAAACCTGTAAACAGCACTCCATATGGGGTCTCATGAGAATAGAGGGGGAGAATCACCTAGATCTAAGGTAGCTATCAGAGAAAACTTCATCCCAGCTCATGAAGTAAAACTGTAGTCATCCTAATGGCAAAAGTCAGCTCTAACAGCTGAGCATCACATCTTAAACCGATGGGCTTGAATCTGTAAGAAAAGCCCAAACCGCCAAAACAAACAAATGAAAAAAGAATAGCACAGTGCTTTCTGGTTTGTCTGCATGCTAGACAGGGTGGAGGCAGACTTATCCTGAACTCCAGTGCTCCACCAAGGGCTCCCGGCACTGCCTGGAGCTCCTGCTGCCGACAAGAAACATTTCTGGTTACCAAGGAGCAAGACCTGAGTGCTATCTACACCACTGCTATCAGACGTTTTTCTTGTTCAAACTGAAACAGAAGAAAGGGACACATCTCCTTCCTACCCAGTGCTTTGTTAACGGCCCTCTTAGTGAAAGATTAGAATCCAAAGGGGAGCAACAAAAGGAGAACCAAACTATAAAGTAAACTACATGGCATATTCCCTTAGGTGTTTCCACCCATGGAAAAGGGAACACAAGCCCTAACAGTATCAAATTTTCCATTACTTTGTGATAGTGATGTGTGACAGTAGTTACACAGAGGGAAGGGAGGGTTTGGCCATGTTGTGGTAATATTGAATGTATGTATTTTATGATCTACGGTTACAGAATTATGTAGACAAGGAAAGCTTTGCCTCCAGCCCTGGATTTGGGCTTTTTTCTCAATTTGTATATAAATAACTGATGTCACTAGTCGGATAACTTATAAACTAGCACGTACATCTTGAAACTGAAGTTTCTACATTACTTCTTTTTTATTATTTTTTTCCTTTTTTGGCTTCTAAAAATGGGAAAAGTAAGAAAGCCCTAAGGACACTCAAATGAAAAATGGACTCTCTGACACCAAGTCTTAAGAGAATGGATTCCTAAAAGCAGATGGGCCCCACCTTGCAGCAAATTGAGCAAATAAAGAGTAATTTATCTTTAGGTGCAGTAAGCATCATAGAGAAGTTTGCCAAAGGCTGGATAATTCCATAAAGCTGCTTAACCAGAAGCCAGAATTGATTAGAAATGAAAAGGTCTCACACCACCACCCTGAGTACTCAGCTCTTAACCAGGTTATCAGGCAGTAGGGCTTTTCTTAATTGATAGAGTCTTTTATCAAATGAGGATGTTATCTCATTGGTGAGGTCATAAAAAGTGAGTCACACAGAGTCAATAGGATATCTAGCACACAGGCCATGGTATGCATTATAGAGGCTAAAGATACAGCAGGTACTGTAGGGGCTGTTTACTTACAGGCAACTATTAAGTGTTGTGTCTTCCTTCAACCTTCAGAAAAAGCTGTTGTAACCTCATTTTAAGCTGTGCCCACTGTTTAGATAATTCTGCTTATCATGATTTGATATTGTTGCCTTGGCAATGCTGTGGGACATTTTGAACCAAGGGCCCAATTTTTCATTTTTGATTGCCCCAGCTGAGATTTTAATTTAAATAAGTGGAATGCATTCTCTGAGCACTGAGCTCTGTGTGGTTAGACTGGCAATGAACTCATATTAAGTAAAGAAAAATGAACACTTTGAATTGAGTATTTTGCAATTTTACAAAATTTTTACCTTAAGAATAGCTGCCAGTTAGAACTGGATTTCTTGTCTTGGAGATCTCTGTGATGATTCCAGGATTCATACCTGAATTCTTGTATGACTTTTGGTAAGCCTTTAGCTTTGATTTTCTTCCACTCTTAAGTACCTAACTCTTCGGTGTCGTACTCTTGCATGAAAACCACCAGTACCTTCTTAGCTTTCTTTTTTTTTCTTCTTTTCCTGTAAATTAAGAGAAAAGGAATCCATAAACAAACCCAAGGAATTTGGCTAACTCTTAGGAGAATCCTAGTACAGTCCATTCCTAAAAAATCCTTCCATATTAATGCCCTCATCCTGTTGCTAATGCTTTAAGCCCCAGAAAACAATGCACTCTATTAAATAAAGAGCTGATCATGAGATCAGCATGGAAAAAAATTTGTTTCTGAAATTAATTTTTAAACCAAACCAAAAACTTTTAAGCTGATTAAAGCATATTGTGCACGTATTAGAAATATTTTGTTTCAAGTCACTGATAATGATTTTAAACATAGAATTAATCAAGTGTAGAAGGCAGAAAGAAAGGACATTTTTCCTGTAGAATATCTGACGTTGGAAGGGACCCATAGGGATCACCAAGTCCAACTTATCGGTGTCTAATGCACTAGAGTGGTGGTATTTGGATGCTCATCCTTCAGGTCTGAATTTCAACTTGGAGAGCAGAAGTGCCCAGTTTGTTGTTCAGGTGTACTGGGTTTCACTGTACAGCATCCCTGGCCCCCAGACCACACAGAAACTCAGCTTCACTGTCCTGTTACAAACCATCAGGCATCAGGCATGTTGAGACTGTGGCTTCTCCCACCTTTCTTCCCTCTTAACTACTTAACACAATACTCTGGTCAGCTGCATCAAGTGCAGTGTTTTGGCTTATGCCAGAAATGGCATTAAACATTATGTCTGATGGAGAAATCATTAAACATTATGTCTGATGGAGAAATTACTTCATTCTGATAGCAACAAAAGAGCAACTGTAGCTGGAAAATGCTTCCAAGCAGTATTGCAACAAAAATGACCAGGAGAACAGGAAGTATAATCTCACATGGGAAATTAATAAGTCTTAAAGATTAAACAAATTATGTCCATTAAAATTTTGTAAGAAAAAAAACCCAGTGTAGCCTATAAAAAGGTGTGAAGCTTTAGCTTCAAATAAGGTGAAAAACTGCCAAAGACCATCCCATACCCTGGGAGCCAGCAGGCTTCAAAGAAAGCTTTCACACTTAATATGGGTGCCTCACATCCATAATTGTATTATCAGAGAATCTGAACAGTCTTGGGAGAAGGAGAAACCCTTAGCAGAGATCTTCCTGCCCCTGAGTTTGAACAGCTTAAGGTAACACTGAACAAATTTCTACCCTCCTAGACAGGAAAAAATCCCAACTATCACCTCACTGCCGTTAGACTCATTCTATGCATGCTGCCCTCAAGAGATCAGGTGGTACAGCACTGCTCAAATGGGCATTGACATTATTGATTAAAAAGATTGTGTGCAATAAAGAAAGGGGTTATTCAACTAAGGAGCTGAAAGTTTAATTGGAATGTTGCTTCTTAGATTTGAAAGCTCCACTGTCCTTACAAAGGCACTTAAGTAAAGCTGGAAGTGGATTCTCTGTTTCATGACGTATCCATACGCACAGGAGTTCATTGTACCAGAGCAACTTTGTCTACTAAAGACCAATGTATTAACAAATTTTAAAGATTAGTTTACTTAGTTGGTATATATGAGATAAAAAATACAGAGTGTGTTTTCCAAATGAGAATTGGATAATCTCTGGTTATGTGGGTTTGTCCTGGTAATGAAGGGCAGATAGTGAATAGCTTAGACAATTAATATTGAAATGTAAAGTCTTATTTCTTCCAGCACCGAGGCAACTCCAAGCCTTAGCTCCACTGTCTGCAACTCACCATCTCCTAACTGCTGTGGAGTACTGTTCAACCTGTGCTGCAGTTCAGTGACTTCCTATTAGACAACTGCCATCAAACCACAACACTTCCTTCCAGAAAGGCAGCTCTTTACAGTCACGTAGAATGACCTAATTCCCAGGTTTGCAAGGAGGTGAATGCAGCTAGATGTTTTAGGTAAGTTACTCAAGCTGTATGCAGAAGATTCCACTGGAGAGGTACTCAACCCACAGATTTTTTTTGATAGCATCTTTATGCCAGCAGGAAAGCAATGGGTGTGGTTTTGGAGAATTTCAGGTAAATTCCGAGCTCACTGCCTGACCAGAAACCTGTGTAAATAATCCTTGCAGTGGTAATACCATTTCTGAAGGCCTCAGCAGTGTTGAGGCTGGCTCAGTTGCACAGCTGTAGCCATAACCAGGTTCTAGGCTTGCTGCCTTCTCCCAGCTGAACTGTTCTGCAGCAGCAGTGAAGGACACAAGAGGCAGCTTTGGAGTTCAGCACAGACATCTGGGGTGAAGGACTATATTCCCTCTGAAGTTAATGCAGGGAATCAAGCTCCTCCTGGGCAATATTTACAGCAGCAAACTTGGCATCCTGTATCCCATGGGGATACAGTTAGAAGAACACAGGCACACAGTGTCCTATCCAAGTATCTGGCACTGTCTGTGCATGTACAGGTAGGACACAAATTCTCTGTTCATGACACTCAGAACATTTAAAGGGGCACAAGTCTTTTTCTTTCGCTCCGTGTTCAGGCAACTAAATCCTACATCTGGGGTCTAAAGAAGGACATCCAAAATCAGGCTGTGCCTGGGAGTCCCCATTGCTTCCAGATGCAAGAAGATAAAATGCTGAGGAACATCTGTTCAGTGAGGCCATGAGTTCATGACAGGGAGTCACTCATGTCTCACGAGTGAGACATCTGCTCTCTTCATGAAACAGTGAGTTTCCATGGGCATTGAAATCCCCTTTGAGGTGGGCAGGTGTGTCAATGGCTCACGCTCACTGAGCTTTAATCCTCATCACAAATACAAGCCCACTTCTTGTACAGTCTGGAAAACTCCTTCTGTAGCCCCCGACAGAACTGCAATAGTATCCATGGTTTTTTATATTTATCCCATGAAAACATAAATAAATTGCATCTACATCAACAAGGCTTGTAAAATGAATTTATAAATATTCACAAAAAGCAAGCTGACAAGCAATCCCTTTTCCCTTCTCTTATGCCAATAAAATAATAAAAGTCAATGTTTCAGTTTTTGACAAGCAGAAAATGGAAAAAATCAATAAACAACCCCATATATAATTATTTTAGAATAATCAGTGGAAAAGGGCTTAAAAACTTTTTATAATGAAATTAAGGTAAGTTAAATATTTTAATATTTTGGTGGAAAACTGGAGTACCTCTTATTTTCAGACAAGAACAGCCCCCTTTTATTTTTTAATCTGCAGGGTGGCTTCCTAAGAGGTGGATGTTTTGAGTTTTCATTCACAAACTTCTGCAATATTGGCTGCTGTGGAGATCAGATCCCAGCTATGGGACATGTCCAGCCTGCCCACCAGTTGTGGCAGCCCTTATTTGGGTTTTGGGGTCATGCAGGTGATGTAAATCAACTCCAGCACTATCATTGCTGCCTTTATCAAGGGTGTGCAGCTCACCCCTTGTTTGTACATTAAGTGTTAGGTGGTGTGGCTGTCACTTACTTCCTGCACAGCTGCTTCTCATGTCTTCAAGGGAATGGAGGCAAATAGGAACAACCTTGAATGTGGACTGTGCCAACAGGATGCAAGTGGCCCACCTCTGGACACCTTTCTCTTTTTTTATTTTTATGGAGAACTGATGTACAGTCCATGTTTCCATTGAGGAATGTTGGTTTGCCACTGGCCACGGGTGCAGACAAGCTGATCAACTGACCCCAGGGGCTCTGAGTGCTGACACCAGCCATGCAGAATTGAATCTTGTGGTCTCCCTAAACATGTCCCCCTCCCTGCAAATCTGGAGTGATGGGAACTTTCTGTTCCCAGGTGGATCACCAGTAGAGTCCCTAAAAGTATTGTGAGAGAGAAGCCTTTGCTACCTAGGACTAAATAAGAATGAGCTCTTATTTCTGACTTCACCAAGTCAGTACTTGAACAAGCTGAGTCGACACTTCAGAGAGATGACTTTATACAGCTAGTGAAAAGATATACACAGAAAACAGAAAACACATGACAAATTCTGTCTTTTTTTTCTTTTTTCTTTTTTTTTTTTTTTTTGGTGACCACAGTTCCTTTAATACATTTTATACATTGTGAGGAATACAAACTTTTAAAACCTGAACTGGAAGCTTGATTTGGGGCACAAAGAAGACATCTGGAAAATGCAAACAATTCCGTTCAGTGTGTGGTGGGTTCAGCACCTTCTCTGTCATTTGATCATGTGAAGGGTACCATGTAGCTCGTGCTTACTCCCACGATTTTGCCAAGAGAGTATGATGTGTTTGAGTGCAGACTATCACTGCTGATACTCACCTATCTGGAAGGGACTGAATGGGCACACAAAAAGTAGCCTGAATTGCATTCCTCATTCACCATAGCACCTGCTTGGTCAGAATATGCTGCAAGAGACACAGAGTGAGTAGTAAAAGCATGTAAGTAGCAATGGGAAGTAAAGGCAGGGTTTGAATAGGGAGAAAATACAGGCTGTTTGTTTATTATTTCATGTAGCAAGGGACATCAAATAAAAATAATAACTGACCCATAGATTTGTTGAGCTGGGACATCATCCAGTCTTGGGTTTCGGCATGAGTACAGGAAGAAGTCAGATCATCTGACCCAACAACTTTGAATAGGTTCCTATTTCTCTGGTTATTAACTGGCATCTGAGAGCTGCTAAATCAGTAAATTGTTAGCATTTCTGGATCTGAACTCAACAAGCTTGACTTGCTCATCCAGTTACTGTTGCACATGCTTTGACATCAACTTTAGCAAGGAGGAGGATTTGAACCAGGAACTCCTATAAACAATTTTTCTTTGAAATCAGATTAGCAAGTCAGAAATGCCAAGTGATAAGAGAAGACTTTCCTCCATAAGACTTCCTTTAGCACTTTAGCAACCCTGAGTCAATGGCATTGGGAGGACATTAGCCTTTGTATCCACCCTGCACAGGGTAGAAAAATTGATTCACTGTCATCATGAAAGTTATAATTTTAACTTTGCTTCAGCAAGTTGTGGAATATGATTTGAGGTGTATTAAAACCACACATATCTTCCCTATTTTTAAAAGGAAAATGAAAAGGTATTATGCACCTGGAGGAAATGTTCACCCGAAATGTGGATGAAAAAAGAAAGAGAAAATATAAAGGGGAGAAAATCAACCTTCAGAGTCTTTCCTTAATGGTTTTGGCATTAAGGTCCTTTGCAGGCCAAAAGTGAGCGTTCCAAGGAAGTAAATGGAAAGCTTCTTCTTTTAGTGGGGGGAAGAGATAGAGATGGAGAGACAGTTCCTTTTTGGCAGCTGACTGGTCACTAGAAAGATATTTTTAGCAAATTTATCCTGGCATAATATTCCTGACCAGTTCTTCCAGTAGCAATTCTTTTATTGATCAGAATATACCAAGAAGGCCCTTGCTTTGAGGTGTGCACAGCTGCATGTTGGCATCACACCTACAAAATACACTCTTTGTAGAGTCAGATATACTAAAGCCTGGGGTTCCTCATCGAGCAGGCACGCAAAATGTATTCAGGGAGGAGTACTTGGTGAACATGTAGGAGGGCAGTTTCTCTTCTAAAAATAACAAAACAGTTTCCCTTTCTTTTCCTCTATTGAACCATGATGATATGGTTTATCTTGGACTCAACATCTGTTTTTGGGGATAGAACTCTAGAATGAAAAGTCAGATTGAAAGCAGGATGATATTATAAGCAGTTTAGGAACTGAAAAGTATCCAAACCGCTACCAGCTGAAGAGTAACCTATTAAAACTAGGAGTTTTTATACTTATGTCTGTTTTTAGGTCATTACCCAAAAGATTTACATTACAAATATATTCAGGCCATTACTATTACAAAAATATTACTGCTACATTTTCAAACTTCTCTATATAGCAAAAATGCAATAACAGTAATTCCACCATGTAGTGTATCTCTACTATAGGCATCACATCCTATCTAGCATCTATAAAACTGGATGGGTTATTTTGCAAAAAGCAGTTTTCAGATGGGTATTGATGTGCATGCTGGTTTTTCCTGATTTAACAAAACTTCTCACACAGCCTGTACCATCCTAGCCAAAATAGAATCCAAGGAGGTGAAAAACTCAGAGTGTGAAATGCAGTTAATTGGGTGTCTTAAATCCAGCACCGAGTTTCATGGTCCTCCTCTATTGCGAGTGGAGAGAGGCATCCCCAGAACGTCACTCGGCCCACCTAGAATCTGACTGGAACAGGTATCATTGCTCCACCTGAAGTTGCACCATTCTGTAGCAAACACCATTAAAAAGCAGCATTCAGAAGTAGCTTCTGACACGTGACCCAGGAGGATCAGTGTCATGCCTTTGTCTTGATCAATTTTAATGCAAAAGAAGGAAACACATTATACTGCAGGAGAAATGGAGCTAAGCTCTGTACATCCAGTGTTTTCATGCACAGGTTCTAGTTAGGGCTGTGATCTGTCATCACTGTGGTGGGTCATTACCCACAGGTATGAAGTTGCTTCTGTCAATATTTGTTCAAGTCTGCAAATAAATGGATTACCTGAATGTATATGTCTCTGCAAAGGTTTACATGTTAGATTTGTTGTTATCAGATCACAGAGGGTGTAACACAAATTTGACCTCAGTCATTTCAAAGAGCTAAGCTGCTTTCTCACCCTGGCATTTTACCACAGGTTTCAGAGTAATATCATCACCTGGACAGAGACAAGATCAAAAGACATAAAATAAATGCAGAGCAAGAAAAAATTCTGCTTCTCTTACTTTTTTTAGGTTTACTATGCAATAATTCAAACAAAAGATTTCTCATCTGAAACAGTTTTAAAGATAAAAATAACTTTGTGAGCTAATGTGAATGCACTTTCACAAAACACAACTCCAAAGGAAATTAAAAGTAAAAACCTCAGGAAAAACTACTTTTTGTTTTTCTTTTCCATTCTCATTTTCATAAACATCTAAAAGATCAGGGAGGAGAATGTACTGAAAATGTTAATTTGACACCCCTTACATATTTTTGCTACATATCTGGTGGTGATTTTCTGCTCACTGTATGAATTTTCTTGCAGCAGTGGTTCCTACTTTAAAGTGAATAAGGGGGAAAGTGTCACAGAGGTGAACAAAGGATTGTACATTTTTGTATCATACTTGAAAAATAACCTATAGCACCTAATTAAGTTGTCATGGAAGCCAAGACTGTGTTGAATCCTTACATCAGGGTGTTCCAGTCACTGGGAGATTTTTGGTTCCTTTGAGGTTACTTGTTCAGTGTTCAGCTCACACAGAAAATGATGAGGTTTCCTTACTGAAAGGAAGTAAATTTTTGTATTCATATCCTAGTGCAGGAATAGTATATTCCACTGATGGGGAGGGAGACTCTAGTTGGACTTGGCTGAGAATATTCATTCTTTTGAACCTTAAAATTTCAGAGATGCTCACAAACTAAAAACTTCTTGAGCAACACATGTTCAAACTCAAAAGTAAAGCCAAGGAATTTGGCTCGTACAAGGCACATGAAATGAGCAGCAGGTTGAGAATTTAAGTTCCATTAGTGGGTGTTGAAGTCCATTTTTAATGTTACGCAGTACTACAGTTAGACCTACCAGCAGTGGGCACTGATTTCACTGTCATGTACTTGCACTGAATTAGAATAGCATTGCATATTAAAAAACCCCCAAACCTCAAACAGCTATGTACTTCAAAGTTAATCAGTTCAAAGGGTTGGAGGAATAAGGGATTTTGAAAGTAAAGGAAAAAGAATAATAATTGAAACTATCATCTTTACTCCTGAACATTACTTTTTATATTTGCTTTTAGTATTTCTCTTCTTCCTGTTAACGTGAAAATAATGTCTTTCACAAACCACCTCCATTAGGTTTGTTCCCAAAGGAATTTATTTCAAATTTAACTATATTACTCCTCTTTTTACCTTTTTTCCTTCCTCAGTGTGCATTTTTTCTTTAAAAATTATGAATTTCTCTTTCTAATTTATTTTAAAACAGGCAATTTTCTGCTTGATATTTTCTCAGCTAATGCCAGACATATTTTTCCTCCTCCTTCTTATAAGTCTCCTTTTTTAAGAGCTTCTTGCTCGATTTCTTCTGATATGCATATACCTATCTCAAACCCTTCATTGTAGCATTTATGGGTTTCATATATGTGTATTCTACTTTTCTTGTTTCTATGTTCTCTTTAAAGGGAAGTATTACTCTTTAATTTTCTACACACTTGTAATATTTTTATTGGCCAGATAGAGAATATGAGCTCACACAGTATTGTGTCAGAGGGAAGAGTAAATGGGTTTGCTTTTGTTTTATTAGATGTTAAAAATGTTTTACCAGTTTCTGAGAAACAGTTGACACTTTTTTCCTCTATACCTCATCCCATTATAATTATCTATGAGGTGTCCATGCTGCTCTGGCTTCATATCTCTTCTGGTTTTGGCTGCAGCTTTTTGATGCAGCTTTCCCTCCTCACTGGGTGCATGCATAAAATCCAAACTTTGTCCAGATGGGCAGCTGTTATGGGTGAGCTCCACAAGCTCCAGTTTGGCAGGAACCTGCCACTGGATGCTGTGTCAGGTGATGGGCTGAAGTGTTTCTCCTGCTCCTCTGCACAGCAAACACAGAAATACAACACAGCCCTGCATGCTCAGGATGGTTGAATTGATTTATTCTATAGCTTTGGGCTTCAGATCTGAATTTTGGGAGGAGCTGCTGGCTGTGAGACTCTTAACTCTGAGAAGTGCAACTATGAAATCACAGGAACTTCAGAAATAATTAACTGGGGAGTGTTACATCTGTTAGGGTTTTGCACCTTTTTGTTCCTGGGAGCATTCCTTGGGGATTGCTGCAGATTCCAAAGGGGTAAACCATCTCGGCTTCCTCCCAGAGATCTGTGTGTGGTCCATCACCCATCTGCATACACGCAGGACTAAAAGCGAAATAAAGGCCCATGTTGACATGGAACAGGGATCCTTATTTAATGCTAGAATTGATATATTATTTCAGAAAGTCACTGAGCAGAACAAGGATCCCATACACTTAAAGGTGACCTCTGCCTGTATCTCTGTATACAGATGGAGATGAGTTATTTATGACCCATTCTCATAATTAGTCTTCACCATCAAAAGGTATTATCAGAGCTGGTCACTGGTGAACGTATCCTTTCCTACTTCAATATAAAACCAGCCAGTCTCCAGCCTTTTTCACTGCTACCATGTTCTTCTCTTTCCTCTTTCTCCTACCAGCCCAGTCACTTCTTCCTTCCTCCTTCTCACCTCCTGGCTGTCTTCCCCTCAGCCCAACACACTTCCCACTCCTCTCATCTTTAAAACACAGTGTAAATGCATGGAAACCTGGGGTAAACTTCCCAGACTACAGTGAGAAGACCAACAGTGTTTATGATGTGATTGTTTTCTGCTGCAAATCTCCTCTTTCCTATTGGTACTGCAAACTTGTTGGGAACTGGTGATCTGTGTGGCACTGTCAAATCTGCTCTTAAGAGCATTGTTCGAAAAAAATAATTTAAAAGGGTCATTATCAAGACCATTCTCTGCTCTGAACACTGCTTTCTGTTGCCATGACTGCTGAAGTAGCAATATATGGTGGCTGTCAATGTAAGCAGTGGCTGAGAGCCTTTGCCATCAGCACCACTCCACAGAGGATACATCTTGAAGGAGGTTCTCATGGACCTCCTCATGCCCTAAAGAGCTGTTTCTACAAATGGTATGTCTTGTGTAGCTTGGGTCTGTCATAAGAGATAAAAGAAGGAGAAACATTAGCTGTGGGTGACTGACCGAACACAAATAACCGGAGGGTACAGAGGTTTAAAATGCAGCTCATTTCCCTCCTTGACCTAGGCCCAGTCTTAACTATAACATCTTGAAGGTAAATGTTCAGAGGGGGCAGACTTTTTCCTGCAGGGTATTTCCATCTTGCACACAGTTTCATGAAGTTCTCCTTTTATGACTGCTTTATGCAATGCTGTGAGCCCAGCAGAACGGGCTGTGGCAGGGTGTTTTGGCATTTCAGTCTTGCACTTGGTCCTTCCAGTCCATGGAATGCCTCCAAGAGAACAGGTGTGTAGTGGCTGAACAGATCAACTGATTTCACACACATATCCACTTTCCTTGACCTGGATGAATATCTGCAGTAATTATTTGATAATATTTGCTCAAAGAGTTGCACTCTGCGCATGTTGCACTATATCCTGCTTCCACACTTTCTACTTTTTTCCTATACATTATTACTTGTGTGCCTCTTTTGCTGTCTGTTTTTGTTCTTTTGTTGCAGTCCACTGTGGAAATATTTTGCCCCAAAATCACACACCTAGCAGAGCAGAGGTTTGGTCTGAGACCAAGTTGTTTGTACTTACAAATATATATAAGGACAGCAGTTCAGCTTCTCTTTATATGTTCATGACTTCATACCACCTTCCACAGTAACCTTCTTAAGACTGGCTTTAGGTCATCCAACTCCTTCATTTTTCTTAGGTCATTTTTCCTGTACTGGTCCATCTTCCCTAAATTCCCAGCATTTCATTTGTACTGGGCATATGGTCTGAGCCATGTATTTTAAATTAACAGACCTTTGCCTGCCAGCCATATGGAACAGGCAAAGCCCAGTTTGTAACCACAGGTGAGAGAAATGAGTGTGATCCAGATCCAAACTTTCTCAGGCGTTTGGAAGATGTAAATTATGGTTTCAGTGTTAATGTTCAGGTGTACATCTGAGTCACCGCAGTGGAAGGCAGAGAATTCCAGTTTAACATCTCTTTTCCAGAGTAGCACCAGTGGCTGTGTGCTCCTCTCTTACAGCACATCATGAACCCAATTCATAATTCAATCAAGAGAGCTACATGGAAGTAAGTAGAAGAGGGCTGGCTCACAGGACCCAAGTATTTACTTCTATTAATTTTTTGTAACAGAATAGAAGTTTTCCAGTTAGGTGTATCCAAACAATGGCTTCCTATGTGACATTTGATGCAAATATTTATTTAAACTTATTTAAATTTTTGGGGTTTAGGGAGAATTTGTACCAGAATAGTATTAGAAGACTGTAGGACTGTCAAGGGTGTTCGAGTAACAGATGCTATTCTCATTAGCTTAAATTACATTTTCGTGGATAGATAAGAAAGAATAGATACCCAGCTAGAATTCTTGCTTTAACTTAAGTATTTAGAGAGTTTAAGTGTGAGACTGAAGTGTAGCACAGCCTCTGTTCTGAAAGGTCATTTAAGGGACCAATGTGGTCCCCTGTTTAGGGACATAATTTACTAGAAATATAGATCTTGTTTTAGCTAGATGTTCACATACACTGAGTTTGGGATAAAGGATTCCTGTCCAACCTAGAGTATTATATCTAGTTTAAAAATTGTCTATAGACTGATATAATGAGCATTCCCCTCTACAGAACAGGCTGAATACAAATCTAATGCTATGTGCTTATAAATCAAAGTCAGTAGGTTTATGCCCATTCGTAAGAAAATCAAGCTGGCTAATAATTAGTCCACCAGGTCTAACTCACAAGTTTAACTGAACTTTACCTCAGATCCTAGTTTGACTTAATTTTTTTTTCTTTAAAAGATACTTTTTCAGTCTTCCAAAAGGACTCATATGTTATGAATATCTTTATCTTATTTTTAAGTCTTACATTATTGCATAATATAAAAACAAATCAAATACTGGCAACAGAATTTCCTCTAAGTCACTCTCTGTAAAAATCCAGTGATGGCTTCAGAGGCATCAGCTTTGCAAAGGTTACTGTCTGTTGCCTGGGTGGCTGAAGAGCTACTGCAGTGGCCAGGTACCTCTGAAAATCTGGTTATCAAAAGATATATTAACTGAGATCAGCAAATGTCTCAGGAAACAATTTCACAGGGGAGCCAGAGGGTCTGACCTGGCACAAAAAGCCAGTATTTGCTGGTCCAAGACACTGCCTTCTTTACTTCACCTAGATAATCAAACAGCAGATGAAATGAGAAATCCTGAGTTCTTGAACAAACTACTTTCATCTCACCATTCATATGAAAAATTGCATTTCTATGCTTTCATATGAAAACAGCATTTATCTAAGGTTTGCATATTCCCCATTTGAGACCCAGATGGGGTTTTTTTCTCCTTCAGCAACGGATCTGCATGGCTGATGTACCTTGAGGCAATTTTTCTTGTTGCCTCACGTTTGGGTGATTAGAGCTCTCCTTCCAGTGCTTTGCACTACTTGTTGCTACACAAAGCAAGAGACAGAGATGAAATACTAAGTATTCCAGCATCCCTGCCCTTCATTGAGTGGACATACATAGCCCTTTCAGGCAATTCACCTTTTGACTTGGAAATCTCTGCTGAGCTCCTCCTTTCCTTTCAGGTTGGATCTTGAACTCATGAGTCCTGTTTTCCTCTTAAACAGCATTAAACCTGATTATCCTACCTAATCCCAAACCAGCATCATAGTGTGAAAATCATCCCTTTCAATCACTTCCCCCATGTAAGAATCACGTTAGAAATGTAACATAATTTTTTTTTCCTACGGTAGGGTAGGTGTTACATTCTAGACTTACCAGAAACCACTTCCCCGCTGGCACCTTGAACAAATATGGAAAAACAAATGAGTAGGTTGGACTTAATTATCTCAGAGGTCTTTTCCAGTCTAATTGATTCTGTGATTCTGTGAAATAAAAGTAGACAGATACTCTATAACTCCCAAACATGGCAGATACAAAGAAGTGATCTGGAAGCTGTTTGTTGGAAATAATTGTCAGAATAAGTACCTCTAACCACAACCATCAGTAATTAAGTTCATGCAAATGCAGAATTTCCTCTTTAACTGGTATTTGCAAATAATTAATTATGATTAATGACGAGAAGGGTCAAAATCTTCCTCCCTTATTTTCTGACTCAACTAACTAGAAAAATGGCCTTTTCCCCCTCTGTCCCCAAAGGAGTCTTTCATCCAAACTGCTTCAGTGTCCGCACTCCATTCTCAAATTAGCTTTGCTCCTTGAATCTCTACTTCACTGCTTGCCAGCACAGAAAAAGAGCTAGAGAGACCCTGCCTTTCCTCAGCTGTGGAGTCTTGTTGCCTCCCTGTAGCCCTGCTAGCAGGCATAGTCAGGAGTCATCAGCCAAATCCCTGCCAAACAAGTGGGAAATGGGACTTGGAAACAAGTCTTGATTTGTACTGAATTTCACTGGGATGGCATTTGAGTATTTTCAGAATTTAAAGTACTGCCTTTCTAAGATGTGAAAATGCATGATCTTGTCAACAGGATGTCACACATTGCAGGTATCTGTGGTCTCAAACAGCCAAGCAAACAATCAGAAGCCACGGGATAATTGCACAGATGTTTGATATAAATAATTACAGGGACTATAGGGTCAATCTATTTCATGAGTTCAGTTGAAGGTTCTACTACAGATAAAGACAGAGTATACTTCAGAATCCGGGTTTTAACCTGACCATAGTAGTGTCGTTCAAAAGATAATTAAATTTCCTGGCTGAGATGTGTTTATCTTAGTGAATGTAAGTATGGGGAGAACCTGGGACATGCAGGGCAACACAGATTTCTGAGAAGTCTGCTTATTTCCTGCTGTTACTGCAGTATAGCTCTCCATAAGAACATGCCCTTTCAGGTGTGTTGCTCCCTGTTTAGTCAGCTAGGAGTGAAGCTCTTGGTATTCAGGGTTGTTTCGAAGGACCTGTGACAGATACAGTAATATTTGTCTCTTCCATTGTGGAAAATGTGCTGTCTGACACCTGCAGAAGCCCTGTGTAAACTGGCATGCTCCTCATACATGCAGGCTGGTGCTCAGCTCAGTATATTTAAACTCCTTAGTGCACAACAACAACCACCAGGAATAAATGACTCTTCTATCCACATTAGATGAACCAGGAGACCTCTTTTGGTGAAAGTGCAATTTTGTTTTCTGCAGTCATTGTGGAAACAAATGGATTTAATCTTGCAGGTCTTCATATTAAGACCTTCACATTTTGGCTGAACAAGAATTCCAAATTTGGGACCTGTATGGTTATGGGTGGTATGGTTACTGTAAAGAGACAGCTTTGAATTAATCTCAGATAAAATAAAGTGGGAGTTCTCTACTTTGTTCTTACTGAACATGAGAAATTTTCTTTTAGACACCTATCTGCAGAGTACAACTTAGTATTAAGCATGCACTTCTAGGTGGAAACCAACTACAACCAACTACCTGCTGTAGTTCTTGTTCTCCTAGATAATGGTTTGAACAGGCCAGTTTTTGTTTTCACAGATGCTTGACTTGAAGCTCACTTAGTGTTTTGGTGCCAGACAGAACAACTTTTTGGCAATGTTGTGCATTCTCTGTAGCTCAATATTTTGTTTAAAAATACTGTCATGATAAAAATCTGCTATTCACTCCAATAAAAAATCCTGACATTCCAACAGCACAGATTTTGCACTAATACCTAACAGAACGGGAAACTTCTAAGATAGGAATTCTATAAATTAATAGTTTATTAAATTAATATAGCAAGTTATTATTATGTATTATACTAATATCCCAAATCCTGCTAGTTCTTTGGGTAAACATATAAATCAATATCTGTTCTGAACATAAATCCATTCGATGTTTCATTCATGATTTTAATAATACCATTTCTTGATGATACCAACCTTGGATGGGCAACAAGTATTCAGAAGTTATAGAGGGAAATAGATGCCAGAAGCCAGCCAGGCAAGTGGCATACAGTTTGCTATAATATCCAGTTAGCAGGTCTGTAAAATAGCATGCTTTAACTTTCTGTTTAACATGAGGTAGGTCTTGCAAGTCTCATGTTTCTGGGGCATTGCTGCACATTCTTTTACATGCCAGCTGCCAGAAATTTTTACTGCAGTTCATCCTTATAAGAGAGATTCTCAAATTAGACTTCAGTTTGTAACTAGCAGTGGCTCTTACGATGATTACATTTCCTGCTACCAATAGGAAAAGACTCATGGCTGTTCTCAAATAATGCAGCCAAGCATATGCTAGTCAGACTCCAGGTGCTGAGGATGTAAGGACCAGTTGGCACTACTCTGGATAGCTGCAAAACTCTCTAAATACATTTTTCATTATAGAGGGTGAACCTCCTCTTTAAGCTCAATGATCTTGCTGGTGAGAGTAGTGACACATGAAGGAAGCAGTCTGTCCATAACACCTTCTGTTCAGTTCAGCCTCTCTCAATTCCATTTCCAGATGGTTCTCTTTTAGGCTCACCTTAAGCAGAGTTGCAATGTCTGCAAGAAACAGTGTGCTGTAAGCAAATCTGGTTTGGGATTGTGGCCAGAGTTTAAGATGCAGCATTATGAGTGTACAAGGTACTACCAACAATTACCATTCCTTTTTCCACTTTTCCTCCTTAATCTCCCAGCATTCCCATAAGAGGGGGATAGGAAGCTTCACTGCACACCCGCCAGGACACAGAGTCCTGTCACTTCCATCATGAGTAGTTTTATTCTTTGTTCTTAATGGAATTAAGAGAAAATGTGACACAGGGGAGATCTGTCTGGAGCTGTTTCTCCAGTACTCTGTATCACACCATTTCTTCCCTGCTTTGAATAAGCATACATCAAGAAGGCTGCCAACAAAAGCATTGTTTCTGACTTTCAGTGTTTCAGTAAATACTATCTTGACACTATGAAATGTTGCTCTGAGTTTTAAATGACTTGTTTTCAGAGAATGGCTAAGGCAGGAGTGATTGAACTCATGCACAGTGTGTGGGCATTTAAAATCCTCACCAATGCTATAGCTCTGCCTCCACCCTTTCTTAGCACTTAACCTGACATTGTTATTAAATACTGAGCTCGGTTATACACTGCCCTAGACAGTGGCTAGGCTTGTTGTGTATTTAAGATTTTAATAGGATTTGTCCTGGCTAATCTTACATGTTGTAACTGCGCAGTGTAAAACAGTCACTGCTCTTTATACAGGGAAAGCGTCCTTAGACCCATTTATTTACCAACTCATGTACAGTTCTGGCTCTGACCAGCTTTTTCAGGCATTTCTACCTTATCCCTTTATTTACCAAGGTGGGAACCAGCACTAACCATCATCCCTTCAATTTCTATGATTTTTAAACTTCTAAGCTAGGACCCTAAGACACACCCATTTTCACTTAAAACACACACATACAGAAAAAAAAAAAAAAAAAAAAGGAAAATAACCCCAAGCCTGCTTTCCTCATATTAGAAGTTAAAAAAATGCAAATTCTGAGCCCAAGGAATTTTTCCCTAGCTTCTGTAAAAGTAGATTGTCAAAGTACATTGCTTATCAAAGTGGATCATCTCCCAGGACCACTGAATTTAGTGGATTGCACAACACAGAGATAATCATTACTTCCATAAGAGTTGAGAGTATACTGAGAAAAGGCTTTGCTTTGAGACCAGCATAATAAGTTTCGTGATTATCTGCAAAGGGATCTGTCAGTGGAAAAAGTTTAATTGAATATCAAGATTTTATAGTTAAGATACACTGGAACCTCTTTTTACTTCATAAGAATCTAGGATATTATAATGTTACATGAGAGAAAATGGACAATGTATTATGAACTCCAAGTGATACTTATCAATTCAGCTTGGAACCCCTAGAAGGGAGCATTTCCTCAGCCTCTCTAATCAGTGTAAATGTAATGAATTAATGTGAGCCATGACAAACTGGTTCAAACGAGGGTCTACCTTGATGAAGCTTCAAGCCATGGTGTGCACAAACAGCTTGGTAATTACTAAGTGTTATAAAAATCATAAAAGAAAAAACCATTGAAGCCTTTTCATATGCAGCAGTTACAGCAAAGTTGAAATACACCATAAAGCCTAGAGAACAGGCTGAAGTGAGTGTTTTACAGTTCCAATGTGGTCAAAACACCTCTGGCTACCTGAAGCTCAAACAATTCCTAACACAGTGAAGGGCTTTTCTCACTTTTCTAATCTGTAGTCAGTACTCATGATCTGATCCACCTTAACTGGTGCGGGATGAAACAGGACTGTTTTTCTGGGAACTGAAACTCTGCATGAAAAACAAGGCTGTCAAACTGATTTTAACCAATTTTTGACATAAATCTTTCAGCAAACCAACCCAGCGTTCAGCTGGGAAATGCTTCAGCTGCCAATGCATGAAGTGTAGACTTTCCCCCCTTGATTCTTCTCTTAGAAAGTAAGACTGTCACTTAGCAATGTTGAGTATATAACAACTAAACCAGCTTTTCAACAGATGCAGGCAATTCTCTGTCATCAGGAATGTCTGAGCCAAGAAGGGATGTTTGCCTAAATGTTTTGCCCTAAATGTAAATTTGTAAGTTACATGTACAAAGTGCAGGATAAAATGTGTGTGAGAGCATAGTCTGGGATAGAGAAGAAACCGATTCAACAAAAATAATCACCTGATAGCTTTAAGTCTTTGAGTCAAGAAATGTGGTGTTTGGAGTATCACTGACAAACCATGGGACTCACATGCAGGTTTCCTTCTGTCCAGCCCAACTGAGTTATGCTGAACTGCTTTGAAATTATACCAGCATAAGAGACTTGGGTTTCCTGGAGCCTTGAATTCAATCCAAAACCTGCAAGAAAAGAAAGCGCTCCCCACCTGTTTGCAAGAATGATTCAGAGAGAACAAATGAGCATACAAAGGAGTTCCAAAACTGCAGGATCCACACCATAAAAGCAAACTTACTTTTCCTGTTTCTGTTCTTGTTGGACAGAAGCAGAAAATGGAGATGAACAGCCCTATGGATTGTGTTTGTTTCAGAAGACTTGTGTTTGCTTAAGAGCCCACTGCCTGCTAGGAAACATATGCCAAACTTTTCTATTTCTTTCTTAGATTGTAGAGACTAATTTATTTGTTTATTCTTGTGAAGACAGGAAAAAAGTCTCCTTGTTTCATGACAATATTTTCTCTATCAAAAATGTTATTGCATTGATAAGGCTAATAATGGAAAACAGCCCTTTGTGTCAATATTAGTCTGAAATCAATTTCAGTAAGAAACTCTACTTCACCTTCAATTTCCAAAAGAGTCAGCTTTTTACAGAAATATTTTTGCCATCCATTTTCATGGTCATGTAATTAGTTTGACAATGGACAAGCTTTCTTCAAATCTCTTCAGCATCCTCTGCATAGACATTGTAAGCTTGTCAGTTCAGATCTGCATTTGATGCATTCATTACTGCATATTTTAATTGATCTAGTGCAGTGTTTTCTATCTATAGTGTCCAAAACTCTTTCCAGAAACTTTTAACAACATTCCTAATTTATTAAGAGCAAAATAAACAAGATAACTGTGCCTTATTGTGTTGTATAAAAGGAATCATAGCTCTTCTACTCCATACTTGTATAAAGGCATCAGCCCATAAGCATGTATCAGAACTAACACACACATCTGGTGTGACTATAGACAGTGTTCTTACATCCCTAACCAGCAGCTCACAAAAATCAGTTTCAGATATGAAATCTACATGTGAGTCTCTCTGTTCAATTTATTACTAATAATTCAAACTCCAACTTCATTTCATCAGAAATATTGTTAGCAGTTGAAGGAGATGAAGAGTTAGAAGATGTACACTCAAAATTACAGAACAGCTGTGACAATCACTACTTGCTTACAACATCAATCTCCTACTGAAGACTGACAGTCGAACTAGCATGGATAAAGTTTGCTTGATGATGGTAACAGAAGAAGGCAGAATCCCTAACTGCAAATTATTTCCATTCATGGTAAGAAAGTTCAGTCCATACAATTCTTATTTTCAAAACATGTACATACAGCACCAGTTTTCAGCCATTTGCGGCAACGGACCAAAGCAGATAAGGATTTTCATAGTTTTCAGATCAATAAAGCTGAAAACTGACTATAAAAGAGATCAGCTGACGATTCACCCACTGACGTATTGAATGTTCAATACAGTACAAGTCTAGCTGCTCAAGTTTGACAGCATTCTTGTTTTATATCATACTTCAGCATTGCAAAATGATAAAGAGGCTGACAGCTCAGCTTAGCAAACCATGCAAGACCAATTAGTCACCTCCATGATGCATATTTAGAGAATATATCTAAAACCCATGGTCTGCGATAACTTACAACACAGAGCCCATGAGAATTTCTCATGAGTAGTTCTCCTCTCCCTACTCAGGCTCACAAGGAAGGGTTACTTACGTGAGCAGGGAGTGCAGGCTGTCAGAAGTCGCAGTGTGCCATCTTTGTGCGTATGCACTATTACACAACCCTGAGTCTGTGATTGGATCCTGCTGCTTTCCACTGGACTGTGTGCACATCAGGCACCTGCTGCAGGGAGGTGAACCCGGATTCGAGGTTCAGTGAGGGCACACTGTGAGCATGATGGTTGTCCACAGTCCTCTCTCACTATCTGGAGAATTTGACCACTTCTGAGTGAAAATGGCACATAGATGTCACCATGTAGAAATGGATTCAGATTCTCCCTTATTTTCAATAGCTCCTTTTTGATGCTGTGCATATCCATTTAAACTGGAATTTTTACACCTGGTGATCTTTTTTCTTCTAGATGCTGTGCTGGATACTTCAACATCTCAGCTGCAGAATTGTAGGACCTTCACAGTTCTATCTGAAGACCACTTGCTAAACATTCAACTATCCAAATAAAGTTCGGTATTTTGAAAATTAATCTTAGGGGTGTTAGACCGTTTGCCCTCAAAATTACTGTGCCTTATTTGGCAATATGTAAAACAAAGATAATATATCCCAAGTACTTAAAAACGTATTTTAAAAAGCAATACACTACTACTGATGAACTTCTCAGGGACTCCAGTCATGGGCACAACAGGAAAGTGACTGAGGAAATTGCTGACTGTATTCAGCGAGGATTGAATAACACACAGTAACAAAGTGTTAGGACACATAGGTAAAAATAATTGAACAAATGACTGAAAAGACACACATTATCTAAGCTCTGACTAAAAAGAGCAAGAACCCTCTAAGAAACATATTTCACCCATGTTGTTTAAAACTGTCTCATGGAACTGCACTGATGGTATTAACATCAATACCTCCTAGTGTTTTGACATTGCAATCTTAATAACACTTTATAAAAATAAACTCAGCATAAAATTTTCTAAAATAAAAAAAACCTATAGATACAAACTATGAACACAATAAAGGCTCATATTAATAACTAAATAAGTGAGTATCAGGGTTGCCTCCAAAGTGATTATGATTCTGATCCCTGCCACTGCTATAAGGTCTTAAAGAAATGATAGCAGTCCTTTGATGTTTATAAACCTTATCCATTTCCAAATGAAATTAATTTGTGGCCAATTTATACCTCTTTGCATTTGTTCAGCATCTTCCATTAGTTCAAGTTTTTATGCTGTACCATTATCCAGGTTTGTGAACTGAAATGCTAAATACAGAAAAGGAACTTTTAAAAGTTACTTTACAATAGAGATTGAACACACATAGAGATACCCCATGCAATATGTTCCCCCTTCAAGGAGGATGACAGAACAGAATCTTACCTTATTAATGTGAATGGCAATATTTGAACTGAAATACTAAAGAGGTCTCTGCTAACTTCTATACCACTGCTATAAATTTAGTTAATTTCTCTGAGTCTTGAATAATACATGGACTACAGGATTTTGTTTCTTTTCCCATGTTTGTCCTTGCTTATGTGCATTTAATTATCTCCTCCATGCATTTTTTTGGAATAAGAAAGTCTGCTGCAGATTTAAGGTAAGGGTAAATTCTCAAGGGTCCATTGGAGAAAGAACCATACATTTTCCACTAAAAACAGAACTTCCGACAAAACTCACTAGTGGTAATAGTATATATATATCTGTCTCCACTTATACATAGTCTGTAGTTTATATTATTACAAGCAAATGAAATGTTATTCAGCAGAATTGTGTCCACCAGAGGATACTAACACAGATTTTTTTTGAGGTTGTCCATCACCAACAGGTTCCTTTGAGGGTTTATAGGTACAGCTCAGCTCAGCCCTCCATTTCACCCACTTTTTGACTAGTTATACCACTTATTTCTCTGAGCCTGCAAACACCAATTGCTTCACTTCTAAAGACTGATTTTTTGTTTGGGTCACTAAGGCACTACATAAACAGACTCCAGCTTTGAGCAGCTTTACACAGTTCTGCTATGACCCTGTGGCATGGTATAGCTCTAGGCAGAGCTCTGATCCCAAACACAGTGTTGCAGTGTCAGTGCCTCAGAGAAAAACAAATTTTCTTAGGTGCAACTTCATGTCAATGCAGTGACACTATTTCCTATTATGAATTTACCTTGGCTGCTGCTAGCAGAGGGATCTCTGCAACATGCACCACTGCACAATGTAAATACGTCCTCAAGTATGTGTGTGTACATCTATTTTTTCGTCTAATACCAATTGCAAATATTGGCATGCACGGTTGTGGTGTCTGTGTTTACAAACTGTAAAGAGGCTTAAGTGTTTATCCCCTTTATACACAGAGATATCCTGGATGTGTTCAGACAACATGGAAACCCTTCGCTGGCCCCCATGTTCGTACTTGTCATGGTATAGGGTGCACTTTATTTTTTTCTTTACTAATCTCCACAGTATCTTTACAACTGACTAGCTGGAATGTCTTAATACAGTACCCTTAGTTCTCTAACTGATTTGATACCCAGAGGATAACTGTTAAATAAAATGAGAGATATTATACTCAATATCTTTTACTTCCTAATAGCATTAGAGTTAACCAGCCTGTTGTGTTGCAGCTAGTCAGTCTCCAATGCCTGATTTAAAATGTTATGCTTTGCTTGGGTACTTCTAAACGACACTTCAACATTTGAAATGAACAGACCAGAAAGAGATCCCAATCATGTTATGTATTACTTGTTTTATAGTAAAACACAGCAGATTGCATTGGAAGTTAAAGCACTATGTGTTGGTCCTCTACAGTGTACACACTAAAAGACAGAAGGAGATCTATTCATAGTAATGAAATGGCTTAGAATCTCAGTTATTAATGTGACTTGATTTTCAATCAATGAGTTTTATCTAAGCATTTGGAAGTAAAGGAATGGATCAATGGCTCTGTGTTTGACTAAGATTTAGTAAATAATATAAAAGGATTTGTATCCCTGTTTTAGTCTTTAACTATAGCTTTACTTTAGATAGACTATATTGTATCATACTATGCCATACTTACTGCAGCTGTTTGAAATGTAGTTCATCTTCACATAATTAAGAGAACTATAATGTTCATGACTTTTAAGCTGAAATTGATCAGTTGCCTCACTTTTCTGTAGAAGCTTTCAGATAAAAATAATGCATTTGAATTGGCACAGGTCAAAATTTAGGGACAATCAGAATGGTACTTCAGCTGCATTCAATGCCAAGTGTCCCAGCATCATTCTGGAGCTTAAACATGGCTTCAGAAGTGGCCAAATGACCAGCCAGAGAAGAGTCCAGCAGACAACTCCTGCTGTAATTCCTGTCAATTACACGTTTTCATCATTCTGTCTTTTTAAACTATAAATAGAGACACTGATTTCAGTCATTATTGCACCCAAAAGTTAACCAAATTTGCTTTGACATTTTATTTGCATTCTACAGTGACAATCTATGAAGATAAGATATGATGATCTTATTTTATCTTACGAAGAATGAGATTCAGAAATCATGACTAAGATGTGTAAATAACATCACCACCATGTAGCATTTGATCACGTAGGATTAAAAAGAATGGATCTGAAAATGCTAAGGACTCTTTTACTGAAATCTTTCATTCAATTTAATATTGCAGATGCAGAGAGAATATGATCCTGTGAAAAAGGAAGAGAAACTATAGAAAGAAATGTCAGGGTTTTCAGATCGAATGCAATGGCAAAATCTTTTATTTTCTGTTAAAAAAATTAAAAATCATTACATCAATAAATTCTTCTCACATACTAATATTTCTGTTTATGCAGTCAACTGTATGGATTTGATCATAAGTAGGTACAAAAATGAGACCTGTGGCTCCCAACTAATTTTTAAAAAATACTCTCTCGTGTCACCCGTGTATGTCCATTCAGTGAGTGGAGGTGAAATACAATCTGAAGAGGAATTATTTCTTTGAACAATTAATAATATTACTAAATCAATCTAACATAATAATTCGAGATTATTTTTGCAAGACTCATACATTTTGACACATTTTGCAGCAATTTCTGAGAAGAAATTACACAAGATAAGAAATTTAATATGGCAAGAGAATTAGTCAATGAGTTAACCACTTAGTAGTGTCAGGATAATTGATTAGGACATACATGAGATTTGAAAATTTCAGTCACAAATACAGATACAGGGAACCACTTTTGATGGTGCCCTAAACCACAGTTAAAGGGGTTAAACTGAACTGTAAACTGGTTTCAGCCTAATTTGTGATGACCAGACTGGGGTGTCTCAGAGATCACAATGCTTCCCTCAACATGTAGGAAATGTATATGAAACCACAGCATAGCAACTGTTGATATGAATTGATTTTTAGTGGTAAGCAATATGATGATTCATAAAGTATATTTTTCTTCTCACCAGCATAATCTCATAATAAGCTTATGTGCGTTACTCACCTGAGTTTACCATACTATTTTATCATTACTTTAATTACGTACCATTTAAATCCATTAAAATCTTTTATTTTTTCTAGATTTTCACCCTGAAACTTTGATAACAACCATTAGAGACGATGATACTTCCTTAAATGCTTGCTGCATGTATTTCCATGTATACAGGTGTCTTGTAGACGCCTTCTTTCCTTGTTAAATAATGCTAAGGTAAATTCTACAGACTTGCACATCAATGAAGTTGCCAGCGATATAACTCCTGACAAAAAACTGAACAATTAATTTTCTCAAAACTTCCATTTAATTTTTTTATGTCACCTTTATTTAAGTAGTTGTACTCTTAAAATGTTCAGGACAACCACCCTATTTTCTTGCTTTTGTTTGCTGCTTACAAAAAAATTTGTGCCTTTTATTTCTCTCTTAGTGTTAAAGTTACTTCCTCAAAACTAACAGTAGGTTTTTATTAGATATTAGGAAGAAATTCCTTTCTGTGAGGTGAGTGAGATACTGGAACAGGTTGCCCAGAGATATTGTGGATGCTCCATCTCTGGAACTGTCCAGGACCAGGTTTGATGGGGCTCTGAGCAGCCTGGTCTATTGGAAGGTGTCCTTGTCCGTGGAAGGGAGGTTGGAACTGGATGATCTTTAATCACAAACCATTCTAGGATTCTGTGATTCCATGATATTTTTTCATAAAACATAATAGAAAATTATATTTGAGAGAATTTCAAATAGATACTTAGTCTGTTCCCTTGCCCCAGGGAACTGTCAACAGCACTCAGACCATTCTCATGTAGGTGTTTTACTGTTCTTAACAATCACTGGTGATGGAAATTAGACAGTGTTCCTAGGCAACCTATACGAGTATTTCACTATCCTTTCAATGTTCCTCTAATGTCCCTCTCTAATGACTAAATTTCATTCCATTTTAAACATAGTTATGACTCCAAAGAATATGGAAACAATCCCAGCATCTTCTTCCTTGCAGGAACTGCTTGAACACATGGGATTATGGGATCTGCTCTCTTACTGAAAGGCTGTGTTTCTCTATATCACAGAGTAAAACACTATAAAATATTAACTCCCCAAAGTAATATAGCTGTAATAACTAATTTAATATACTCAAAACTCATTCTTCACTCTCTCATTGCTCCTAAGATAAGGAATATTCTGAAGAATATTCTTGCATATCTGTCTTTCGGTGTCTCTAGGGTTAGAAATCACGTGGATTTTTTTTTTTCAATCATAGGTAGATTCCAACTAATTTTTAATGCTGAAATCATGTTTATTCAGAAGGGAAACAGCTGAAATAACCCTAAAATTGCCCATTTGAGAAGAGAAGTCCCTCAAGGAAAGGGCCATGTTACTGACTTGCCAACACAGAAGGATTTTCATTGTGTTCGCCTGTGTTGTGCCTGGCCAGTGGGGTAAATGCTAACCCTTAAACAGCATTTGATTTCTCCATTTTCACAAACGAAGTAACTACATAGGCAGGTGAAAACTCATTTAAAAAATTTTATCAGGTGGAACTTCTTTGGGTTTATTTTTTTGTTGTTGTTGTTTTTGTGGTTGGGTTTTTTTTGGGTTTTTTTTTT
>VXAC01002359.1:0-88084 GCA_013399225.1 Rhipidura dahli | reverse complement strand
TTTTTTTTTTTTTTTGAGAAGCTAATTATTGTAACTTGCCTTAAGGAGAAAAATTTTAAAAAGTGAAGTAATTCACTCAAACTTCCTGCTCAAAAGTCATCCAGAAGTCTCTTAAACTGCATTTATCCCACAATAACCAACAATTTGGGAAGACTAAGCTAAGCAAAAATTCTTCTTGCTCACTTCTTGACATTTCATCAAAAAGACCTGTGGAAAGATGACTCCTCCTAGAGTGCAAACACCTGAGGGAAAGTCAGAGCATCCTCTATTTACCTCTGCACCTGCAAAGGAAAATGAAAATGTCTGAAGCCCCACCTTTTAAGAGCCTTGTGAAACAGTCTGGGAACGGAGCCAAAATCTACTCTCTCAGTATATAAGACTTGGGAACAGACAGGTATTTCCTCAGAGGTAGGTTGTTCGGTAGTTTTTACCGGACTTCCAGAAGATGGGTGAAGGTGGTGGGACACGAATACCACTATGGATATCAATACTAGCCCTGGTCTTCATACAGATTAAAGGTAGGAAGATACTTGCTTGGTATTTTTACTGTTTTAAAGAATTTATAACTTGCTTTGGAGTTCAAAACTTTTTTTTTTTCCTTGGCTTTGTGAAGTTGATGAACCTGTTACCTTCATGCAAGAGTTTATTTTCTGCTTAAAATACTTTGCTTCCTAGGAAGAGGAAATTAAATCTTTTGGAACTGTCATCCTTTTTTTCTCCAGTTGAAATCTGGAACAGCTCCACTGCATTGAGTGGAGCTCCCTCAGAACTTTTATTTCTACAAAAATGTCTCAAGATTTGCATTTAGCTTTAAATATCCATTTTAGGGTGGTATAGCATTTCTAAATGTACAAACCAAGAAGTGCAATGGTAGCTCTAGAAGGGAACAAGTCAGTGGAAGAGTACGTCTGCATGAATTATTAAAGACACAGTCTATCTTCTGATGATAAAATATTTCAAAAAGGGGGAGTTTTGCTTGAAAACCATCAGACAGTAGATTTTAAAAATTCATTTACTCTTGCTTATGAGGTTGCATAAAAGCTTAGCACATAGGGCTGTTTTGTGATGGGCTGAAAACAAATGCAACCACTATAAATGTTCTATGGGTGTTTAATTGTCAGGATGGAAATAGCTTTAATTTGTTTTTTATTATTACTCTTTTTTCACCTGATAATTTCCCTTGAAGTTTAAGGTAACAACAATGTTAGTTTTAAATCCATTTTGATCTCAAGTGCAGATCCTATTGCATGATTTCATATTTTTCCTACTCCTAGGTAACTTACATTAAGAAGTGGTAGTGTCAAAGAATAGCCCATGACAGCACTATCTGTAGCATTACCGCATGCAATGGCAGCAGGGATCTGCCATGCATAAGGCATGAGATAGAGTGGAGCCACACAGTGCATGGAGAGAGAAGCAAAAAGCTCTCTGAGGCTGGGTAGTAAAGGAGCCCAAAAGCACTGAATGGTTCCCACCTTAAAAGTGGATACATGTTCTTCCAGCCCCAGCTTCAGACCCCCAGCCCTTTCCCCCGGGGTGGGGGGGAACTTGCAGAACTCCCTAAAACTCTGCTTTCAGCCTTAGCCCCTCTAGTGGTCCTGCTCATGGACTGCCCTCATGGGGTGCAGCAAGGGGTGAACCTGCCCTTGCAGTTTTCTCTGCAGAGAATAGTTTCACCTCAACCTGCCCTCTGATGAACTCTCACTAAACGGTGCATTGAAAGCCCCTCTGGCCCTTGCAGATAATGTATGTGTTCCTGTTCTGATGCTGTAGTGGAACGGGATGAAAAATGGTTTCTTTGCTTTGGGGCAGAATCAACAAGCACAAATGTATCTACTGGAAAGACCTATTTCCTTCTGTGTGGTGTGGCTTTTGCCTTTATTTTCCTTCTGTGGCTTAGTACAAAGAGTGTTTGAGACTGTAAAATGCAGAGTAACTTTGGCTTAGTCCTCTGACCCTGAAGTGAATTCTTCCTCTACAAAAGGCACCTGTCTTAAAGCCATCTTGCTAGTTGGAAAAAAGGTTTTACTGATGCTTAAAGCACAGAGTGATCACAAAACTTAAAAAATTTAAGTCCTGAGTCTGAAAAGCTTCTGAGGGAATCCAGGGGTATACTGTGACAGAATAAGGACCTGCTCAAATCACCACAGGCGTGTTTTTGATGGCTTTCCTGCTGTAATTTATTACCCAAAAAATTAAAAAAGGAAAAGGCTGAAGGAGTGGTGTTTGGCTATCATGGTTGCATGTAGCACAGGTCCTGATGCATTTCTGACCTCCTGTACATAAACATATATTCGCTGATTTTTCATTTTCTGAGTGGTGCATGTTTAAACAGATATAATTGAGAAATTGAGAGAACTCAAGAAAATAAGACATTCACATTTTCTTTACTACTCTTGATGCAGTTCAAGCCCAGGGTGGTGAAGAACCAACAAAGTCAGAGTACATTTCTCCATCTCTCCTGCAGCGACAGAAACGTAAGTATTTTTATGCTGAGCTCTTGCTGAGGTTTTGTTTTAAATAAAGATGATAAATATTAAGATTACTAGGTTATTTTTATTCCTAGCTAAAATATACCACACACCTTATAAGAGAAGTTCTCTGTACAATATATCCAGTTCTCAGGCAGTCTCTGACTGCTGTAAGCTTGAGAATTACCTCTGAGATCTGGCCCGGTGGATCTCCTCTACTGATATGATACAGTTATCTAATCTTTAACTTCGTGAAAGGTACATAACTTATATCTAAAAGTGTATTTTCAGAAGAGGTGTGTGTTTACATACATATCACCAAGGTATTTGATAGTAAGTAATAAAAGGCACATTTTTTTACACTGTGTCAAGATGACTGCATCACTCACAAGAGAATAAGAAAACTGTAGCTACCTTAAACATTAGAAGAATTAAGTACTGTGAGATTGTGCATGACACATAACTGTACAGAGTAAAATAAGGGTGGAAGGATCCAAAGCTGATTGGTTTATTAGTTATGACAGGCTGAAATAATTGATCATTAAGTCTGCCCTGTAAAATGTATGCCCCAAATTATTTGAAAATGGCTGTTGCAATCACTATTAAAATGCAGTGCTCTGAGGACCATACTGCTGCTTTTGAGTTCAGAACATCAGGGCCAGCATCAGATGGGAGTCTTGAACAAACACTGGAAGAAAGTACTACAGCCTTTTCAATTTAGGTGTTAGTGAAATTGTGACAGAACACAAAGCATCATATAAAAACCATCAGTAAAACCTTGTGGGAACTGTCCCCTAGAGTGCAACCAGTAGTAGGAAATATTAATCACTAAAAAGACAAGGCAATCTCTATCCATGTTTTAGGATGTCAAAAAAGATTAAACCTAGTCATTTTTTTCCTTTCTATTTTCTACCAGCTTTCAAATCCCAAGGAGTGAATATCATTCCACCTTTTCAAAACACACTGAAAGTAAAGGGTAAGTTAAGCAAATGTCATGGCTCAGATGTTAATGACACACAGCATGGAGTGACTGAAAAAAATCAATAAATTGTGTAAGATCCTTTAGCATAATAAAACAAAAAATTAACAGGAAATTAATTCATCAGGGAACGTGGATAATCTAAATGTGAATCCAGTACTTTTGCCCCATTATTCTATGATGCAGCTGTAAAATAAAAAGTAATACATGTATTTATGCATATATACCTGCTGTACATGTTTTTCCCGAGTATTATATATATTTCCATAAAGAGAGGAAAATAAGTGTGCTGAAAGCTGTCAAGACATCTTATCTAGGAAATAGGGTACAATTCAAGCAGGGTGTAAATGTGGAAGAGATGTGAAAAGGGACTGGGAAGTTAATCAGGGAGACTGGAGAGTCTGCTTGTAAGGAAACGAAGACTGAAAAGAAAGAAGAGATTTCTGTAATGGGTGGGGGGAGGAGCAGGGAGGTGGAACCCCTTCAAGATGAAGTGGAGTTTTGGCACAAGAGCAACCAGGCATATATGGGACAAAAAAATATTTTGGAAGTGGTTGGCAAAAGTCTTCCACCATTCAGAGATTATGGGTATGAGTCGTCTTCCCAAGAAGGAGTATCAGCCAGTTTAAAAAAAGCTTTAAAATGGTTTTATGGTGAAACTTTAGGACTTCATACAATTAGGAAAGGGTTTATAGGTGTCCTGGTTTGAGACAAATCCGGAGGAATGTCTGAAAATTATAGGCAATAGGGGATATACATCATAAAATAACCCCAAGACAATAGGATATGGAAGTCATGAGAATTAGAGCACTGGATCTACTTCTTTTAGACCTCCTCTCTAATGGAGGTCTCTTTTGATCTGAGGTCCTATATCCCTATTCAAAACTGATTAAACACAAAAAGCGACTGAGCTAAATAAATAAATTATGAAAAAAAATAGCTTGGCAAAACAGAAAAAAGAAGATGGGCTTTTTGGACAGAGGCTAGTGAAAGAAGCAGGGGAGATAGAGCATCAAAAGGGAGGGTATTACCAAAAATTACAGGAAACTTACTGCTTATTTTGAATCCACAGCTGGCAACCCCTTTCACAATGGCCGTGTGTGCAGCACATGGGGTAACTTCCACTTCAAGACCTTTGATGGGGACATCTTTTACTTCCCTGGGGTCTGCAATTACATCTTTGCATCCAACTGCAAGTCTTCCTATGAGGACTTCAACATCCAGATTAGGCGTGCAAAGGTGGAAAATGCTACAGTGATCACTCATGTCATCATGAAGCTGGAAGGAGTAGTGATTGAACTGACCCGCAGCTCTGTCCGGCTCGATGACAAATTGTATGTTCCTGCCTTGTTCCCAGTGGGCTCTTTGAGCAAGCATTCCTTTCTCTCATCTGCTCTCACATTGTTCCCAAGCAGTGGGGGGGCTCAGGTCCTTCCTCAAGTAATAACAGCAAAAAGGGAGGGCTTGACAGTGAGCTAACTGCCACTTCTGCAGATTATCCCTGTGTCTGTTTTGTTCAGATGAGCTATATCCAACATGCTGTCTCTCTGCTACAACAGTGTATGTATATGTGCAATTCAGTCTATAAGCTGCATTCAGGGAAAGTGTTAGGTGTTTCCACCCTTGAAGTTACTGCTTTCCAGTAATTTTGCCACAGCAGGATCCCTGAGAGGAATTTTTGATAGCTTTTGTCCTTGTACTGAACAGTGTGTGGTAAAACAGTGACTGCAGCTTGTACCTGAGTTAATTTTAAATTACCTGTTCTGGAAACTTGCTTTCTGTGTAACAGCTGTAGCACTGTCTTTGGTATAGGGTGTGAAACCTGCCCAAAAGGCCAGGTAGATATTTGGCAGCTATCCCACAGTGAGCTGTCTGTTATGGCAGCTATGTACAGTGAGCTAGTCTAAAAGTTATCTTGGGTAAGCTTCCTGAATGGCACTCATGTCACAGAGAGCCTGGAGTCTATCCCTTTATTATCAAATGTTTCAAGGAGTAAATAGCAATATCCTGAAGTACACTACCTGCAAAGCAGAGCCTCCCAGCACTTTTCTGAACAATACTACCACAGATACATGCTAACATTTTACCCAGCAAAATACCTTTAACAGAGAAAGCCAAAAGGGGCTACAGGACAAGTGAGGCTGATCTGTTTGTATGATGAGAGGCAGTTGCATAGTAAATGGATAAAATGTTACAAACCTGTGTTATCTGTAGTAGTTATTGCTCTAATTCCCTCACAGATACATGTTGAAAATTCGCAAAGTGAGTAAGAAAGGATTGCATTGTGGACACTCAATGGATAGTCTGTCCCTATTCCTGCTGACTTACGGTGATCTTTCTCCAGGGTCCAGATGCCCTACAGCCATATGGGAGTCTTGATAGAGAGAAGTAACAACTACTTGAAAGTTTCTGCCAAGTTGGGACTGACCTTCCTTTGGAATGGACATGATGCCCTCCTGGTAAGAAAACATACAAAATACAGCAGAAAGTCTGTATTGATATCTTTGCAGTGTTACTGCCAGGCAGGCTTTGGTTACTTTTGGATTTGTGTCCATTTGTAGTGTATTGTTCCGTCTCCCAGTCTTCTCCCAGTTTCCTGTTTTTCCCCCCATCAAGCTCAGTTCAGAATCAATAGATGCTGAATTATAATGTTCCTACCTCACAGTGAAGCACTCCTCAGGTTCCAGGTCTGGTGAAGTGCTGATGTTCACAACCCCAGGCTAGGATGAGAGTGAGCTTTTCTTGGTCATCACTGACCATTCCAATGGTGCCTACCTTGTTATCACACAACACTGTCTGCACAGCAAACATGTCAAATTTTGAGTACCTGAGCAATACTGGTATAGGCTGTGCTCCTAACCATCAAGACTGCCATTTCTATAAACCTCCTTCCTCATTTTTTTTTTAGGTGGAACTAGATAAGAAATATGCCAATCAAACTTGTGGACTTTGTGGGGACTTCAATGGAATTCCAGGCAGCAATGAATTTATGTCAGGGAGTAAGTAATAAAAATTATTAAGTATTGGTGCCTGTCTTTTCTTCTTACAACCCACAACCTATACTACAGTATATTGTATTAACTGCAAAACTAGGGATACTTCATGTGTTCCTATGATGTCAGCTGTTCAGAGTCAGGGCTTTGAGATGTATTAGAAGGCTTCCATCACTGTTAGATGTTTTAAGACCTGCCATGTAAAAATTTCTATTTGTTTTTAATAGTTAGGATCCAGTTCTTTATATACCTAATTCATTGTCTTTTACCTTTTATATTATATTGATATTATTTGGTAATTACTGTTCACATTGTAGCAGGTAGTGTGGCAAAAGAAAATATCTCCATGCAAAATTCAGTAAACATTATTCTAATGTTTGAACTGTGTTTTACAGAGACAAAACTGACTCCCATACAGTTTGGTAATAGGCAGAAGATGGACGGACCCACAGAGCAGTGTGATGATCCTATTCCTCCTACTTCTCAGATGAACTGCTCAAGAGAATTTGTAAGAACTTCTCTCAAAATTTTTCTCAGAATGAAATACATGCTTTGTCTTTGGAGAAAACATTCTAGAAGGGGAAAAAGTAGAGTATGAATATGACTCAACTGTGAGTCTCAGAAGAAAAATATTCTAAATTTTATGCTTTGTTCTTTGCTAAAGTGAATGCCAAAAATTTGCATTCCCCTTTTATGAGAAGACTTCGTATTTTCCTGAAAGAGAAAATGATTGAGAATGTCTTAATATAAAGAAATTGTATAATGCTTGGGAAGTCACCTGAGGTGACAGTAACTAAGGATATGGAAGCTACTAGAGTTAATCAAAGGATTAACCACCTCCATAAGGTTTTGCCCTATTTTTATATTTTTCTTTAAATATCTGCTTATGGCTACTGTTGTATGGGTTTTGGGACCAGATCAATCTTTGATTTGTTCTGCTCCATGCCTTAAATAATTAGTTGCATATTTTCTTAACCATTTGTTTACCTTCTCTCTTTTCTTTCCTAGGCTTCCATCTGTGAGACAGTATTAACCAGCAAAGCATTTACGAGTTGTAACATGCTTGTGAATGTTCAGGACTACATTGAAACTTGCATACAAGACCTGTGCCACTGTGACAGCTCTATGGCTGACTTCTGCATGTGCAACACCTTTGCTGAGTACTCCCGGCAGTGTGCTCATGCAGGTGGACAGCCCCTGAACTGGAGAACCTCAGAACTGTGCCGTGAGTATCTCGTGAAGGGACCTCCACCTGTGCTTACTATCCACATCTAGCAAACTCAAATATGTGAGGTTTTTTCCTGAAGAAGTAATTTAAAAGTGCATGCAATTATCATGAAATCAGTTTTAGCCTGATCATATGCAAGACACTGGGAATATGGAAGTTTAAGGATTTTGCCTTACAAAGGATTTTCAATATAAATCAGAAAACCTAAAATGTTTCAACCTCCACTTGGATCAGGATACCCCATCATATCTTGACACAGAACAACCTAAATTGCAAATACTGTTTTCTCAGCCTTTCATACTAAAAGTCAGTTTTTTAATACTCTTTCTACTTTTAGCCAAATCATGTCCGTTCAACATGCAATACCATGAGTGTGGCTCTCCCTGCTCCGACACATGCAGCAACCCAGAACGATCTGCACTTTGTGAAGATCACTGTACAGATGGCTGCGTCTGTCCTCCAGGCAAGCTTATTTCCTGCCCTTTTCTCATGGCCAAGCCCCCTAGAATACTTACCTGTACACATTTAACAGCTTTTGTATCCTGCATCATTCCCATCACATCATCAGTGTTATTATCATTGAAATAGTAACTACATTTCTTCCCTGGATGCACTATTTCTATTCAAATTATTAAATATGCCCCCTTTTAAACAACAAATGTGCTTTATATACATATATAGAGAGCATCTCTAAGGCAATCCTCTGTCTCTGGGCATAGAAATATTTACTGTACGGATATGTCCCTGGGCAGTCTTACAAATGGCTCATCTATTCCACCCCATTACCTAATGGTTTTAATCCTAATGCCATTCTGATGACATCCATAGCAGAAAGGTATTTTCCTGGAGATCCCTTATGCAAAGACTTTTAGATAGACTTCAATGGAATACAGCCCTTCAATCTCTATGTAGCTTGCATCCTGTTGTTTTCAAGTACAGAAGAAATGGGACATAGTCTCAGGCATCTACTAGGTATGTGTTCAAAGGCAGGTTCTGCAGTGCCCAGAATAACTAATAGGCCCTTTCTTTTCCTAGGAATGGTATTTGATGATGTTAATGGTGCTGGCTGCATTCCCCGCAGAGAATGCCACTGTACCTATGAAGGTGAAACTTACGCTCCTGGAGCCTCCTTCTCATCTAAATGCAGATCATGGTAATATATTTTCCCACCTTTTGGTTTTTGGGTTGGGGTTTTTTTGTGCATTAGCTGAATATTTACTAATTTCCCCTTAAAAAACAAATGAGGAACTATTTACCAATTGAAGTTCCTTGATTACACTGCTTTAGAGGATACTTTCATGTCTGTTTTCCCTTCACACTTACAAGAACAATTTGAGTTTTTGAATAGGTGCTTCAATTTCAAGACCTACAAATGAAGGAAGATAATCAAATTCAAATACCAGAGGAGTTTAAAAATGTGAATTAGTGTTACATCCTTTGTAGCACTACAATGGAATGCTAAGATGCTCATGTAAATACTATGGAGGACATGACATTTAGGGGCATGTTGCATTTAGACAGAGTGGGATGTCATGTTTGAGAGGCATGTTTGAGGAATATATATCTTTTTAATATCCCTATAGGTACTGAAGTATGACTGCATAAGTGTATGTAAATTTACCTTTCTAATTATTTATTTGTTTTCCAAGAAATACTTAACATATTTAGCATGGATGACAGGTTCACAAGGACTAAATTCTGTCTGAAGACTGGAAATGAGCAGCAGTATATATAAAGATTTATCAGTAATATAAATGTGCCTGCCCCATATTATTCTGAGATTTCAAATACCAGTCTCTTTGGCAGTATAATCAGTGCTTCAAGAGGAAAATTAAGGCATCATCTGCCCTCATTGTAATTTTATTTCATTTATGCTTGCTTTACCCAATGTTACTGAATGCCTCCTTAATTTCAGCACCTGTGTTGGAGGTGAATGGTCTTGTGTCACTCAGTCGTGCCCTGGGACTTGCAGTATTGAAGGAGGTTCCCACATTTCAACATTTGATGAGAAATACTATTCCTTCTTTGGAGACTGTAGTTATGTCCTAACCAAGGTAAAAATGAGTCACAATTCTTGCTAAAGAAAGAAGTTTTTATTATATATAATGTTGTTTGATGAAAACTACTGGCAATCACATCAATTTTCTGAATCTCAGAGGGTTGATACAGAATTGTTGGTTAACATGGTTAGAGCATTGACATCCCTTAATGGATTTCAGGGGCTTTTCTGTTAGGGTCATACTAGATAATATTGTAGTAGTTTTGAGTTCTTTGATCATTGTTTAGTAATTGCACTGAGTTTTTATGTTAGTTTCATAACCCTAGGTATATTCATTGTTTATTTTACTGGATGACTAAGGTAAACTATTTTCATAAGGACTTCATATTAAATAAAATATGTTTTTGACAAGATCAGTCTGAATATTACCAAGAAAAATAAACATAAAGCCTTAGAAATGAGCTAGAATGAGATTATTTAGAAATAGATTAGACTAAATCAACAAAACCTTTGGATAATATTCACAAGTACAGCCTTGATCCACAATGGCTGCATAGGTCGAATTTAAACATTAAACTCCTCTTTTTGGCACCAGCATGTAAAATTAGATTCTCAGGGTCTCTGGGGGTAGAGGAAAAACCCTAAATTTGTACAAAAAAGTTCAAAAAGCCCAGAATTTAATATTGAATTTCCTGATGTCTGTAATTCTGCATCTCAGCTGTCCTCAATTTAGTCTTCATTATGCCAAAAAAGTGGTAAGACACGTTTAGGACCACAGCCTTCTGAGTCTTTCCCTGTCGTGTTTTGGCTGTTAGGCACACTTTGAAGATGGCTCACAGAACAGTCCTATCTATGAAAGTCAGAACCAAGTCAAAATCTGAACCTTTATGCAGTAACTTCCTGAATAATAACTTTAATTTTCTCCTATGAGAGGATATTTAAATGCGTATTTCCTACCTGTTAAAAGAATGTCCAGATCAGCAGGGTCTTGAATAATCTGTTACAGTGCAGAAGACACTGAAAATAATCTTGCCTCTCCCTGGTAATCTTCATAACCAGTGGGCAAGAAAGGCACACTTCTTTCTGCTCTGGCATATGAAACGAGTATTACTTACACATTAGGAACTAGTCTTACTAAAGCATGAGGAGATTTCAATGATCAGATTAACATGTCTAACTTGCCCCTGAGTGCCAGAAGCAATGCATAGCTTCCAGTGTGCAGACTGCATGAATGCCAGCTTACTTGGTGACTCTAGACATATGTGTTAGACCATAAGAGCAAGAAAAAATGAAATAAACAATATTTTTAAAAGACTAACTTTGCTAAGAATTCCATTGGACTGTGAACCTTTTTGAGACAACAATATTTCAATATAGCAAATCCTTTTAACAGCATCTTTTGTTCTCTTCTTCAAGCTCTGTGACAGCAATGAATTCACGGTGTTGGGGGATATCCACAAGTGTGGCCTGACTGACACTGAGACGTGCCTCAAGGGTGTAGCCATCAGCCTAAACGGAGGGCAAACGGTGAGCAGCAAATGTACACACCTGACATTCTGCAGGGATGCTCTCTGAGATTAATAGACAAGGCAAATGACACATAAGAGCACAGACAAGAAATCTGCACTGACTTCTTGTTTTATTTCATTTGAACATTATTAAAAGAAAAATTAAGACTAAAGTAAGTGCATTAGAAGACAAGATCTTAGTAGCTTTCTGCTACTTTGATAACGTCTGGTTTTTGCTTTCTTGGGCAGTCAGTGGAACACAGTAATAAAGATTAAAGAAATAGTACAGGAATCAAAACATCATCATAGTCTCCCTCCATTTTCTTTCCCTTTATCTTGAACAGAATTAGATTAAAATACTTTCCAAATATTTTCTCTTATCTGCTTATAATAATTATCTTTTCTTGTGGACAGAATATTGTGATCCAGCCTTCTGGGAGCGTATTTGTGAATATGATCTACACGCAGTTACCATTCTCAGCAGGTAAGTTCCTTTGAAGAACTTCTGCTTCTCATTTTTACTTTAAGATGTTATTACATGAGTTAAACTAAATCCAAATTCCCCCTCTGGTTATACCACAGCAAATCTGGAGTACTGCCATAGAGCACAGTCTCCCATTTGTATGTAGTAGGGTTTGCCTATTCAACACTAATAATTTCAGCAAAATTATTGTTTAAATTTAGTAATATCTAATTAGTTCAAGCAAATAGTGATATTGTACGCTTTCAGATACAAACATTGCCAGAGGAAAGAAAAATTCTGACATGCAACTGCACTCCGGTATCTCAAGTCATTTAATTCCCTGCGTTTCCCCTGTCCTTTTTCCCAAAGCGCATTCATCACTGAAGTTTCTCACATGCCAGTTCTTCTCAAACACTACTGCACGTGAACACAAAGCAAACCATGAAAGGATAGAAGAGGGCCAGGCTGGAGTCTTTAATTAAATAGTGCTATAGCATTTTCATCGAAGGCAACCTCTTCAATAACAACAGAAGTGTGTGTTCTTCCCTTATTTTAAAACACCTGACAGAAAATGGAGGTTTAGTATACATTTGGTGTTTAGTGTTTAGTTAGACTGTTTTGGTGCTCGATTTGAAATCCTTTAAGGATCTTTTTCCCCCCAGTTCTTCAGAAATTAGGATCATATCAAACACAGCTGCAGAATTCCTCTGCTATTACTCTACTCTATTGTTCCTATAATGAAGAATTAATTCAACTGCTCATCTCGAATGAAATTATAACTGTTTTATTCTTATATCCATAGCAAATGTCACCATCTTCAGGCCTTCATCCTTCTTCATAATTCTGCAAACAACATTTGGTCTTCAGCTACAGGTTCAACTTGTGCCTTCAATGCAAGTTTTTATAGACTTAGACCCATCACATAAAGGGCAGACCTGTGGTAAGTGATCCTGTCACAGCAACTGCCTTCACCAGTACCTGTCATCCTGCAGGAGACTTGCACAGACCATCTGTTTCCTTCCTAGGTCTCTGTGGAAACTTCAATGATGTCCAGACAGACGATTTCAAAACCACCAGTGGTGTGATAGAGGGCACTTCAGCTGCCTTTGGCAATACGTGGAAAACTCGGGCTGATTGTCCTGATGCCAAAAATACCTTTGAGGACCCCTGTACTGTCAGCATACAGAATGGTAAGCTCAGTAACATCTTCTATTCTCCTTTAAGATGCAAAGAAGGAATTAGCTCGTCAACCAAGAAGCACTTAACCCAAAGAACAGAACTATTTGCACACATACACAATTTTCCTCAGCTGATACTAGAAGTCTTCAATTAATAAATGAAAACTAGCAGAATATTTGGGATCTTCAGATTTATTCCTTTGCATCAAGACAGCAAGACAACTTACTTAAGGGAAACTGGAACCATACAGCATATTAGGCATTCTTCCCTGGAAAAAAGCCCTGTGCATAACCCCACTGTCCCTTCCACTGTTAAACTAAGAACCAGACTTCCAGAGATTCAAAGCATTCAAACTCCATTTCAGCCAACAAAATACATAATTCTTGAGTATTCACAAGCTACTCTTCTGTTTTCTGAGCTGAACTAGCATAGTTTTAATTTACAGTGTGAACCTTCTTTTTTAAAATTCAGCTAAGGATATCTTGGGTTATTCCGTGACAGTTATCATGAACTAGAAAACATCCAGTTTATGAAGAGTTCATACTTCTGCCTAGAAGAAGTGAAAGACTGTGCCTCAGCAAATACAGAGCTTAATTATATTATAAAGTTAAGCTTCTGCAATTTCCCTGCAGGGTGTATAGTTACATAGAGACAAGAGTTTTGAATAATTAAGTGCACTATTAATCCTTACCATGTTTTCAATTCACAGACCAGTATGCTCAGCACTGGTGTGGACTGCTCTCTGATACCATGGGACCTTTTGCTGAATGTCACTCAACAGTGAATCCAGAAGTTTACCAGAAGGTATTTGGCTCTAACTGTATCCCATTTAGGAGAAAAAGACTTAAATTTCTGGTACTAACACCTGAGAGAATAATTTGCCAGTTGTGAGAACATGAAGTCATAACAGTTCTTTACATGCCAAGGGTTTATCCTTATCTATACAATATGAAATTTGCTCCTTTGTAAAGCTATCTTTCTTTACATGCCCTGGAGGATAAACTTACAGGTCTATTCCTCCTACACCTATTTTTAGGAACAAACTTAAAGATTAAGTTAGGAGTTTGGATTCCCTGTTAAAGGATGAAAATTCTCCCTTCTGAAAGGTGTAATGAAAGCTTTAGTCAGAATCTTAACTGGCACTTTAATTCCTCTGAACTTCTTCCAGAAGGCTTTTGCACATATGCAAGGACAAGGCAAGAAATGTGTGCAAAAACCAGCAATGAGCTTTAGATAAAATGTGAATGTAAATGTTCCAGGAATTCAAGGCAATGAAGCCCTGTAACAGAGTCACTGGGTACTTTACAAAACCTTCCTGTTACTAGAAATCTGTAAGATTATGTTCAATAAACATCATCTGGAATTAAAATGCTGTAGTATCCCTGCCCAGCATAGAAACACATCAAATAACTTCTTGTTAGCTTTGTTCTTCTGCTGCAGAGAGCCCAGGCTCTTAAGCATAAGCTCCAAAAGCTGGGTGGTATCAAATAATCTCCATTTATTCTAAATATATATGGCCCAGTGGCAACAAACTGGAAGTAGTTAGAAAACTGCCAACACCTGAAAAATAAGAAAAGAAAAAGAAGAAAATACTTCAAAATAGTGAATCTCTAATTACTCTTTTTTCACATAAATAATCTTCTTTGAAAGAGCTCAATGAAAATCAGGCATATATTTACTTACATATGTGGATTACACTCACTTTAACCTCTAATGAACATAACACTCTTTAAAAAATGCACAGTGCCATGGCTTTGACATGACAATCTGATGATCACATGTCATCCTCTGTTCTTAGAACTGTTTGTTTGACACATGTAACTGTGAGAAGAGTGAGGACTGCATGTGTGCTGCCCTTTCCAGCTATGTCAGAGCCTGTGCTGCTAAAGGAGTTCTCCTCACTGGATGGAGGAGCAAAGCGTGCAGTAAGTTTTACATCCCTTTGCCTTTTGAAAATCATCACCCCAAAGGTCCCACACAGCAACTCCTAGGGATTCCCACAATAAATTGTGTTAAACCAGGGTTTAAGTATAGCATTGACTTTCAAAAAGCTGAGGAGGAAAGGAGCACCATGGAAGACAAACAGCAAACAGGGAGAAGTATTAAAAAGAGGCTTTGTTAGATTACTTGCTCAGAAATAACTTGGAGAGCAATACCCTTGCAATAGGAATAAAATAAGTAGGGTGTTTATCAATTTACTTTGACAGAAAGTACAGAAATAGCAATGAGGAAGAAACACGCTATGCCTTAGTATAATTGAACTTTGTTCTTTTTTTAACTTGGACAAAACACTTGCATTTGTGACACATTTATTGGGGAAAATTTTGCTCTAGCAGTACAAAAAATAATTACGCTACTGGGCATATCAGTAAAGCACATGTACATACAATGCCGTGTTTATCATATATACTTTATCTCAAATACTTTATGCCTATATTGGTTCTTGAATGAGCTACAAATGTAACTCACCTTTTTTACTCTCAAGCAAAATACACCACCTTGTGTCCGAAGTCCTTGAAGTACACCTACAATGTCAATTCCTGCCAGCCCACCTGCCGGTCTCTGAGTGAGCCTGATGTCACATGCAGCATCAAGTTTGTCCCAGTTGACGGCTGCACCTGTGTAAATGGAACCTACATGGATGAGAGTGGCAAATGTGTGCCTGCTTCTAGCTGTCCCTGTTATTACAAAGGAATGCCTCTGTCTTCTGGAGAAGTCGTTCATGATAATGGTGTTGTCTGGTAAGAGATTTGTAAAAAAAAAAAAAAGAGAGATTGGATAGAGGAAATAATGAAACTATATAAATGTTATGAAATCTAATAAAATCAAATTATTTTCTGTACCTAAAAATTTCAATTAAAAAATCACAGCTTCTTAAAAAATTCTTAGGGCTACCCATGTTTGGAAGATTGTACATAAACAATTACAGAAATTCAATAATCCTGTGGCGGGTCAGCCTTTGTTAACAGCCAAACTACTACCCTGTACCTTTCTCTCTGCCTCCCTTCCTCCCTTGCCTCCACACATACTTTCCTTAGCCATGACTGCTGCATGGTGAAATATGCCTGATAATCCCATTACAGTTTATTCCCATTATGATGGGAATTGGTACTATTCTGAAGGGCATTTTTGAACCAGGCAAATAGATAGAGCAAACATTTATTTATATAGAAACTACTTGTATTTTGTTCTTCTCTGATATAAAGTATTTTTGAAATGTATAAACTATTTGATAAAGGATGCTTTTTGTTTTATCACATAGTAATTTTTCATTATTTCAAGTTCATTAGGAAATAGGCTGAAACTTCAAAAGAAAAAGTTAAAAAATATCTATTCCCTTGTTTTATAGCACTTGCACCTATGGAAAGCTGAGCTGCATTGGAGAGAAGCCTGAACCAGGTAAAATATCACTTAAGATTTTCTTTAACTCTTCCTTTCCATCTTCACCATTTTCAGTTTTTTCTTCTCTTATCATAATGATGCAATTTGTACAAGTCTGAAATCAAACAAGAAAATGAACTGAGGACTTCTGTAATGTAGAGGACATTCTTAAAATATAAAGAAACACTGTCTTACCTTTCAAGTGGCTGAAACAAGTTAGAACTCCCTGGGTTACCCAGGGTAAAAGGATACTTGGTCACCTCACTGAATGGGGGGGGAAAACAATTCACATTTTAATTTAAAAATAAAAGCAAAAAACCCAAAGCAAACATATGAAAAAAAGAAAAACCAAACAAGTAAACCAGGATCTTTGTTATCTTGTTTTGTTCTGTTTTTCTGAAAGGAAGTGTTTCATGAAGCTAGCTAAAAATTAATTTTATTGAGTATTCCAAGCATAAGCACAAAAACCAGGTAAATATGAGATCAAAACAATATTCCGTTTCTCTTTCTTGCTAAATGCATCACATTAAGGTACACGTAACTCACAAAGGAGTATTTCCATTTTTTTCTTCAGTCTGCCTTAAGGAAACCCAAAGATACAGATGCATGGTTGATCTCAAATTTCTCATGGCTCTTCTCTCTTGCAGTCTGTGTGCCTCCCATGGTTTATGTTGATTGTGGCAATGTCACTGCAAATGTGGTAGGAGCAGGATGCCAGAAGAGCTGTCAGACTCTAGATATGGAATGTGTAAGTACAGGTCTCTGTATACCTAGTTGAAAGCACATTAATCCAAGATCTCTTTTACAATTACCAGCAGCAGCTGGACTCTTCCAGCACAGAAGTGTTTCAAGACATGTTTTCTTTATGGTCCTTACAGTACAAAACTCACTGTGTCTCTGGCTGCGTGTGTCCTCATGATCAAGTGTTGGATGGCAAGGGTGGCTGTATAGCTCCAGAAGACTGTCCGTGTATTCACAATGGGAATTCCTACAGTCCGGGAGAATCAATCAGAGTTGGCTGTAACACCTGGTAAGAGCATATTGAAAAATAATGTTTTGGAGCAGCTAAAATGGAGCAGTTTAAGCTCTTGGCAAACATCATTTCACTCTAGCAGTATCAAGATTTCTAGGAAGGAATCCTACATAAAACAATCCACCTAGTACCTAAAAAGCAAGCTGTGTCTATTTTTCTCAATGGCACAGCCCACAAATTGCAAGTGGTCAGAAAAACACCATGGTTTTGGTGTTGTCATATTCATTCAAGTCAAAAAATCTTTTTTCTTTCAAGGAAATCCTTCCATTTCCATAGATCCAGCAAGATTTGGAACTATGAAAGAATTAGTGTTTTCTAATGCAAATGATTCATTAAATTATTAAGTAACACAGCCTTTCGATAAATTCCAATAGTTCTTGAGCTATGCTCCATTTTTGAGAAGAAGTAAATCTTACTTTTTCATTAGAGTCTCTGCACATTTTAAAATGCAGAAATGTACCTATATTTATATTGTGTGTGTGTCCAGTTTTTACATTTAGAGTGTTTTTTGTCTTGTGTAGCACATGCAGAAACAGAAAATGGCAGTGCTCTGAGGAACCCTGCCTGGAAACATGTTCTGTTTATGGAGATGGGCATTATACCACCTTTGATGGCAAACGCTTTGATTTTGAAGGAGACTGTGAATATGTTCTGGTCCAGGTAACAGAGCCCTGCCTGGATTTTTGCTCTAAGTCCCCTGCATTTTACTTGTGAACATGTAACATAGTTAACAGTGAATATCATTCCCATGTTTCAGAACTACTGTGGTCAACAAGCTATGAATCAAGGAACCTTCAGAGTTATCACTGAGAACATTCCGTGTGGCACTACAGGAACTACCTGCTCTAAGTCTATTAAAGTTTTCCTGGGTGTAAGTATTTTCTTTAAGTTGTACCAGAAGGATGGAACAAGCTGTCCCAGATAGCCTGCATAGGAGAAGTGCATTTCAAGATTATGAAAATGTCACTAGACTTTTTTGCTCTCTGCTCTGTAAAGCAAAGGAGGGAAAGCTACAGAGAAATTTCTTAACCTGAGGCTGTTGAATAGGATCCTTTTGATGATATTATTATTTCAAGAAGTTACTGTCAATGTATAGAACTATACAAAATAAGTGACTTTTTAAATTGGCTGTTAACTTTTTCTTCTCCTGTCTTAGAACTATGAGCTGGTACTCAGTGATGGACACTCTGATGTCATCCAGAGGACACCTGGAGGAAAAATGCCATTCCAAATCCGTTCCATGGGCATCTACCTGGTGGTCGACACTACTGTTGGTCTGATACTCATGTGGGACAAGAAAACCAGTATATTCATCAAACTTAGTCCCAGCTTTCAGGTATACTTTAAAAGTGAAAACATGAATAAAATTAATTCTGGAATATATTCATATGATCTCTCAAAGAGGGTGGAAATTTAGGCTGTAAACCAGAAGACTTGTAACCAAAAGAGCAGAAATTGCATATTAAGTTCCGTTGACTTAAGTTGTATGCTATGCATTTTCCTTAAATCACATTATTCAGCAACGGCATAACAGCAACTTTATCAGTAGCTTTCTTCATGAAAAAACCTCACTGAAGAGATATATTCAGGATCAGTTAAAACTAAATAGATTAGTACCATCAGTCTACTCTGCTTCCTATCCCCATACTCCTTCTTCCTAACAACAATTTACACATCTCTTAATGAAAACAGTTTTATGAAAATGTCCAACGCTGTTAGTAAAGAGGCATAAATAATCTTAAATAAGATGGTTACACAAGATTCATCCTGAGGTCTGTTACTCACAGATAATAAGAAGTTGTATCTTAGTGATCTTTGTCATTTTGTTTATCCTGATGCAGGGACATGTCTGCGGACTTTGTGGAAACTATGATGGCAATGGAAATAATGACTTCACTACTCGCAGTCAATCTGTGGTAGGAAATGTGCTAGAGTTTGCCAATAGCTGGAAAGTGTCTTCTAGTTGCCCAAATGCCAATCGTACACAGGATCCATGCACTGCAAACCCATACAGGAAAGCCTGGGCACAGAAGCAGTGCAGCATCATTACCAGTGAAGTGTTTGCAAAGTGTCACTCACAGGTAGGACAGAAAATTTACTCTTAAATTCTTGACAAAATGATTACGGCATTTTTTGTGTGAGATAGATTTAAAAATACTCTAAAATACACTTTGTTATGCTTGACAAAGTGAAGTTAGACCAAGTTCCTGCATAGAGAGACTGTATAGAAATATTTTCCCTTTCATTTTCTCAGCTTTTGTCTTGAACAAGTACACTAAAGAAATTGATAGTTTTGGCTGGTTGGGGTTGCTTGTTTGTTTGTTTTTAATAGAAGAAACAACAATAGATAAATCTCAAGATATGTTTATTTTCTAATGGCATCATTTTCTACTAATATAAATATCAGCCATCTGATACGCACGACTCTGTGTTAGCTTGTAGTAATTACCAGTATTTTGCAACTGAATCTTCAATGTCAAACAGTTCCTAATTTTACAGCTTACTAGCAGTAGCTTTACTCTACATTTTCCTCTTGATTTGTCAAAGCATTCTCATGATTTCTTCCTTTCTTAGCTTTCTCATATACAGAGCTGTAAGTTTCAGATATCTTATTCAGGTATTTTAGGACAGTGCAAAGAGGACAAAGGCATGAAAACTTAAATGTTTTTTCCATCAGGTTGAACCAAATGAATATTACCAAGCATGCGTGGATGATGCTTGTGCCTGTGACACTGGAGGAGACTGTGAATGTTTCTGCACAGCAGTAGCTGCCTATGCTCAAGCATGTAATGAGATGGACATCTGCATTTCATGGAGAACCCCATCCATTTGTCGTGAGTTTCAACCCACTACTTTAAGGGGTTCGGAGGGAAAGAAAACAGAAGGAAAAAAGGAAACAAAGTAGAACAAGAAAGGAAGGATAAAATTGTATTTCTAAGAAGCACAGCTGTAAAGCTGTTTGCTTAACAAACAAACAAAACCCAAAAAACCACTTAAAAAACCCAACAAAGCAGTTAGGTAAATCACTAGAAGACAATCTATCTTAGTAAAATGAAAACCACTGTTAATAACTTTATGAGCAGTGTGATTAGTTTCTAATTAAATTGACAATCATGATACACAACTGGTGAAATATGATATTTCATTACACTGCCATGTCTCTACATCAGGCTCCATATAAATAAATATTAGTGTATGCTAGCTAAGATCAGTGATTTAATCAACTGATTTTTCATGTTTAATGTGTAACTCCATTTTATGATGTACATATTTATTGGTGTCAAAAGGTTTTAGAAGCGTAACAATTGTATTGTGTTAGCAATAAGACAATTTACTGTTCACCCCCCATGTGATTTTGCTGATCCCATTGGATTTTTACCTAGCAAAACTGAAACAGTTTAGAGCTAAAACATCAAAGATATTTTTCTGACACTTTTTCTTCTAGCTCTGTTCTGTGATTACTACAATCCACAAGGGGAATGTGAGTGGCACTACAAGCCATGTGGAGCACCTTGTATGAAGACCTGCAATAATCCAAGTGGGAAATGCCTTCATGAGATGAGGGGTTTGGAAGGTAAACATAATTATGCATATCTCATTCTACTTGAAAGATTAAGATGCAGTATGATCAACAAAGTTTGTTACCCAGTGTATGACTGTTTGCACTAGAAGTTATAAGAAGAAATTTTCTAATCAGTATTGTATTCCCTAATGGATTACATACTTGTTTGGAGTGAAGATGAGGACAAAATGCTCCGAAGCATAACGTGCAAAGGAATAGCACTGAAATTCCACTTCCCATATGGGACATTTTGGGAAAAGCAGATATGAGTGTATAGCTATTTATACTTATGAAAGGCCTAGTGTCAACTTGACTCGCTTTTTATTGCAGGCTGCTATCCACAATGTCCAAAGAATAAGCCCTATTTTGATGAAGAAACCATGACTTGTGTTTCTAATTGTGGTTGTTATGAAGATGGAAAACATTACAAACCAGGAATGGAGATGCCTTCAAAGCAGAACTGCGAATCATGGTAGGATTAGGAAAGAGTTTTAAAAATTGAGTTTAAAATTGTGGAACATAATTCATCACACATTAAATTTGTTGTTTACCAATGGGAACTAGGTCAGTCAGAGGCTGATGAACAATGTCTCATTTTCTTCCTTTCACAGGAAATTAAAGATAATATGATGAAGCATTTTATCATCAAGAGATTAATTTACTATCTATTGTGTATATTTATTAAAGTACTTTGAAGTTATTATCATTATTATTAAATGAAGTGAAAACTGACTAAAATAATTTTAGTTAGGGAATAGTATGAGAATTTTTAATAAGATATACCTAAACTCATCATGTGAAACTGTTTACAAGTTTGCAGCCAACTCAACTACATTGTTTTTGCGCTTGTTTCTGTTATTGCACTGGTTCTTGCATAGTTGCAACTGTCAGCATGTATTCTCATGCATTACTGATGACAAGGGCTGCTAAACCTTCTGTAAGGCTTAAGTATAGAGTTAGCTAAACCAATTGTGAAGCAGTTGTCTTAAGAAGCCTTTAAAATAGCTACACTTAAATATGGTAAGCAGTGTAATCTGAATAGCAAAAATCCTAAGTCGAAGCCCATTGGAGCTAAATCAACTTCCTTGGCAGGTTTTGAAACACTTCATAGACACCTTTCCCTACATCATCTAGGCCATTAACAGCACTAAAAGTAACCCATTAAATACAAATCAGTATTTCAGTTTATTGGTGTATAGAGGCCCTTAGTCCCTGTAAATAAATACATCAAGATTCAGTTCTTAACTGATAATAGATAAATTGCCCTTATAACCAGAATTATTCTTGTGTATTTTGGAAGTCTAATAGAAATTCACTGTGTAGATTATCTCAACATCCATGGTAGTGATCCTTTGTATATATCCTTTGAAATGTAAATTATACATTTACTGCACTTTCCCTTCCAAAAAATAATTACACCTATTGATGGGATAAGAATATTTCAAATCACCCATCTCACATCTTTTGCCTTGTTCCAAAAGCACTGGTAGAGATGCTGCATGTTTAATATGCTGGCTCAAAGAAGAGCTACCTTTCTTGCCAGAGAAATATGTGAAGATACCTAGCCTGAATTTGTAGAGCAGAACTGAATATCTCGGGTTATTTTACATTTAAACACGCAATGAATAGCAAAGGATTGATAGAAGAAAAACTGAAACAAAAAAGTGATGTCATGAACCAATATGTCCACATTCATCATCTTTTTCTTTTTCAGTGAATGCACAATTCATGGCAAAAAATGCAGATATGATGAACATGGTATGTTGATGATGTTGTTTCTATATAAATAAGACACATTTAAGGTGCTCTGTGTTTCAGATAGCAAGGAATAACATCCTATTTTGATCCACAGAATGTGTCTGTATTTATGAGGGGCAGAAATACAACTACAAAGATGTGGTCTACAACACTACAGATGGCACAGGATGGTGTATTGTTGCAACCTGTGGTCCCAATGGAACACTTGAAAGGTTTATCTATGGATGTCTAACCTCATCACCCACAACAGCAACAACATTTCACTTCAGCTCTACACCACCTTCCACTACATCCACAGGTATATCAAAAGTGTATTCTCTTGATTAGTGAGTAAAGTATATTTTACAGTGCTAAGTGACTTGCTCAGATATTGGCATTGAGATAATGAAATTTTCATTTTTTAAATTCCTGTACAGCATCCCTCAGGTTGAGAATTTCTAGTTACTCTGGGCATATGTTGTTTTATGGAATCAGTATTCAGTATAAAATATGAGTTTTGAAATCACAGAAAATATCAGCATTGCTGGAATTCAGTAGCTATTTTCCATCTATTTAATAATGAGAGTTCACTTGCAAAAGCTCTTCAACCAGTAAATGGTTTCTTAAGATCAGAGTTAAAATACAAAGAGTAGGGATGCTTAAAATAGAGGAGCAAAGGCAATGCAACAAGGAGCCAACTGATTTGGAAGAAAAAAGTAGCTATGGATCTTGATGCATACACTAAGCATTACTCTTTCCACTGATATCAGTACGTTCCAAGGAGACTAGTATGTACTGACGAAAGATACAACCAAAGCAAATACACTGAACCAAATGCAAAACAAGTGAGACTTGTTTTTTTCCAAAGTGTATAAATTAGACCTGAGCCTTATTTCAGCACCTTGTAACACTTAATTAGTATTCTCTTGGGAGGTGATAGTTCAAGCATGTCAGTACAGTAAATAGCTGGGTGATGGATTTTTGGTTCTACAGCATATTAAATCATGCATATAATAAATTGATACACTACAGGAGCGTAATAAAAGAAAAATTACATTAGGAAAATTGTCAGTCCATTTAAAATAACAAAACAAGATAGTATCTGCAGGATTTTATTCTTCATTTTGTGATCTCTTCCTTCTCTCCTTCACAGTGTCACCAACTACATCAGTATGTGTTCATGAAATCTGTGAGTGGTCAGAATGGTATGATGGGAGTCTACAAACCCCTGGCTATGATGGGGGAGACTTTGAAACTTTTGATGATTTACGAGCGAAAGGTTATGAAGTCTGTAAAGCCCCACGGGCTGTTGAATGCAGAGCAGAAAAGTTTCCTGATATACCACTAAAAGACCTTGGCCAAAAAGTAGAATGCAGTACAGCACAAGGGCTTTTATGTTACAACAAGGATCAAGTTTCAACAATGTGCAACAATTATGAAATCAGAATCCTCTGCTGTGTCTTTGTACCATGCTCGTCAACAACACCTTCCAGCACTTCAACCCCGGTCACAACTCCAGCTACAACTCCGACAGAAACATTTACTGAAACAACATCCTCAGTTACTACAACCTCTGAAACTACAACATTCGTGCATTCAACTTCTGAAGAAACAACAACTACAACCAAAATGACAACACCAGTCACCATATCTCCTTTTACAACTCCTCTTTGTTTTAAAGAAGAATGTTACTGGTCAAGATGGTATGATGTAAGTTATCCAGGGTCAGGTTACAATGATGGAGATTTTGATACCGTTCAGAACATTAAAAATAAGGGGTACAAAGTCTGTGACAAGAGAGAAGATGTGGAATGTAGAGCAGTGAGATTCCCTAATACACCATATCCTCTGTTGGAGCAACACATAACCTGTAACACACAAGAAGGGTTGAAATGTTACAATAAAGATCAGCTGCCACCCATCTGTTATAATTATGAAATAAGATTTAAATGCTGCAGAAATATAACAGTACCATGTGGAACAACCCCTGAAAGTCTTACTACAACAGTATTTTCAAGTACATCATCTAGAACAGTACCAACGACACCATATCTCCAAACAAAACACAAGACAACAATTAAATCAACAGTCCAACCAAAAACAGATTACATTCATACAAGAATAACACCAAAACCAACTACGACAACTCAAACAGAAACAACTTACACAACACTAAGAAGCACAACAACAGAAAAAACTACAGCATATTCAAGAAGCACCCCCTGTGAACCCGAAGTGTGCAGCTGGAGCGAGTGGTTTGACGTCGACTTCCCCTCCTCGGGGCCCAACCAGGGAGACTTTGAAACCTACCAGCACATCCGTGCCGCCGGCAAGCGAGTCTGCCGGCAGCCAAAGCAGATCGAGTGCCGGGCGGAGGACTACCCCGACGTTGCCATCCAAGAGGTGGGACAGGTCGTGCAGTGCGATGTCCACTTTGGACTGGTGTGCAAGAACGAGGACCAGACGGGCAAATTCAAGATGTGCCTCAACTACAAGATCCGTGTCTACTGCTGCACCCCCAACTACAGCTGCGTGACCCCCACCACCACCAGCACATCCACCAGCACATCCACCAGCACCACGAGCACCGTGGTGCCGGTGCCGTCCTCCACCCCGGTCACCACCTCCACCTCCACGCCCTACGTCCCCAGCACTACGTCTCCCACCTCCACAGAAATCCACACTTCCACCAGCACCACCAGCCCCACGCCGACGCCGCCTACCACATCCTCTACCACCACACCGTCCACCACCACCCCCTGTGAACCCGAAGTGTGCAGCTGGAGCGAGTGGTTTGACGTCGACTTCCCCTCCTCGGGGCCCAACCAGGGAGACTTTGAAACCTACCAGCACATCCGTGCCGCCGGCAAGCGAGTCTGCCGGCAGCCAAAGCAGATCGAGTGCCGGGCGGAGGACTACCCCGACGTTGCCATCCAAGAGGTGGGACAGGTCGTGCAGTGCGATGTCCACTTTGGACTGGTGTGCAAGAACGAGGACCAGACGGGCAAATTCAAGATGTGCCTCAACTACAAGATCCGTGTCTACTGCTGCACCCCCAACTACAGCTGCGTGACCCCCACCACCACCAGCACACCCACCAGCACACCCACCAGCACCACGAGCACCATGGTGCCGGTGCCGTCTTCCACCCCGGTCACCACCTCCACCTCCACGCCCTACGTCCCCAGCACTACGTCTCCCACCTCCACAGAAATCCACACTTCCACCAGCACCACCAGCCCCACGCCGACGCCGCCTACCACATCCTCTACCACCACACCGTCCACCACCACCCCCTGTGAACCCGAAGTGTGCAGCTGGAGCGAGTGGTTTGACGTCGACTTCCCCTCCTCGGGGCCCAACCAGGGAGACTTTGAAACCTACCAGCACATCCGTGCCGCCGGCAAGCGAGTCTGCCGGCAGCCAAAGCAGATCGAGTGCCGGGCGGAGGACTACCCCGACGTTGCCATCCAAGAGGTGGGACAGGTCGTGCAGTGCGATGTCCACTTTGGACTGGTGTGCAAGAACGAGGACCAGACGGGCAAATTCAAGATGTGCCTCAACTACAAGATCCGTGTTTACTGCTGCACCCCCAACTACAGCTGTGTGACCCCCACTACCTCAACTACCACCAGCACGTCCTCCATTATTACTGAACCTTTCTTCACCCCGTCTCAGCCTCTCATTTCAACTACTCCTTGTTTCTGCAAGATTGGTGATGCTATTTTTTCACCAGGTTAGTTTATATGATTTTTAGCCTCTCCTTTTTTTTGAAATTTTTTTCTTTTCTGTTTTTTTCCTCTCTTTTCTTTTTATAAGGGAGTTGTGGTTTTATTTCCTCCCATTTATTAAATTTTTGTTTGTTTTTTTAATGTTTGTACATGTGCTTTTTTTGCAGGTGACTTGATTTATAACAGAATTGATAGTGATGGATGTCGATTTTATGCCATCTGTAGCCCAACATGTAGTATTGAGCGATACACTTTGAATTGTACAGTCGTTACTTCACCAGCCACTACTTCCTCTGAGTGGTCCACCGTAACGTCAGTTCCACTGCCTCCCACTTCCACAAGTATTGTTTTTCATGGTTGTGTTTCCACTCTTTACCCTCCATTACAGGTATGTAATTTCTGTGTTACTATTCGCCTGTTAAAATAGTATCATTGGGTGGTGCCAGACTGGAACTGTTTGCGTTCTTTAAACATTACTTCTGCTGATTATCTAATTTTTTTTTCTAATGATGGGCAATATATATGACACAACATTTGAATTTTTCTTTCTTTGAATTTCACTTCTTTATACTGATAAAGCAATTTACAATATTCTTTTCTTGGTATTTTATTTTTAGTAAAAGTTTTTGATGCATATGTAAGATATCTTTTCACTGACACAATAGAGGGGGTTTTCTTGTGGATCTTATTTTTTCACTGCACAGAAGTATTTAAGATACAGTGAAGGCTTGTGTCCATTTCTCTTCTTCTGCCCTTTTATCTGTACTTGTTTAAACTTTTTTTGTTGTGATGTTCTCTGTTGACACATAGTCTATACTATATAGGCTATACATAGCATAATGGAAATCATGTGCTTTAACCTAAACCTTACCCCCCGAGCCCCAGAAGAGCTCCTTGTGCAGAAGAAAAAAAGCGTAGTTAAGGTTCCCACCTCCTTTTAGCATTAAAAGTATAAATCCTGTAGAATATTGGCAACTTTTTGCTGTCAGTGAAGATTTTCCTTTTGGTCTTTGTTTCACTTTCTGAAAACTAGGCATTTTCTCTCCCCCATAACATGGTCAGAATTTTGAATAACTCTAGTTGCCATTAAAAATCACTAATACCACAAAATGAAAAGAAATAACACATACTGATTTCCTTTCCAACCCCACCATTGCTGGAAATATTGTATCATAAATCTAAAAAGATGAGTAAAGGTTATTATCTGCTTGCAGAGTTTTGCGACAAAAACTTTTTCTTCATTTTGCAGCCTGGGGAAATATTCAAATTATCCAACTGTACAGAAGTAATCTGTAATGGAGACAACGATATAAGTGTAGTACCCACGTACTGCCCACCTGTAAAGGAAATTACATGTGCAAACAAATACCCACCAGTGCTGGTACCAGATGAAAATGGATGCTGTTACCGATATGAGTGTCAATGTAAGCACCAGTAGATTTGGGAATAACATTTTGAGGGAAAAAAGCCAAGCTTTACACAGATTATATGGGCATTTTCATTTCTTAAGGTTACTCTATAAATTGCAGTGTCTTCAGTTTTTAAATTTTCTTCTACGTAAATTCTTATCTTAATCTTCCAAATATTTTCTCTGTACCAGGTGTGTGTAGTGGATGGGGTGATCCTCATTACATTACTTTTGATGGAACCTATTATACCTTCCTTGAAAACTGCACTTATGTCCTGGTGAAGCAAATTGTCCCTAAATATGACAACTTCCGTGTTTACATTGACAATTATTACTGCGATGCAAAAGATGGACTCTCCTGCCCTAAATCCATTATTATTTTCTACAAATCTGCAGAAGTGGTGCTGACTCGTGAACTCATGAATGGTGTCATGACCAATGTGGTAAAATACTTTTTTTTTCTATTTTTTGCAAAAAATAAATAGGGTCTGTAAGCTTTACTGATGCTATTCTGAGATAGAATCTGTTGGAATATCACATAATGGAGGTGATCAGGGCAGAGGGTATCATTAGCAGAAAAAAAAAAAGATTGCACTGGATGCTAAGAACAAAATTTGTATTTCATGAAAACTGGTACATTGTGCCATTCACTCATGTAGCCAAAACACATTTTGAAGAAACACAAATGCAAATTTCAAGCTGGATTCTTCTCTCTAGGGGGGATGGTTATATATCCCTTATCTGCTGCATGACTAAGGACTGCTTTCTCTGCATTGGGAACTTCAGGCACCAAACAGCCCTGACATGATTCCCCCTTCAGTTTCCTACTGTGAAGAAAGACATAGCTGAAGAAAATGGGTGACTTAGACTGTCACCTCACCTTCATGACCCACAGTAGTGTTGGCAAACCAGTGAAAATGAAAAGTCAGTCCCAGTCTCACACTGGAGAATCTATTAGTTGATTAGAGAATCTATAGAAAGGGAGAAAAGTTTGTTTGAATAGGCACTCTTGCCTTAAAGTGCCATGCCAAATTCTCAGTCAGAAAGGCATGTTGGTTCCAGTGATTCTCTGTGAAAGAAAACAGTAACTGACAATTTTAACTCATGCTTTAGCCCAATTCCATGAGAAGAGAGTTTCAGAATAACTTCTGACAAAAAAACTCTTAGGCAAATATGTTTACCTTTATTAGCTCATATAAGATACTGGCTACTAATTGAAAAGATTAACAAATAAATAGGATCACTACATAAACCTGGCTCTAATGACATCTGACTTCATTTTGAATTCAGACAACTCTTCCAATGCCAATTACTATGTAATATAGGGGTGGTGTGATTATCTGGCAAAGTTATTACATAACAATGACAGGGATGCTTCTGTAGCTAAAGAAAGCTACTGCTCATTTTCATATGAAAATGTTTCCAATACACATAGTCATGAGGGATACAAAGAAAATACTTGGATTTATATGCATAGAATACTGTGCATTAGCATACAATCAGCACAACCACAGTATGTAGAGGCCACTTAGGTTATTATCACATTTTAGCAATATAGGGATACAAGCTGAGCTAGGAATGCAAATAAATGCTGTCACTGAGATGCCAGTGGGCATTGGATGTGAGACACAACAATATGGAGTTATGCCTAATTATGAAGATTTCAAAATACATTATTTAAAACAATCAGGCAGAAGCAGTGCTTATTCTGAAGTGGTGTTTTGTTTTGGTTTTTTTTTAACCCTGCATTCAGATGTACTTCAACAAAAAGATTGTTGAACCAGGCTTCAAAAAAGATGGCATTTCTTTCTCCACTCTTGGCATCAATATGATTGTTGAAATAGAAGAAATTGGTGCTGTCATCACCTTTAGTGGTCTGATTTTCTCTGTGAAACTCCCATACAGCAAATTTGGCAACAACACTGAAGGACAGTGTGGTAAGAATACAGATTGGAGGGGGTCCTCTTTCCTTGGTTATGCTCACCTATTCCATCTATTCAGTCCCAGAATCTCTGTCAGCTGACAGAAATTTTTAAACAGCAGTAAATGGAAATGAGTGCAGTTCTGCTCTTCAGTTTCTGTAGGATGCTAAAAGCTCAGTATTTCAGCAACCTGTTTGTTTTTTGTTTTATTTTTTTTTCTTTGGGGCTGGGTTTTTACATTTGTTTGTTTTTCCATAACCTAAAGTTTGTATAACTAGTGAAAGTGCTCCCTATAAAGCAAGGCAAAATATGCATTTCATGAGACCATCACATCTAAACTTATCAGCTCAGGAATGTATTGTGCATCTCTGATGTGGCTGATGAGACTTACCCAGCTTGTCTCTTCCAGGAACATGTACAAATAATAAAGCAGATGAATGCCGCTTACCAAGTGGTAAGATCATTTCCTCCTGTCCCCAAATGGCTCATCACTGGATTGTTGACAACAACAAGACATGCCATGGAGTACCAATACGACCAGTTGTAACCACCCCTCCACCAAAGCCACAATGTCAAACACCTCCTCTCTGCAAGCTTATCTGGAGCGAGTAAGAAAACAAATTTATTTTTTCTAGGCAAAACTGTCTCAGTATCTTACAAGAAGAATAACAGCTATAGCCTTAGCATGTGATAATAGCTGAAAATGTCAGCTTAATGACAGAATATATATCGTAGAAGGCCTTTGCAAAAGAAACTGCTCTGCTTTAATGACTTGCATGCTAAAGCTAATTGAGCAAGGGGACGTAAAGTCAGAAAATCAGGGATGCAGCAAGCACTAAAATCAATACTCCCTGGATGCAATACTTCTAGATTATGCTCATTAACTATTAAGCAAAGACTGAACTCTAAATTTGAAGTGGGTCTTCAGTACAAATCTTAGAGAATCTAGTTACCAAATAGGTGAAGAGAGCAGATGCAAGCAGCCAAGAAATATCCTTCATTCTTGGCACATTTTTCCTAAAATACGGAGTTCCAAAAGTGCAAAGGCTTGTTTCCTGAAGTGTTTCCTATGCCTGTGTAGGCTGACGAGCTTTTTTCAGATAAGTTACTTATAAAGGCCCTCTTATACACACATGCTTTCTGTAGTATCTAGTAAGTTTGGAGCTATTTTATGTACAAATGTTCTATCTCTACTTTTTTCATTCCTTTTTTCTCAATCTGGTGTAGTTGCATTTTATACTAAATTTCTGGTGTTAAACTGCTAAAAAGTTGTGTACACATACATAAATACTACAACCATTGACCTCTTTAAAAAAAAAAAAAACCACTTCAGATTTCTTAATCTTTCCTGAATATCTTCCAGTTTATTGGCCATTCCTAGGGTTTTGCTTCTCATTATACCTTCCTTTCTGAAGCAGAGTCAAATGCTATTAACTGGAAAGTGTTGTCTGACAGGAACAGACTTCATATAATGGCTCATTAACACAGAAGGGGGTTACTTTCTTTACTGCCTGCAGGATTTTTGCAGCGTGTCATGCCGTCATCCCACCAGAACCATTTTTCAAAGGCTGTGTTTTTGATGGGTGTCGCATAGACGATGAATATATGCAGTGTTCCAGTTTGGAGATATATGCTACAGAGTGTGCTGCTAGAGGTGTATGCATTGACTGGAGAGGAAAGACCAACAATACATGCTGTGAGTATTGCAGGACTCAAATACTGTGTGTGATAAATTGTAGAAATTAGTGTTTTATTCATTAAATACTTCCTATATGTAACACCTGGTTATGGTCTGCAAAAATCCAGTGTAGAAGCTGCAGATGAAGGCAAAGCTGTAGTCATTTTTGCTGAAGGAAATGCATCTACTGTCAATTTTTAATCTTTTTTTTTTTTTTTGTCTTTTTCCATACAGCATTCAGCTGTCCATCAAGCTTGGTATACAAGCCATGTGGGCCCATTAATCCCATTACCTGTGACCAAAGGTATGGAAAACCAAAAAAACCCCCATGCTGAAACACCTGCTTATATTTTTTCCTTTTTAAAATTCTATTACGATTTATCTACTTTCCTCATAAATTTGAGTTATTTCATTATGAAACATGTTGCAAATTTCACTAATCTATTCAAGACTTATAAAGACCAATCAGCTCTACAAACATATGCTTCCTGTTGCCCTTCAGAAAGCGTAAATTTTGTGTTTCTCTTGTATCTGACACGATATGCTGCTCTGTCCCCTGCCTCAGCACAAGAGTGTTTTACTCAAGCACATATATTCTTGCCATTCCAGCTATGAGCGTCCTGGCTATGGAGTAACTGAAGGCTGTTTCTGTCCTGAAGGACTGACACTCTTGAGTGCAGAGAGCAACATCTGTGTCTCTGAATGTTGTAAGTAATCTGTAGCTAGTTTGGGGAACAAATAGAGATCAGGATTGTTAGTCAGGAGGCCTGAGTTCTATTGTCATCCATTGTCAATGGTCAGACCATTGAAAATCAGCCTCTTTAAGCATCCCCAACTAAAAATTGAATAATAATCAATATTACCTTTTTTCCCCATCATCCTCCTTATGTGAGATGCACCAAGATGGTAGAACTCTACAGTTCAGCAAAATTAGTCTCCATATTCATTTTCTTGTTAGCTTTATCCTCACAGTATTTTTATTTGGAACTGCACAGATGTACTACTTTGTCAGTTTTCAGTAGTGTAAATACCCATTCATTTGTTTGTTTGTTTCTTTTTCTTTCCAGTTTGCAGGGAACCAAATGGAATGTCTAGATGGGTGAGTATCACAATCAGTGTGGCTTAATGAGCACAGAGAAGTGAAACAAGAGGATATTTAGTGTTCCAGTAAACCAAAGCTTGGTCACAAATGTTTATTCACTTTCAGTCTTAAAAATGAGTGTTAGAGCACCCTTAAGAAATTTAGCAGTAAGTGATAAAATATTCGTTCAATAACTTCACATATAGAAAAAGACTCCTTTAAAAAAAGAATGAAAGAGCTTGTAATAGTGGAAGTTAGGCATATATATGCTTATTTTATTTCCACAAATTTAGCTCACTAAAGTTACTAGAAATGAATGGAGAGATGGATAACAAAGTTTACCTGTTGCTTATCATGTTCATGGTCTGCATTCTTAGTTCCTCAGCTGCATAGAAATCAGCAACCTAATGTGAAAATGAGTATGTCATACCATCATTTCTTACTCAAAAATGAAGGCAAGGCTCCATCACTTCTCCTTTAGAACTCCTGTAACCCTCATACTAACACTATTAACAAATAGAAAGTAATAGCTTCGTGAACTCAGAACCTTTAGTGGCCTCCAATATCTTCCCCCAATAAGGAGTTTGAGGGTCTCTTATAAAATCTAAAATATGAAAAAGCTGATATAATCAGTTATCACTATATCCATGAATATGTCAAATAGAAGCGAATAAAATGATTTTGGTTTGATTTGTATTTAATTTTTTTCTTTCCTTTGCCCATGTTTTTCTTTTTTATTTAGCCAGGAGAAAAATGGACAAAAGATTGCCGGGAATGTGTCTGTGACAAGAATACTCTTAAGGTGAAGTGTACAAAACACGAGTGTCCTCCAGCACAGCAAGTATTCTGTGAAGAACCAGGGTACATGCCTGTTCAGATACCAACACCAGAAGATCCATGCTGTACTAGGACTGAGTGCTGTAAGTACTGTCTTAGTTCTTTATCATGGGGAATATGCTATATTAATTTTAGGAAACTTCAGCAATCATTTCTCATTTTTTGATACTTTGCATTGATGTCATAATGGTTTTCTCCCTCATCCCACTTTTTAAAGTCTTCTTGCAGAGCATATACTAGATGCCTAAAGGTAACAAATTCAAAGATTAAAAGATTTTATATAGTTAGACACAGAAAAGTAACTGAATATCTTCTATAATTTAGCATTGAAAGCCTTTAATACTTCTACTATCTGAAACAATATTCAAAAACCATTCAAAACATATTCTATTTCAAAGACCAGTATTAAGAAAACTATCTTAACTTAAAAAAATAGTCCTGAATATTTAAAAGTTGCTCAAGAAAGTTCCAGAACCACTGAGAGTCATCAGATTTCTCCATTGATACAAATTTCTCTTTGGAATGATCTCTTTCCAGCTATTACCACTCTGTTTTTCTCAGTGTTTTGATTTATGAAGGTTGTGGGAAAGCCCATTCACATTGAAACACCTGGACACATTAGCCTGAACTAGTCACTAAACTATCTGGTGTAAACACCATATTTACTCCATGGGAAAACTTCAGAAGTTCATGTAAAACAAAAGTGCTTTAATTAAAAATTCTGGGCTTATTATTTTCTGTATTTTCTCACATGAAACAGACTGCAACACAAGCCTCTGCCCTGACATCACACCCCAGTGCTTAGAGGGACAGGAAATAATCACAATAATGCAGCCTGGAAACTGCTGTCCTATCTTTGAATGCAGTAAGTACTGTGCAACTTTTTCATGAGCTATTTACTGCTGTATTTTTCTAAGTTAAAAAACTTTAAGAGAGATGTGAATTATCTGTGTTACCATATTGGGCCTTGTCGTGAATGAGTGTTGTAAGGCCAGTGCCACAGGCCTACAAAGCTACAAAAGAGAAGTTTTTTCATGCATTTCTGCATCTTAAAACTTACCCCTTCTTCTTCCTTCTTTACAGGACAGGGCTGTGTAGTCAACGAAACCTATTATGCAGTAAGTACACAGAGTTACTCACTATAAAAATACACCTTCACATAATTCACAGTGCAGTGTTTTTGAGACACCTATCGTGGTCCATATTTTGTAGGAAGGCCTGAGATAAAACATTATTCATTATTTAACCAGAGTTAGCACATCAACACCCTCTATACAAGCAAAAGCATTTTCTTCTCTCCTTTCTACATTAGCAGAATGTTATTCCAAAATCGATATTACCAAACCAGAAACTCAGCTTAAATAAAACAACTGAAATTGTGATTATGGATATCTTAGCCTATACATAGTTCATCTTTGTATTGTCTGTGACATGCATACACAGAGCACCTTGTTTTTACTGGCTAATAATGGGTTCTTCCAACTTCCCTTAGCCTGGAGCTGCCATTCCATCAGGCCCCTGTGAAGAATGTACCTGCTCTGAATCCTCTCCCTCAACGCCTCACCAGGCGATGGTGACGTGCGAGCCTGTCATCTGTGACACGTACTGCCCACTGGTGAGTGCTGTTCTGCTGTCAGAAATTCCTACCCCACTCAGCTCAAATAATTACCAGTTAAGATCAGTGACCTGACTCAATGCCATTGTCTCTCTACTTCTTTCAAAACAGGGCTATAAATATACAGTGGAACCTGGACAGTGCTGTGGCACGTGCAAGGCAGCAGCTTGCGTAGTGACTGTGGGAGACAACATTACACACGTGCTCCATGTAACTACCCTGGTTTAGTTCACTTCTGGGGAACTCTACTAAGCCTTTCCATTCTTTCCTCTCCTACTTATCACATTTATTTCTTCCATTTTTTCTCATATTAGACAAATGCTTACTCAGGCAGGGACTGGACTGTCTCCACACAGCTTAAACAATACCTTACACCACAAAACACTAGTTCTAAGACTTCTGGAAGCAACTGTTGTATGATACTGAACAGTGGCTTTCAGAAATCAACATGGGAAATTACATAGGTGAAAGCAATGTGCTTCTGTTTGCCTCCAGTTCTGAAACTGTAGCACCCATTTTGCTCAACAGGTAATTTTGTCTGTGGAGGTATTTTGATACATCCATAAATTGTAATGACAAAAGCATTGAAATGCAAATTATTCTTTGCAAATGAGTCCACGTACTTACCCTATTCACAGAAAAAGTGCATCTATATTCAGATAAAAAATAGAGCCTCTTCACTTGGTTAATGAAAAACACTTAATAGCAGTATGATAATATGGCAAATAACTATCACCTGAAATTCAAGGAAGTTCTTTGGAATAATCAAACTACTATACACAGCAACAATAAGACATTGAGGGGTTTTTATTTCATTTTTATATAAGAAAATTTTAATCTGCTTTAATTTTGACTACTTTCAGGAAGGAGAATACTGGAACCCACCTGGTGATAACTGTACTGTTTACACATGTGAGAAACATGCTGACCAGTTCATTCAAGTCATCAAACAGACAAATTGTCCTGCCTTTAACCCTGAGGAGTGTGATCAAGTAAGTACTGCTCTACAAGTTCTCGTATTTGGAAAGGTTGCAGTGCCTAACACCAGTGATCATGGTGTGCAAGGAAAATAACTAGCAGAAGCATCATGCAGGAAGTAGCTCTCCTTTTATCCTCTCAGAACCTGGTCCCAGTCAAATTTTATGTCAGAAAAGCAACTCAAAATTAAAATGAGTGATGTATCGATCCTCACTGAGGATTGGACATTAGAGAAAAGGATACAGCATAGTATTTTGGACTCCTAAAAGTGTCAAGTGACCTAGAAGCAAAAATCAGGCTCTGGCAAATCAGTTATTTCATTGTGTTACCCTGTCTGTTATAATCATTCACCTGTACTGACTTTGGTCACAATATTTTGACCTACGTGTGCCACAAGCTTTATTGTTTGCTGACATTATACTACTGAACTGAGGGTTTTCCTCCATTTCAACTTTCAAATAGCTCTTATTAATATTAGTGACATGCCCTTAATATTTAGCCTTGCTTGGAATTAGATTCCATCTCGATACAAAAAGATCCAGTGTCTGTGGTGCCTGACAAAATTAGGAAGCAGGGAAAGTCTGCTTTAGTATGCAGATATGAAACCTGAGTTATCTTTTTTTGTTTTCCCACTTAAGGATGATGTCATATTATCTGAAGATGGTTGCTGTTTAGTGTGCCGAAGAATACCGAAACGTAAGTAATGATGATTTTGTTAAAAGTATTGATTATGTGTGCCTTATTAGGTATGTTAGCCTGTTCTGCACAATGGGTGCATAGATGGAAGAGGTGAACTGACCAGGTTTGGGTTCACTGCTTTACTGGGGTGAAAAAGGAAACAGGTGGAAAAGAAAGGAACAGAACATATCCAGTATGGATTTTAGGTCCTTGGGAAACAGATGGTGAACTTTCCCATTCCCTACTGTTGAATGCTGGTATTTGTGGGAGGGTGAGGACTATGAGTCTTTTCCAATTTCCATAGATACATTCTCCTTAAGGAGGAAAGGGGAGCCAGTTCTGGGAGATGGGTGTGAATTGAGCAGTTGCCTCTTTATTTCTGCATCCTGCACCAAGTTGCATAAGAAAAAGGGAAAGTTTCATCCACTGATAACACAAACAGCAAGAGTCTTCATTTGGCCCTCAGCAATTAAAGAAAAATGCACTGTGACTTAATTTCCTACTTCAGCTCCATCCACCTTAGTTTTTGGTTACAAACTATCATGCACAGCTATCTATTTATATGCACATATATTTTAACCTCTTTTCCATTGCTCTGTGATGACCTCAGTTTGTATGAAGCACAATACCACTACTGTCATCAACTACAATGGCTGCGTATCTCCTGCGCCTGTTGAGATAACGTACTGTGAAGGCAGCTGTGATGCTTACTCACGGTAAGTGGCATAAAAGATAATTGTGGCCTCTTGTCTTCTACTCTTTACACCAGTTACATCAAGCAGATCACAGGTGGTTTTTCTGGTGTGTCCAACATCTGCCTGGTCAGCTGTTTCCATTGTGTTAATTAACTTGATGCTGTACTGGCTTGATTACTTCAAGAGTCAGTGTTTAACAGCCTGTTCAGTGTCATAGTGAATAGACACGAATTTTGATTTTGCCCATTTCAAACTGAGGTTATTTGTTTCTCATTATTCTCTCACTGGACTGACTCACTGTGTGACTTGGATTGATTCTTTTACTTTTTCTGTACCTTAATGAAGACTTAGAGTCATCAATTTTTACAATTAAGAGCAAATCAGCTACATTTCACCATGATACTGTAAGAATGGTAAAATTGAGCAATAGTCCCACATGCAAGCACACAACTTGTGGTTATGTTTTGTAATGGGTGGGAGGGACAGTGTTATTTCTCACACAAATTCTGAATCTCTCTCTTTCATTGGTTTTTCAATCAGGTATTCTCAAACTACAAACACAATGGTGCACAAATGCTCGTGTTGTCAGGAAATCAAGACCAGCAAAAGAAGGGTGACTCTGACATGCAGTGATGGAACCTCCCTTGATCACTCCTACACCTATGTGGAGAAATGCAGCTGTGTGGGTGCTGAGTGCATCACCCAAGACAGCACCCAACAGCAGACACAGCAGATAAAGACCTCTCAGGAGCAAGCAAATGTCAAAAATTAGAACTAGAAAGAAGTCCTCAAACAAGGGCTGAGTATAAGACTAAATAAAGAAACTTCAAAAAATACAAAAGTGTCAAGAGCAGCTAAAATTTTGGATGAGCAGATAATATTTTCTGCATAAACCCCCAGTATCTCTGGCTACAGAATTTCAGTTCTCATTTTCAGTGTATCTCCCATTGTTTTTTATGTCTTTTCTTTTACACCTTGAGAGGTACAGCATAAGGTCATCTTGACATTTTCTGTTTGTTTGTCTTCTGAGAAGGGGTGGACTTCTACTAACATTTTCATTCCAGTTCACTGAGAAAAATCTAAAGACAAATCCAGAAAACAAACAAAACCCAAGGAAAAATGTATCCCTCTCCTTCTGTGTGTTTCTTTTTGTGTTGAGGAAAACTTAGAGTGTAGAAAGCCATATCTTTTCAAAAGTATAAACTTTACTATTATGAACTATTTATGATGGACATATTTCCCTACCTGGTTTTGCGAGGAAAAGGAAATAAAATCCTATTATGAGAAGCTGCTGCACACTACTTTTTGTTTACATAACACCATCAGCATAGTAGCTGTATGAAAATAGGGATTTTTATTTTGTTTTATGTGGTTAACTGTTTACAGAAGAAATATATATATATATTTGCCACCACAGGCATATGAAGGATTTTTTTAACAGAAGTATAATAATAATAATAATAATAATAATAATAATAATAATTGTAAATTCTTTGCTAGGAAGCTTTAAAAAGTTGAACCACTGCTATTTATTATTTTTTTTGAAAACTGATTTTTTGGGTCATTTCTTTCAGAATTAATGTTATCCTATTTCTTAGTCTCAGTCATGTTGTCTGGGTATGGTATATTTTCTTTTGTTTTTGAATATTATTTTATTTTTATTCCTTATGAAACAAAAAAAAATTATGATTAATAAATTTTGAGCATTTCACAACACATCTGCTTTGACTTTTCAGTGAATCCCTTGTGTGAGAGTTGCTGGTTCCATAAAAGCTGCTATCAGTTAGTGAATTCGCAGAAAGTAACACCTCTCTAAATCTGCACGTTTTGTAGGTCTGAAAGATCTTTACCTCACTGGTATAAACTGTCCAAAGTATTTCAAACCAATCAGCCTCATGTTTTAGAGTGCACTGCAACACCTACAAAGCCCTGAAACTGCACTGTTGCATGTGGCCCACACCATTTGACCCTTGACCTGCCTCTCCCCCCATCCATCCCCCCCACCTTTGAGCCTTGGCTGCTTCCCCTTGACCCCAGGCTCTGGACCCTGACCCTGACCCTGCCTGTGCCCATGCCTGCACTGTGTCCTGTTCCCCTCCCTCCTGCTGCGTCCCCAGCGCTGACCTGTCACTCTCCAGCCTGTCACTGCCATCCCTCCCTTTCTGGTGTGGTCCTGTCCTCCTATGAGGGTTCTGCTGCCATCCTGTTGTGAGGATTGCTGCTGCTGCTGCTGCCAGTGCTGCTGAGAGGGCTGAAGGGGCATCCTTAGGGCTGGTGTGACTTCCTGCTGCTACTTTTCCAATTCAGGGCAGAGAGAAAAGCTACAATCCAGCTTAAACACAGAAGAGCAAGGGAAACGAAGTCTCTGCCAGTAAAGCAGGACAAACCCAGAAAGGTTCAAAACACACCCAAAAAAATGTGATTAAAACCAAATGAGGTTAGATGCTGGTGCCGAAAATCTGGTATGTTTTATTTGATAGTAAAAGAGGGAAAGAAAGGAAAAGGAAAAGGAAGAAAGGGAAGGGAAAAAGTGTGGCAAGGTAGGAAGGAAGGAAGGAAAGGGTGCATGGGCAGTCAAGGGACAGGGAGAGAGTGATGGGCTAGCTAGAAACATATCACCCTTCCAGGGGTCCCAATGACATCTCATTCTTCCCCTCCATCTGGTCTTCTGGATGCTGAGGGTCCCTCACCTCCAGGGCCACATCAAAAAGTAGAGAATCCAGTGGATTAATGCACATTTTGGGCAGGCAGGAATGCCCACGTGCCTCCTTTGCAGGGAGCCAGTTTGACACCGTTCCTTTCAGCATGGAGGATCTGTTGCACCATGTGCAGGGGTCTGGTGCAGGGTCTGGGGATCCCTTTTGGGGGGGCCTTTGATGGGCCATGTTACCCCCTCTGTCCTTCATGTGGATGCAGCTTTTCCTGGGGTGACAGGGCCCCACAGCTGAGCTGCACAGTGGAGGATGGACGTTCACTGCCTCTCCCAAAAGGCTTTTTCATCACACACCCAAAGCCTCACTCCCCTCCGCCCTCTGGTGGGAGGATTTGTTGGAGCCTGGCAGCTGACAGCCCTGGGGATGTGGTCTCCACCCTGAAGGTGCTAAGCTTGTGCTCTGTGAATGTTTTCTTCTCCCCTAGCCCTGAGCTGTTCATCCTTTCTTCGTCAGCCAGCGAGCACTGCAGGGGTCCAGTCAGGGCCTTATTCTCCTTGCCCACAGTTAACCTGCTGAAATAGCAGATTTCCTGCATGTTGCTTCAAGATCATTTGTTGTTTTTCCATACAAAGCCTGTATCTCAGCATTCCAGAGGATATCCTCTTTCCTGCAGATCTTTGTGTGTAATAACTGTACCATCAGCCACTTCATACATGAAAGAGAAAAAACTAACACAGTGAGGAAGAAGAGAAGGGGAGACGTGACCCATGGGAAGACTGAGAGGTGATAATAGCGTGATAACGGCAGGGACAGAAGAGCTTGGTGGCATAAGAAGAAAAGAAAAAACAGAAATAGAAGCAAGGGAACTGACAGGTTTCAGTCCTGGCATTGGGAGACAGGAAGCAAAGGACACATAAGCCAAGGTAAACTGTGGAGGCACACCAAAGCTGTGGTGAGGATGTACTGCAGACCCTTGGAGAGGGAAGGATTTCTAGCAGAGATGCAGTCCCAGTGCTAGGAAAGAGCAAATGGGAGCCCTCGGCTCAAAAGGAGGACAGGAGACAACAAGCTTTGGGTATTAAAGACAAAATGAAAGGTCTTGAAACAAGACACGGAGTAAATGAAAACCAGAGCACTGCAACGGATGTAGTAGAGCAGCCTTACAGTATTCCTAAATTTTCCCTTACACAGGACCTATCTTTGCTCTGAGTTGTTGCTGACACAGACTGGGTAATAGCACCAAAATAAACCTTCCTAAAAATTAGAATAAATGAAACCACTTACCCTTCTGAAAAATGAATTATCATTTTTTAGATAAGATAGATAAGTAAATAAGTAAGAGAGAGATAAGTAGATAAGTAAGAGAGTCAATAAATGGTTGGGTGGGAGAAAGTGATTGGCTTGGCAGGTCTTTCATGACACAGGTCAGAAAACCTGCAGGTCACCCTGAGCTGTGCTGGTGTAGATGGTTAATGTTTGTTACACCGACAGCAACACCAGAGGGCTCTGGGCTCACAGTTTACAGGCCTGGATGAACAGGTTTGCTGTCAAAAGGGTTTCTTTCAAAGTGAGCCACACAACTATTCCTTACTTTCAGATCCTGATGATGAACTTTGCCCTTGACTTACTCTTGAATCTACAAGCATCCATTCCACATAACATAACAAGATTTGTTTATATATCGCTTGATTATTTTTTCTTATCTGATCATCTTTGGAACACAAATAAGATGCAGCAGAGAAATAAAATTCACTTACAAATTATTCCAGCTGAGAAATCCCACCAGCATTCAAAGGTTTAGAGTCTAATTACAATATTGAATTAATGGGCATTCATACTTTTGCTCTCCACTCAAGTCTCTTGTGATGTAGCTCAATTATTTCATTATCCTTTTATTTTTATTCCTTTTTCACACAACATGTTAAAACTCTGCAGTGTACATAACGAATGACTAATAATCACTTTCCAATTATGCTTTGTAATTATCAGCAACACAGAAACTCTGACCTGAAATTACTTGTCTATTCAGATTCCAGTCAGGAATCCACTTCCAGTAGTTCTCTCAGTAGTGCCTCTTAAAGCAAGACAGTGTTTAAACCACATCATGTTCTGAAAACAGCTATCAAAGGGCTTAGGGTTGTTTGTGGCACAAATCAGGAGCTGGGCTGGTAACAGAGAACTCAAGAATGGAAGCCACACTTTATAATAGTAAAACCCAACTCAAGGTTTTTATCTCTTCAGTAGATTCTGTTCTAACCATTGCAAAAAAAAGCCACCCTCTTGCAAAAAGCCAGATTAAGACAGAGTTTTATAACAGAAAAGGAGACTAATTCTATTCAAACATTATTAATGTGAGAATAAAACAATTATAAATGCACAGGAAGTATATTTTTGCAGAGGACGTAATGGTCATTATTGTCAAATTTTCCTTTTCTCCTCACTCTTTCAAAGATTATATTCCTTCGCGAGTCTCAGATTTCTTCTGGCATTCATTACAACTCCTATTTGTTATGACAATTTGATAATGAGTAACCAGCAAATGTTTCCACTATTAAAGTAATTGGGTTTGGGTTTTCTTAAATACACAGAAACTTATTCTGCCTGCCTCTAACTACTCTCCTCCTGTTACAACCATACATACAAATAAAATCCCACTTTTGCTTCCTTCTGTTTTAAGAAAGCAAAAGCTGTCCAGGCAGTCAAAAATGGATCTCTTAAATAGAGTAATTATGGATATCTCACACAGTCTCACAAAATGAAAATGCTTATGTCTTAGTAGCCAGTTCTGAAACTAACCATTGCTTCTGCATTTGCACCAGTCTAGCTACAGGGATGTCCCCAAGATTGTTACTGGGATTCGCTGACTTAAAAAAACAAAAACAAAACAACAAGAAACCAGTCCAAAATATTTGAGAGGAACATGATTCCAAGGCAAATTTGTAACTGGCTTTTGTTTTGGAGAATATCAGATTCTCTGGACTCTGGAGCTGTTCCCTCACCCAGCAAGGAGTCAGTCAAAAACTCTTCAGTTTAACCGATCTCTAGGGAGCTGTGGGGCCAAACCTGAGCTTCCTGTCATCACTCAATGTCACAGCTCCTGGAGCACACGGCTGCCAACTGCAACACAGCCATAACATGGAATGACCTCCTGCCACAACAGAACTGAATTTCTTACTCACATTAATTGCTGTTTGCTCTGTATTCTGGAGAAGGAGATTATTCTATCTGATGTAATTTTATCATTTGCTCTGCTATCAGTGCTTTTGTGCTTTATGACCTCATTCTGATGGTAATTAAGGCCCATTATTCAGATATCTGCTATTTTACAGGAAATGAGCATTGTAATTGCACTAAATTTGGTCAGCTGAAGATAATGCAAAACATTGCCTCACATACCTCATGGCAAGGAGTAGTTTTATAGCATTCATAATAAAGAAGTTGTCACAGTACACTTGATCGAACCCTTGTAATTAGTAAGGAAGCTGTGGGAACAATGTTATCCATCCCTCAGTAACACTGTACAGGATTTTACTGAACAGTATTTCAGTAAACAGTATTTCAGTCCCAGCTGAGATTCCATCATAAGTCAATTTTCAACCTAAACAACATTTAGATTTCCAATATTATCTGGGCTTTTACAAAATAAAATACAATAAAGTTTGTTAGTCACTGTGTGCTGGTTTTGGCTGGGATAGAGTTGATGTTTTTCATGGTAACCAGTATGGGCTATATTCTCCTGTGACACAACTGCACTATAAAAGAGCTTTAAATCATCAGTCACCTATTTGGCACTAGGAAGACTTCAGCTGATTAAAAGATTATGTGATCTACTCCCCTCTGCCACTTCTTAGCTCTCCAGGCTCAGAGTACACTGCAGAGAAAGGGCAAAGAACAGTTTGAGTCCACTCGGCTCCTGCAAACTTCACAAGGCTTATGAGCTCTTCTGCCTCAGTACCAAAGAAGCACTATGCAGAACCCAAAGGAGCACTCCTGAAGCACAATTTCACACAAAACAGCGAACCTAAGCCACAAGGCCTTCAAGGCCAGCCCGCACTACAAGACACATGGAAAAACTCACATTACACTGATGTAACTGCAGTGGGTATGATACTAGCAGGATCTGGATTTACCTCACAGAGGAATACAAATATGCACTGTGACTACTCACTGAGACTTCCAGGAAACGACAAAAATGGCTTAGAGGTTTTTTTTTACAGTTCATCCACCCAACTGAAAAAATCACTGAGCATCCCAGATGCCTCAATAAGGACCTCACCCGGTTGAGGAAGCACATCTGAGGAACATACAAGGGTTAAAAACTACCAGAGACACAGAGAATTGACCCTGCCTTGGTTCATTCATTCTGGCATGGTCACGCTGGTGTTATTACAGGATTTTTCCAGCACATGTGACAAGATCACCAGGCCTTCAGATGCTGGAAATTGCACACAAAGCACGGCATGAGAATCACAGTCTTTCTTGCATTTATGATAGAGAAGAAAAAGAGGGAGCCATTTTTCTAAAGTCAGAAATAATTCTTTCAGTTGTCAATCCACTTTAGGCTAATTGAAATTGGTCTGATCTGTTGATGTGGCCAAGCTAAGGATTCAGAAATAATATGCCCATAATAAAATCACCGAGTAGCAAATTACATCAATCCTGGCAACTATGGTTTATAAAAGCTTATATCAAAGATATAATTAATGTAATACATTACAAATAATTTCTCATACACAATTCAGTCACAAATACCATTAAATAATAAAGAATCTAACCACATTGTGCCCCACACTGCTCTTTGAAAGCTCCTTTCACAAGAACTCAGAGTAATCAGTGTGGGATGAAACAAATTCATCTGAATGTGCCCCTACCAGTTCATCCATGCTGAAAGAGCTTTTTGGGAGGGAAGAAAGAGAACAGCCACTCTTCTGAGAGCTTTTTCCACTCAAAACACCCCCATGGCTATCACAAACTGTTGAAGATGCTGCAAAAAAGCTGGTAGTACAGGAGCTGTGAGAGGCCAGGAAGAAGGAGGTTGTGTCCTTCCCAGGGCCTAACCCAGAACTGAGCTGCAGGAGTGTCCTCCCAAGAAATATTGAGAAATACATAAGGAGGAGGACCCCCTTCACCAGGGGACCTTCAGGTACAGCCTCCCCACAGGGCCCTGCTGGATGTGGGCACCAGTAGCAGGAAAAGCCTTGCTCCTGGTAAAGCCCCTAAGGACAATGTCCACCCCAATGCGAGGTGTTGTTGGACTCCCAGAGAAAGGGGCTGCCAAGTGTGATTTCTGCCAGTGCACCCCCCTGCAGAGGGGGGCTGCCAGCACCCTGTGCCACGCCCACAGGGCACAAATTGCTGCAGGGACAATGATTCACCAGCATCCCCTCTTCTCCAGGGGGAAGGCAGCAAGGTATCTACCTGCAGCATGGTACTCCTGCCTCTTTGGGAAACCTCTTCTGAGAGGACTTGGCAACTCTGCTGCCTTTCTGCTACTGGGACAACAACCAACGTTGTGCCTGAAAGGGCTGGGACTTTGGTTTTGCCTTCCTTTTAATAGTTCCTTCCTTTTTTTTTTTTCCCAGACAGGAATTTAGATCAGAATGAGCCCATCCCCTACCGCAAACAGGCACCACAAATGAAATCACAAGTTTTTCACCTCAAAATAACTTAGTGGAGCACAGGTTAATCAGCCTCAGTGAGGTAACCTGTTCACTCCTGCCCAAGATTACATGTAAAGGGTTGAAAAGTGCTGCTGAAAAACTGTTCCCCAACACTGCTGAGGCCCCAGGAGGAGTGCCCTGGCCCTGCTGCAGCCCCGGGGTCAGCCCCTCTCAGCCCCTGCACAGCAATGCCCTTTTTCCATCCTGTATCCCCCGTGGCAAAGCACACACCACGCAGTATTTATACAGGTGGTATACACATGGTATTTATACACAGGTGTACAAAGCAAACTGCTCCACCATTCTCCATAAAGTTAAGTTTCTAACGTCACTGGGATTTGGAATGGGTTTATCTTCTTAAAAGGTTAAAAGAGAAGAAAGAGAAAAATGTATCCAGCTGGTTTTTGAAAGCATGTCGTTTTTCCAACCCCTTTGTTTCTATCAGTAAGTTTTGCTGGTGGACCCTGGTTGCCTGGTTGCATTGGTACTGCATTTTGCAGCCACTTGTGTCTTAGCAGATGCTCTCCTGGTCTCTGCTGGGAGCACATTCCTGCTCTGTTCACAGGATCTCCAGGCAAACCTGGGGATTCTGTTAGTTTAAATGGTGGGCTGAGTCAGAACAATACAGGAAAGGCTCAAAGCTGCACGTCTTCCTCTCCACAGAGTGTGCCAAACTGTGCTCTGGCACTGCTGAGAATCTGATGTGTCATACCAATGAACTCAGGTATCCTGACTGCAAAAGTAATGACCATCAAGATCAAACACGTCTCTTGTAAGGAAACAGAATATACACAAGGACAGCCTGTTTTCCACCTTACTGAAAGAACAATTCCATCCCTGCTTGTATTCCTTGAGGCTATGTCTGTCTTGTTATTTATTCTTTGTTTCATTCTCAATATCCATTGTATCATGTATCTTAATGCATATTTGTACTTATGATTATATTGCCTTTCTTCTGTTACATGATGTAGACTACTGGCTTTAGTTCTGATTATTGACATACAAGTTTTTAAAGTTTGGAAAGACCTATTTTAAACTTTTTTTTTTTTTTTTAATCAGAGTGTGTTTGTATTTTAAATTAAATTAATAAGCTTTCACTTTTCTGAAGAAATTTCATTGTTAGTCTCCAGGAAATACAAAGAGCTGCTTTCAGAATCACATAGAAATTTTCACAGCTGTGCATTTGATTTATTCCCTGATCAGCAGTTGCATAGAAAATCATTGGTCTATCTTGTCAACCTTAAGCTTCTATACAATGCAATAGCAAACAGCGAGTTTTGCTTGAGGGAAGAGGTTATTTTGTTCCTTTCTCCCAAAAGGTTGTGTGTCATCTAGGATGTGACTCAGATACTTGAGCTGTGTTAGGCAATCTGCATTGATATAAATATAAACCCTCACACTGAGAGTACTTTCTGCAGTTAGTGTCCAAAGGTCCCCAAAGGGAAAGCATCTACCGGGAAAGCACAGATTTGTTGTCTATTGTTGTTTTTATTTCAAACAGGTTTTTTCCTCTTACTATCCGTGGAGCTACTTGTACCCTTACTGCTCTGAAGTCTCTCCAGCCCTACCTCTTAAAATCAAAATTAAACGTAATATAAGGTTTATAGGAAGAAGCAGTGGTTTTTTGGCTCAGCTGGCATAATTAGAAAAATCATGTGAGCTTTTTGGCACAGGAGACCTCCAGTCAGTTAAGAGATAGTTATTTCTTAGGTACATCTACCTCAGAAAGTGGTATAATTCAACCAAATCCTGCTCTCCTAGCCTGTTCAGCTGAAGCCAGAAGACTGGATTTGTACAGCCAGGGCAAAATCTGGCCCACAGTCAGCTCCAGGAAAACATTAGCATCATTGACACTTGAAGAAAAATCCTGCATTATTTTAGAAATGTTTGAAGTCAGGCTTTCTCCCTGGGCTTCTGTTCCACTACAAACACTCTAAACAATCAGTATTACTGCTGTGAGATGCATACATGTTGCTAAACGTACAAGGGACGTGTAGGACTCACTTCCTCTCACTGTCCTGGTGCAACAGTGGTTTTTTACTTCCCATAGTGTTACATGTACATTTCACTCCACTGAGTATAAGGCACACATGCCAACAACCAAGTAAAACTCTGAACAAGCAGACAGCATTTCACCTGTAAACAGCAAGGGGCCTGGGTCTCCAGGGATTGTCCCCAGCCGAAAAGATTGGTCCCTCTGCTGTCCACATTTGTGTGTTTGGGGCTGTGATGGTTGCTTGTTTTACTGAATCAGGTTTCATGGCAGGAGTTTTCAGGATCCTCCACTTCTATCCAAGCATGTAATATCATTAGCTGCTGATAGTGGACTAAGTCCTTCTAACTGGAAAAACTGCTTTGCCCTTGAGTTCTGCAAAGGTTGAGAGTAGTTGTCATTTTATCTCTGATAATAAATCTCCTATTCATTTTGACAAAGGCTTGGATATTTAACAGCGTCACACAAACTGAATCTATATAGAGCAAACAGTCAGACAGAGACTGCCATTGTGGATGAGTTGTATTACCTTCAGCTTGGTGCCTAAAAACATCCTTGAAGCATGGTCTTGACTCTACCCCAACACAATGCACATGCTGACAGATCAGAGCCTTGTAAAATAATTGTTAGTAGATAAAGTAAATCCTCATCAAAAATGTACTCTCTAATGAAAAGATCAGTATAACTAATCAAGACTGTCTGGAAACCATGAGAAGGCTATAGAAACAGAACAGGGATTGGGAGTTTTAGCTGAAGTATTTCTGCAAAAATCATGCAGCAGAATGAGTAACATTTCTTTAGAAGAAGGAATGAGCAACAAGGAAATGGCAGTCCTAGTCTGTCTACTCTCTCTCTCTCTCTCTTTGTTTTTCTTTTTTTCTTCCTCTCTTGTCTGTTGTATTTTTTAATAGTTTTCTGATTGCATTTCATTAAGAACATTTCCATTTCGTGGCTGTGTTGATACTGGTTCTTAGCTATCAACTCAGCAACATTCTTGATAATTTATGGAACTCTAATTTCATGAATAGCTGTGCTGGAACAACTGGGATTACTGATGTCTGTAAAGTCAGTTTCTGTTTAAAACCCAATTCCATTATACATACTTGTTCAGAAAGGTAATTTAAGAACACAGGTTTGTTAGAATAAACTAAATGCATGTTTGGCAGTAGCTTTACCGTAACAGCTAAGAACTCCACTCACATGGACCAGGATTTTCCTGTGCTAGGCACCATAATATCCTATGCTCTGAATCAATTCTTTGAAATATGCACATGCATGCTTTGCCAAACTAGAGTTTAGTTTTATTTACATCTCTCTGCATTGTCCTATTTTTATTTATTCAGATATTTATTAAGCCATGGTGGTGCCTGTAGAAGAACAGCATAGAATTACTCTCTGCTGTACTGTACAAACAAGAAACGTGAGAATTCTTAGAGATAAAAGGTAACATAAAGACACGGAAGAGAGGAGAGAGGGAACAGTAATAAGCATCTAATGTTACCTGTGCTGTTTATGAAGATTAAAGGAAACAGACAACTGCTTAAAACCAGGATTTTGCTAATTATTTCTGTAGGGTTCCCCTGCTCTGCTGGTTTTCAGACAGTAGTCAGTTTTAATGGAGTGAACAGTAGTCATCAAACAGAGGGAGGGATCAAAGCTGACTGGTGACAGAAATTTTTCTTACACTCCAGCAAGCAATGTCATCTAAAGGAGATTCTGAGATACAAGGATGTCCGTGCACCACCTCCAAGACAAATAAAATTCAGAAGCATGACGTCCTTTTCATGGCTTGCCCAGAACAGCACAGAAAGGAATTCTTTATACCAAGTTGTTTAACTCTTTTAGTCACAAAGGCCAGCCAGTATCGTTAATTGTGTTTGATCTAGTTTGTCTCCAGGATCTGGAGGTCCAAATGGTGATATATCTCATTCATATTTTTCATTTGCTACCTCACGCATAATCTCAGCTTTCTCACTCATCCACATGTATCCACTTCCCTCTGACACCTTCCTGCATTCTGCCTCCTCATTCATTCCAGCTGTTTTCCCTGTATGATCCCCAAGGCCCACTTTCTTCTTCTCCCCTCTCTCCCAGGCAGAGCTGCACTTCCCACCTCTCCTTTGCTTGTCTAAGAGGAAGCTGGCACACTCATAATCCAGAAACAGCAACAGCGAAGGCCAAAACAAAAAGGGGCAGTGAGAACTCATGTGCTGGCAACAGCTGAGCTGCGACAGAGTCACGAAGAGCATGAAATTGGTTAGTCTTAAAGAACTTTTATAGGAAGTTAAAGGTCTTCTAAGTTCCATTTTGTTTGCTTCTTCTCTACTGACTGCAACCATGATCCATATGCCCTTTATAAAAACAAACAAAACAATAACAACAAGAAAATCAACAAGAAATCCATAGAGATAGTTGTCTTAAAGGAATCACATCAAGCTCCCCTGAGCCACATGTTTGTGGAGCATTCAAGGGTATATTCATCAGAAATGTAATTTTGATCCTGCTCAGCTTTTTCCTTGACATTCTATGTCAGCCACGGCCACAGATGGGGTATTGGTTTGGATGGACATTTTCTCTCAGGTACCTGTCATGCTTACACTAAATGATGAGGATGGAAGAAGTTCTCATCTGGTTAGAACCAACAGCAGCTTACTTACTGTTCTTGTCTTACATTAGTGTTGGGGTAAAAAAAACCCTTCAAACTTATTAGCAAAGCAAACATGTTTATCAGAAGGGTTTGATTCTGTTTCCCAGTGTCTAGTTTACTTTCCTGCTGAATTACAGAAAGGTTAAGAGTTTGATTTGGCATCCATTAAATGCTTTACCACACAATAGAAATACCAGGATCTCTCTGAGCTAAATGTAACACCCTAGGATGGCATCAGCGGTCGTATGAACAACTCAATTTCTGGTCAGTTCTAATGGAAAAGTGTTTGGTTTTTCAAATGTAGTTGACAAGGCATGATTCTCAAACATAAGCAAGTCCCCACCAAATTCCATGACGATGCAATATGTTGATTTGTTAAATGATATATTAAGCAATTTATACTCTTGCTACATTCTCATTGAAGTATTTCCACCTCCTCCTTCAAAAAACACTTGGCGCAAGTGGATCAAAAATCTATAAAGTGTCAACTTAAGACATTAAAAGACGTCCTAAAATTTTTACAGAGTCTTAGCAGTTGAAAAGAGGGTCTTTGCGCAGAAAATATTGTGTAATCACATCTGGCAGTGCTATGAAGTAATGATACTAGAAACACTCAGGAGCAAATAAAATACGGAGTCAGTTATGTTCAAGCCAATGTATAACTGCTGGTTCAAGGTATTATAGCAGTAGATATGAAGTCATTCAGCTGCTGTGATTATACATTGCATTATGCATTGCCTTGGGATAGGAAGCACCTTGCCCACTTAGTAAGGCAGCATGGGAGAGGATACAATCATTACCAAAGTATACATTATTAAAGGATTAATGAAATTTATATGAGCTTCCATAGAAGTCTCATCATTGATTTCAGTAGGAGGTGAATAATGTTCTACATATCTTGAATTCTTACCCTGCTGTGAAGAATAGAGGGTAGAAGAAAGCTTAGGAGGTTAATCACTAAAATACAACTGCAAATTCTTTTGCTTTAGCTAATTAGCACAATTTAAGAAAAATATAAATTTGCATAGAACTTTGTCATTACTTTCATAATCTGGATTTTTGGACCACATTAAAAAATACCCAAAGACAGTTCTTCTCCCAAGGCATTCTTCATTAAAACAATTCCAATAATTGTAAGCCCATAGGAATAACTTTCCCACATTAGCTTTCAAGGGCCTTTGAATAAAAAATGATCTGAGGAAAATTATTTTTAAAATAAGTTTTGGTGTAGAAGTGACTAAAACACATGCATAAATATACTTACGTTCCTTTCACTTTCTGAGCAAATATTAGCTAGAATAGTGACTGATTAGTAGGTACGCCCAAAAGAACAACCATGAGAGTTTCTTGACATTCTATTCAATTCTCCTTGGTTTCAAAATATAGCATGCCAAAGGTTTTGCTCCATTCAGAACTTTCATATGGGTTTGATCCACAAATACCCCAGTAAATAATTCTAGAGCCAGATATCTTTTTGGGTACAGCTAATGTCTCTTATGTACAGAATGAGCTCATTCAGTTCTTTCATGACTGGCCAAACTGGAAATTCTTTCCCAAAGTCTTACTTGTCTTTGATCTTGATATGTACAGGATTTTGTTAGGGAATAAGTAGCACTAAAAAACCCACTGGATTCTGCAGGTGTGTATACAGTGAGGTCTGTGGTTGAGACCACCTTACCCTTCACAATTAAGGTGGGTTTATTTTAATCCAAAACCATCTTTTATTACATAAAAGAGTCCCAGGAGGTGAAAACAAGAGGTGAAAAACTTCTCTTCCATGAGTGAAACAAGAGAGCTTTACTTACTTTGCTCAGATCAGGACATTATTTTGCTCCTAGTGGCAAGATACAGCAAAGTCATTGCAGACAGAAGACCCCATTCCTACCCTCAGCACATCAAAATATAGGGAAAAGGTTTTGCATTTAAAATAACTGATTTTCAATAATTAGGTTCTTTTACTCTAGGAGCAACCAGCATTGATTTCCTGATTAGGATGTAAATGTAGAATTTGTTACTTTCTTCTTGAGACATCTATAATAAAATTATTTAGCCAGGGATAGAGATGGAAATCAGACACAGAGAAGTTTTGCACATTGACATTCTACATCATGAAGGTAATAGCAAATCCAAGGACTCCTGACTCTCAGCAGACTGCCATATCCACCTCTGTAAGAGACAAAAGTCCTGCCTGATTCCTGCTAGTTATAACACCATTACTTTGATTCTAAATTAAAGCAAATTTGTTTTGATAGTTTTTCTGTTATAATTTCTTGCATTATACACCAAGATTCTTACTGTAAATTGTGTCCATGTCCAGACTCAGACTTAAACAGAAACGCCCAGTTTTCATTTCCTAAGTATTTCAGATGATTTGCAAGTGGTTTGAAACAGTTCAACTACTTTACCTACCCCATCAAGAGATGAGTTTGTAGAGCACAACAAGTTGACTAAATCACTTCATCTTAGTGCAAGGCACTGGGTATATGAATTTAAATGTTATGCTCTGCATAGACAATGAGCTACACTATCTCATTGCACCTATGGGTAGTATGTAGTGTGGGTATGGGATACCCTAAGAAAATGGCAATGAAAAGATTTGTATCTTCCTTTTTTCATTATGATAGGAAATTTCAAGCACTTCTACATGCAATGCATTTTAATAAGCTACCTTGATATTACTCATTATTTAGATGCTTGAAAGAATCGAGTTAACAGGTTTAAGCAGTTATTTCAGCTACAATAAACTGATTGCCTGAGATCCATCAACATTCTGCTTTGACTGGCCCCTAAACACCATATGCAGAATGGCAATTAATTTAAACCAAGTGTGAGTTGCTTTGCATGTTCTTTCTGTTTGTAAAGAGCGATACTTAAAACTGTAACTCACCTCAGCAGTAAAATAATAACAGGAATCAGTACAGATCTATTGCTCTGAAACCTCTAGTTGCAACTAAAATTAGACAAGCAGTGTGGTTAAAGAAACACCAAGCTTCTTATTTGAATTGTGCCCTATCCATATTCATACTCAGACACAGGCAGAAATAACCAGATTTTGTTTACTAATTACTTTAAATGAGTTGTAAGTGGTTTAAAAATCAGTTCAGCTGCTTTATTTAGCCCAGCACTGGCAGGCAGTGGTTTGCTGTCCTGTGATTTGTCTTAAAATAAAGGGTGATACTAAGATCTGTGGAAAGCAGAAGCTGGCTTACCCCCATTCCTGCTTTGCCTCTCTTACCCTGTTTGCTGGCTGCAGAACACCCTCAGAGAGCAGGTGGTGTACTCAGCACCAGGCTGGGCTCTCTTCTCAGTGTCTGGTAGTTACCAGTGTTTTGACAGCTATGAATTAAGGAGAGCATTGTAACAGAGCAGTACAGTCACAGCCACAAGGCTCACAGTCCCTCTCCTTCATGGAAGTGGCAGCTCTTGTGATGTCTTACATCCATGACAATGCCTAGGCATTTGGGAAATCCTGATTTTAGGAAGCATTTGCTAAAAGATAACTATATATAAGTAAAGGAATTAAACTAGAATTCTGATTCCCTGTTTCTGAACAGGCAGAAGCACACTTAACAGTCTCATGGTGATTTTTGACACCTAAAAAGGGTCTCTGAAATTTAAATAGGAATGAGTCAGAAAAACAAAGATGAAAACAGAATTAGTAGTAAAAGACTGGTACTGCAGTATTTAGATGTGTTACAAGATGAGGACTTGTATGAAGACCTAAGAGCTCCCTCCAAATATTTCAAGCCACAAATATGTCATCTGTAAAATGTTTGTTTTCAGTTCATGTACCCGAGAATTTGAAGGAACAATTAATCATAAACCACATATGATTTTTTTCCAAAACTATAGAAAATAATTAAACTCATGATGGATAATTTTGCACAAAAGGGTGATGAAATTTTGGAGCCAGGACATCCACTGCCAAGGAGATGCAGAATGGTAAGCTTGGCTCCTTAGACAGAAGTTCAGCTGGTCCTCTAAACTCAGTCAGCACTGCAGATAAGAATTAAACTTAGAGCCTGAATCTCCCATGCAGTCTTCAGACTGAACTAAAAGTTACCAGACAATATGGGCATAATCTTAATCTGTCAAGATTTGAGGATATGTGCAGCACTAACGAGCAGGCTCAGATCTGAACAGTTTTACAAAGAACATGTGCAGAAGTGACTCATCAAGTGTCACTGAAAAAGCTTCACAAGGAAAAATACACTAAAATGTGTTCAACAGCAGATCCTGAAGCAGGCAAAGAAATGCAAAGAAAAACTCAAGACCAGTTTGGGAAAATAAAAAGTCATTAAAATGAGGGCTACATGCAATTATTGGGACAGAAGAAATGATTATGCCAAGCTGGTGGAGAGGAAGAACAGAAGAAAAAAAAATTGTGTTTAGTCTCCCACCAAGGATTCAAAAGGTCAGATTTAGCTCCTGTATCTTATTAGTATACAACTGAATAATTTATGAAATAAAGATGTACAAGCAAGGCAAACCCACAATAATGCCAAACAGATAAGAAAATGCCAAACAGATAACAAAGCATTGGTGGTGATATTAGCCCAGAAAGGTGTACTCAGCACTATGCAGAAGAGGAAGCCTGAAATCTGAAATCCAGCCAGACAAACCAAATGAGAGCTATAACCATCATTCTAACACTGCTGCTTTCATGCAGCATATACAACAGAGAAGTGATGCTTTCAGTGCCCTGTTGTTCTGGGTTGGCCATGGCTGTATGCCACGTGCCCATCTCTCCCCCAGTGTGGACTCCTCTCTACATGCTTCCCCAGGTCTCCTGCCAGGAGACTCCTCCAGCACAGGTTTCCCACAGGGTCACAGCCTTTTTTGGGCATCCACCTGCTCTGGTGTGGGGTATTCCATGACCTGCACGGGAATCTCTGCTCCAGCAACTGAAGGACCTTCTCCCCCCCTCTTCTGAACTGACCTGGGTTCCCACAGAGCTGTTTCACATATTCTCACTCCTCTGACTGCAGTTGCTTCTGTGGAGTAATTTATTTCCACTTCTTAAATACATTGTCCCAGAGGCATTACCACCATCACCGATGGGCTCAGATTTGGCCAGCAGCAGGACCTTCTTGGAGCTGGCTGGCACTGGCTCTGTGGAATGCAGGGGAAGTCACCCCTATAGGCCCCCTGGTATGAAAACCTGGCCACACAAAACCAATGCAACAATGAATTTAAGGACATTCAACATGGTAAAAGTGATTCACCACATCTCTGGGCAGACAATGGATCAAGAGTAGCCCTGAGGAGAGGGACTTGGGGTGTTGGCAGATGCCATTCCAGATGTCAAGCCAGTGGTATCCTGGGCTGCACCAAAAGCAGCGTGGCCAGCAGGTCGAAGGATGGGATTCAGGTGGAGCCCTGGGACTTCCAGCATAAGAACATAGACCTGTTGGAATAGGTCAAGGGAAGGGCTGCAAAGATGATCAGAGAGCTAAAGCACCTCTCCTGTGAGGAAAGACTGAGAGAGCTGGGGTTGTTCAGGGTGGAGAAGGCTCTAGAGAGACTTTAAAGAAGCCTTTCTGTCCCTAAAATGGACCTACAAGAAAGCTGGAGAGGGACTTTTAATAGGGCAGAAAGAGACAGGACAAGGGAGAATGGCTTAAAACTGAAAGAGGGCAGGTTTAGACTAGCTATAGGGAAGAAATTCTTTACTATGAGTGTAGTAAAGCACTGCAACAGGTTGCTGAGAGAATCCGTGGATGTGCCATCCCTATAAGTGTTCAAAACCAGTTTGGATGGGGATTTGAGCAACCTGGCCTAGTGGAAGGTGTCCCACAGCAGGGGGGTTGGAACTAGATGACCTTTAACACAACCACACACTTAAGGTGTCACTCTGTAATTAAGGAATGTTGACTAATACTGCTGACAAATGAGATAAGTTACTTCATTACTTCTAACCTTCACTGCTCTTAGCTCTCATTTTTCCCCCCCATTTAGACAATCTAATCTCCATAGAAAGTTTTCTTCCACATTCCAGAGCATCTTGCATAACCAGTTCTAAAATTACTGTAATAAAGTAAGAAGTGATAACAATATATAACACAGAGCTCATCTGCTACTCACTGTTAGAGTCTAACTTTCTCTCCACATGATTTTCAGCCTTGTTTTCCCTGGAGAAACCTCTATGAGATTTCTCAAGTGGTGTGACATGTTATACTAAAAAAACCCAGACTGTATCATCTATTCTAAGGACCAGGGAAAGGAGCCCATGGCCAAAGAACATCCACCATTTTCTTCCACAGTGGCAGTGCATATATTTATTGTGGGGAAGTTAACAGGCCATTGAAACAAAGGGTGGAGAGTGAATCCCTGGGTAGGGCTGGAAAGTAAAACCCTGAGGAGTAACCTGTAGACTGATGGAAGGAAAGAATGACTGAGGCTATCAGAGACAGGCAAGAAAAGCTTGAGCAGGACAAGCTGAGGAGAGCAACTGAACCTTTACAGAGCTTGGGGAAAGGGTGTGCCGGATCCTCTGCTTAAGTTAATACCAACTCCGCTGACGTTAATTGCAGGCTGTCATTGTGTTACGTTGCTTTCCATACCACAAAAACCTCTTCTCTGACCAATCCAATTCTTTCATTTTGCCAGTTGACATGGCAAGCAATGACTTCACAGATCTGAGGCACAATGCCCGGGCACAAACCCAACCCAGGCACAAAACCCGGGTCCCAGCAATCTCTGGTTTATCACACTGGTGAGGAGACACACATTTTAACTCTACTGTTGTAAGTTGAACACAGAAGGCCGATGAACTTGGCTTTCATTTAGAGACTTACTACTACCACTACCTAAATTCTGAATGCTTACCTTTGCCACCCTCATATTATATAACCTCCTTACAGGTTGTAATTATGATATTTATAGTTTATATGATATTGATATTTTATCTGGTGTTTAAAATTTTAGTATAATCTATGTCTCAAGTTTTGCCCCTACTTCTATGAAAGAAACCAAGAAAAAAAGGTAAAATTTGAAGTATTATATCCATCCTCAGAATTATTTGATTTACGGTTACAAGAGGTACTTTTAGTGATCAATCCATTGGTACAAGATCAAAAGGAGAGAAGAATATTTGTCAGCCATACCCTTGGCTATTGCAATTAACTTCCAATGATTTCCAATAAGTTTCCAATAACTGGTGTCTGTCATCTCTACAGATATATTCTGAATTAATTTCCATTAGTTGGAGCTGATGCTGAGATGACAAGATTCTAGTTTTCACACACATTAAAACTGAGAAAAACAGACAAAAATGCAGGAAAGAAATAAAAAATGACATTTCCCTGAAAATTCCCTCTTGGAAATGAAAGTGCTTTGTTTTAGTGCCAGCCAATATCAAAAACTGTGCTCCCTTAGTGTATTCCTGATACAGATTAACAGTATAAACAGCTGCTAAGTTTCTGTTATTAAAACACTGCAAAACTTGCTTCTGGGGTTTCTTTCTCCTCATACAACTGTAGGTGAGAGCTTGCTCCTCCCCACCTATGTAAAAAGCTCCTTTCACTGTATTATCTGGGAAACTGAAAAGTCCTTGAACTACTTATTTTATCTACATGAACCACTTGAAGCATCCATTCTTGTGACCAAAGAATATGTTTGCTCAAACCCTTGTATTTTTGTGATACTTTCATCTACAGACCTCATTCCCCTGCAAGTCAGTAAAAAACAAAAACAAAAAAATTTGATAACTTTCAAAATTTCATAAGCCACCTAAGCAAGTGACCTGAATTTCTTCTGCACTTGTTATGTCATTAACAATTTCATCCACTCCTTGGGGTGGAGAGGGTGAAGACAGAGGCTGTAATGCTGGATAAGTTGAATACTGGAACATGTCTGAATGTCCCTAGAGATCAAAAATCTCAGTCTGAGAAGTTGCAACTGCTCATAACAACTCCAGAACATGAAAAGGCTTGATAAAAGTACCTGGGTAATATCTTTTCAAGAACACCTTTGAGTACAACTGGGACAGCCTTCTCTGTGCACTGCTAAATGCTTAGTGGAACAACATATTCAAGTCTGACATGCATTTCTTTGGTCACAAAGAGTTATGAGAGTGAAAATTAAAAACTATCGTAGAAGAAAAAGGAATTGTTTGATATTAGCACTCTGCTTAGCAACAATACCAGTAAGAGAGGACAAAGGATGAGCAGCCTTGACCCCAGTGACACACCTGGTCATCCTAGGTATAAACACCCTCCTCACCTTTACCAGGTGAGTATAAAAAGCATTGATTGCCCCCTCAGCAAGCTCATCCCTTTTTCAGTGTTCCCTTGCTCTAACACACCCAGTGGAAAACAAGAAACTCTCTGCAAATGTTTCAAAACAACACAAGAAGATCCTGACTTTCTGTTATGTCCCTCATACAGAGGTGGGTGTAACTGAGGAGGGAGGCAAGCTCTGCTCCTTCTAACCTTCACAAATAGCCTGTTGTTAAAGGCATATGCACGTTGGTTGCTGAAAGCCAAGTTTGTTGGGTGGCTTGTCTAATTGTTTAAGTGAGACTAGAGTATATTTGTTTAATATAGCTAACTGGTCACGTAAACAAGAAATCATTTTTCTTCTCTATGTACAGATGAATTTATATTCATTATGAGTACTGGCACAGAATAAAACAATGTTCTCTGGGCAGGAAATGCAGTATTTTCTTTTCTCCTGGTTTGCTGAAGCATAAAGATACAGATCTAGAATGTGTAAACAGCTTACTACTGATTAGGAAGATGTAACTTCATTAAACATCCTGGACATTTTGACAGAGAACATGTTTCATGCTATAGCAGGCCAAATGTTGACTTAAGTTCCCCAATATTGCCATAGCAAGGTTCCACCAATTTCAATCCAGAAATCAAATCCAGATAACACTCCTTAAAGAAACTACTTTAAATCTATTTTATAATACTAAATGTGTGAGGATCTGATCTCTTTAGAGCGAAACAGAAGTGGAAAATGGGGCTGAACTGGAAAAATAATGAAAGAAAATTACACCATTCAGTTCAGTAACACCTGAATGGAATATTGTATTATACTCTCCTATTCTTTTATGGAAATATTTTAAAATGTATAATTGCAGGGTAGGATTTTGGTAAGAACCCAAGGGAGTTAGGTTATGGCTGTGATCCCATTTTACAATTAGAACACCTTCCTGAATTTGTCTCCTTCCCCTGCTTCAGCAGAAATTATTAACACAAGCAGAGACTGCTGAACTGAATCTTACAGACATGTAGAAGGTAAAACTGTCTCATTTTACCCAAAGAAAGTAATTTCTGCCTCTCCACACATCCTAATTTTTGTGAGTTTTTTGCTCCTTATTCCTGAGGCTCCTCCACCACAATTATATCTCCCAGGTCCCTCTGGCTAAATCTCCCACTGAGCAGCAGCTTTCATTCCATTTTTTATGATGGATATGTTCTTAATCCATCAGCTACCTGCACTCTGGTAAACTGTGAGGAGGTTAAAGCTGAGGGTGAGCTGAGGGCAAATGATGTATATACCAAGTACTGGACTGGGAATTGTTTTTGCCAAACCTAGCAGTTTTAAAAGAATGGTTTCACTAACTTTGAATAGTTTTGTCCATCTTTTACTATATTAAAGTAAGATCTATTGACCTAGGAAATAGACAGAAATCTGCCCAGAGCAACTCATCCTACCTATCTCCAATGTCAAGCTAAAAAAGATAAAGTGACAAGAAGTAGCAGTACTGTCTGTGCTTATTGCAGTATACATTTGGTCCAGCTTTTGAAATGATTACCCAGTAAAACTGCAAAAAATCAATGTCAGGAGAAAAAAAGGTCTGTTAAACCTTTACTGGCAAGCCTAATACACTTGATTCATTGCCTGTTTCTCTAATTTGTAGTTCTCATAACTCTGTGAATGTGAGCGGAATTAAACAGGAATGATTCTGAAACAATGCCATAATGATTGCAGAATATAATCAATCTTTATAGTCCTAGAAAGCTGGTATAAGACTGGATGGCTGGCTGAAATTACTCCTGATATTTTCTATGAGGAGGCAAAACCAGAGAACTGAAAAGTAGGTTTCAAGGCTTTAGGCCATCTCTGACCAATGCAGGATAGGGGTAGGTGAAGCTGGCTGAGTCTTTCTCAGATGGGTGCCTAATGCCTGCTGGTGCCACACAGAGAGGTTTCCATGGCATGCACTCAGAGTGACCACAGGCAACTGCAGGACCCTTCAAGGTTATTATTCTGTTCTTTCTACAAGATTAGCTGCCCCAATAAACATGGAGGGAATTCGTAATGCTGGGTCCCCCCATAAGAAATACTCCACAGGCTTCAGAAATCAGTGGGGTTTTTTGCCAAGGAGCTGCCTGGCATTAATTACAATACCAAAAAACTTAGAACAGTAACTTGAAAGCCATCTGCATAACTGTAAAGCAACACCAAATTAAATTTTTTCCAGGACCTGTTATTTGTGGAGGAGGAGTTGTGTTTTATTTGCAATCATGTTACGTTTCTTTACTAGATTGAACCTTAAAATGTACGTACGTAAATGTATTTACTCCTCCCCAAATGCAAATACCATTGGCCAGTTCCCGAGGAAGGAAGAGCATCCTCTGTTTACCTGTTCATTAGCTAAAATCCCCCAAACCTCACCTTTCTACACTCTCTGAATCAATCTGGGACTGAAGCCAAAGTCTCCTACTATATAAGAGCGACAAAGCACAGAAGAACTACGGTCCTGATCAAGTTTAGACCCAACATCCTTGTGCCAAACTCCACTCAAGATGGGGTTTGGCAGGGGGATATGGCTACCACAATGGGCTTTCCTGTTAGCAGTTTGCTGTGTCCATCAAATAGGTAAGAAGTTTTCTTTTTATTGAGAAAAGAAAAAACTCTGTATAGACCTAGTAATATATTTTAAACAACTATACTAATTGATTCATATAAGAGGTGGTTGACAAGATTTCTTTATATATTTTCATTGAATATTAAATACCTGTCTATTTACTGGACAGATTTAATGTAATATTGCCTCAAACTTCTGTATATAACTACATATGAAAAGTAGCCTTGAAGATCAAATTCAAAAGAACTCTTAAAGACTTAAGACTCATGTCTTAAAATGTCAGTTTTTCCGTACTGCATATGCCTTACAAAAGCATTTTATTCCTGTTGCATTTTGTATCAGAATTCATTATGAATGTTATGGTTCTTATGAAATCTAAACCACTACATTTTCCAGGTGCTAGATCAGACCACTGGTCAATCTTTTTCAGTATTTTGTCACCTACCAGGGGCTAATTCCAGATTCCTCAACATTTCTTGCAACGTCTTTTGCAAAAGAAACCAGGAAGTAATATTCATATGGGAAGGATTTTCAGTAACTAATTGTGCAGCAACTTATTTATAATACCCTATGCAAAATATTTATATAAATTACAGATATTGGGTATGAGCAGGACAGGGAGATTTGTGTGACACTACAATCCATTGCTTTGGATGGGGTTTTTTCACCAGTCAATATTATATCAATCAGGGCTGGCCTTGGCAGTTATTATTAGTATGAGTAACCCTGTTAAGTTGATGGAACTAATCAAATTGGAACTACTTGCAGGAGTACCAGCTTGATAACTCAATCCCATTCATGTACAGTAATTTCTGGCCTGTCAGCTAACATTTTAAAATCTGCAGATTGCCTAGGTAAATTTATCTTGCATATCATTTTCAAAACATTGAGAAGTGCAAATATAATTTTAGGCTGCTTTATAGTTTGTGAAATAAACACTAAAATACTGGCCAGTTGATCTGTATTGTACTTGAAAACACAATGGTCTTGTAGAGTATGAACTTATGTCCAGAGTTACGCAATGTCGGTCAGAAGTGTTTTCAGCCATTCACAGAACAAGAAAGTTATTTCTCCTGTGCAGTGCTAATCTGACAAACTGCTTTGAAAAATGAGTGGTGATTAGTGTTCAGCAAACACCTCTTTATTTGAATCACGCCCTGTGGAAAACAGTTTTTGATATCCAGACTAAAGAACACTGGTCCTATCCCATGCCATCTCTGCAAACATTGTGTGCCTGCCTTCATATTTTGTGTCAAATAGTTACTTTATAGACTGATGATGACAGTAATTACCAGCTGGATATGGTCTTTGCAGGATGCATTCAAATATTCTAAATTAGTATTTGATAATTTGGAAACTAACCTAATTATTACCTTACAACTGAGAGATACTTGTTTTTATAACTGTAAACAACGTGGCATTGTGTAATTGCTAAACAAACCAATGCAGGTAGAATTTCCTTGGAAATTATGTATTTGCTAAGTAAACAGAAGCTCCTGCTGTTTCCTTGAGAAAAATTAACAGAACAAAATGCATGTATAGATCTATTTTGCTCTGTTACAAAGGCTCCCACACTAGAATAAACAAACCTTCTATGATTCTATGCCTGCTGAGATTCCTATGGATGTGTAATGTGAAAGCAGAGTTCAGCCTATTGTGTAGAGTTAAAAAGAGACATTTCTCTAACCTGATCAGTATCAATTTTTTTCACCAATTATACTTTCATCAATTATAATCAGTATAAATTATAATAATGTGAATACCTTTACTTAATGTTATTATCTATGATACTCACAGATGAGCAGAAAATGGAAAATGGTTAAACTCTGTCCCACGTCACTTCTTTGCACATCACTAGCAGTCAAGCACAAAGTTAAATGAGAAAAGCATTAAAACTTTAGAGCTGAAAGGAACTGCAGACACTGCAGCACCTTCTAGCTGTGGTGGGGCTGCCCAGAACCCTCTCCTCCAAAGCCAGTCTCTTGGGGTCCTCTTTGGAGGGACTTGAATTCCTTCAGATAGGCATTCTTTAGATCTGGGATCAAGTAATAAATCTGCTTACATGGTGCACAGCCAGAAGTTCTATTTTAAAAATATTTTTTTAAAGGTGCTCTTAATGCAATTATTTTAAAGGCAAAGATAGTTGTTCAGCTTTCATGAAGGTACACAGGCTGAGGTTCTTCAGTGGAGGAATGCTCAGTGGGGAATGTAAGCGCCAAAGAGGACTGGGGCTTATGGCACACCCCTGACTTCAGTGTTTGCCCCTCTTCCACCAGTATGGCTCTCAGTTCAGTGAGTTGGGTCTTATAGATCCAGTTCTGACTCAGTGAACTCTTCTCACCTATTGAATAAGGAAAAAGGGGTCCTGACTTAGGGTAAACTCCATAGGCAGTTCCTCTTTGACTGAAAAATTCTCTAGACACCTGCAGTGCTCATTCACATAATTCAGATAAGGATTCAGATATCAGTAATTTCATCACTTAAATCCTGTGAGGACTTAGACTGGGCAGGTTATAGGTACATATTAGTCAGTATGTTACAAGCACAGTTATCACAGCCTGACTGGAGTTAGTCCTTCACAAAATAAAGTTGTAACCCTTCAACTGTTATGGAAGTGCCTGACAAATTTACTTATAAAATCCAAGACCTTAAATGTCAACCCAGGAGATCAGGGTCAGTCTTTTTCTAGGAATCAAAGCATTCAGGAGAGTATTTATAGTCTCTCAAAAGACTTTGCTTCAGATGTTGCAGCAAGAACCTTTGGTCAAATAGACTTACAGTATGATGCTTAAGGTTTTCTGCAGAGAAGATGTGAGTTTGAGCCATCTCTGAGTGAGCAGATGAGTAGAACAGGGACCCTGGTTCATCTGGTTATTTCTGGGTTAATGCTCAGGCTACAGCCCTTGTACTGTCCCTCAGAGGTACCTTCTTGTATCCACCCGTAAAGCAAATCTAGATCCCTGACTGAGACTTCCCATCTGCTCCCTGAGAACATGCACTATGCTTAGACACTAAAGAAACTGTCATAAATATCTGCAGCCATTATTGGATCAACCTTGAAGTGCCTTGATTCTTTTAACCACTTCCATGCCTTTTCTTATAACGTAGCTTCTACACAACAATTTTCATAAATTACTTGCCTGCATTTTATGAATTCCTCCTGCATTTTTTCACATATTAGTGAGATCTAGTGCAGCAGTGAAGTAAGGGCTGTTATCCAGTTATTAGAATCTCTTGCAGTGAGTTTTGAGAAAAACAAAGAAAGCAGATATGTTATTTGGATTACAAATTTTGTGTATTTCTAACAGAATGTCTCTTTCTATAATTACATTTTAGCTTTCTTGGGGAAACTGTTTCATTTTCTCTGATATGTTAAAGGACTCTTCCCTTTGTTTTACAGACATGTATCTGGGTCCTTTGATCCTAGCCAAATGCTCTGCTTTAAAAGTTCAGATACAGGATATTACTCTTAATGCTTTTCACATTTTTTTCACAGGAGGCCAGATTGGAATCCAAATAGGAAGTCAGTTCTCTGGGGGTCTTCTACGGAAACAAAATGGTACATTTGTTTATACTGTATATTTGTATTTGTTTGCTACATCTATACTGAATAATAAAAATGCCTTTAAAAACTGCTCCTTAGCATATTGCCAGTAGTGTCAGATAAGAAGAAATGTGTATTAACAAGCATGACTCTCTAAGAATAGTAATATATTTACTAGACACCAGTTACTAAGTACACAGAGTATGGTTATATTTGTATAACCATAGTTAACTAAGAAAACAGATGTATTTGTAGAGGCTGTATGCCTATGTGCATGAACATGTATATATAAAACCAAAGCGGTGTTTGGTTCCTTTTAAAAGAGACCACTTTGGCCTGCTGTGAAATCAGTGGCTGACACTGGGAAATCAAGATGATAACCCATCCTCTCTGACTTTTACCATGTAATGATTTGTATCCATCCTGTACAACCAATTTGTGGCCACTGTGAAGGGTTTTCAGCCCCTTAAGAGAAACATATAAAACAGAGAAAAGATTATAATTAAGGTTTTTATTCCCTCCTTAGAAAGAGGAGGTGTAATGAGAAGGTAACTATGCTTTTGTACCAGTAAGAGGCTAATTTAGTACAGCTTAGTCCTTTGTATTGTTCAGTGTCTCTGAAGAATTCCAATATCCTAATGCAACACAGTTTCATTAAAAAGTCAAAATTAAAATGTAAAAAATTCAGATCACAGCTGAAAGTAATTTCTTATGACTTAACTATCCTGAGTTCAAAATTTGGTATGCACTTTTAACCTGTGTAAAATAAAACAGGCTTAATATCGTTCCCCTGGATCTGGCATATTATCCTCTAGTCCTTCCTGGGTCTATCCTAGCTGCAAATTTTGGTGTTATTACACTAGTTTTTGATTTCTTTCATATTTTTTTTCTAGCTTCTCTCAGAATTTCAGCTAACCTGAACATCATCCCACCACTGCTGACGAATCTAGCAGTAACACGTAAGTAAAGGAAATGAAATGTGTTCAGTAAGTGTTCAGTTTTAGGGGATATAGACAGAAGACTATAATACAGTTGGGGAAAGGCACTGATAAAGGAAGTCGTGGACAATTCAGAGGAGAAACAGGGTGATTAAGAAATAAAGTGTTGTCTTAGCTGAAATGAAGGTGACCAATTAAGCTCCAGCTGAACAGAACTATAACCCCTTATAGGGGTGTATAAGTAGCAGATAAAAGATGAGTGATGAATGAATGCACAGCTGTATAATGGTTAGATACAAAATAACAAATGGAGGTAGGCAGGCAAAATACATTCAGTGAGAAAATGAAGCCTTGGACGAGTTGATTCTCCCCATGTGAAGGTTGGGGATTTTAAGTCATTCTTTAACAGCCAGTTTTAATTCACAGCTTCCAATCCAGCTCACAACGGCCGTGTATGCAGCACATGGGGCAACTTCCACTTTAAGACCTTTGACGGAGACATATTCACCTTCCCTGGGCTCTGTAATTATGTTTTTGCCTCTCACTGCAACGCTGCCTATGAGGACTTCAACATCCAGATTAGGCGTGAAGTGGTGGAAAACGTTCCAACAATCACCCGCATCACCATGAAACTGGAAGGTGTCATTGCCGAACTAACAAAGGGTGCTGTAATGGTCGATGGCAATAGGTAAGTTCATTTGTAACATTTCTTTGGTACCCACAGACTTTTTTTTCCAAACTTGACAAGTACTTTGATATGTTTGGGGGGAAACAATTATGTGCTCTTCGATAAATCTGACAATTTTACCAACACAAATAATGAATAAAATGCTATTAAATCCCATCACAGATAATTAATCCTTCCCTTAAGGATTGCCTCAAAAGTAAAATTTGGACGGAATGTTCTGAAAAGTTGGATTGAAATTTAGATCCGTATTTCACAATATTGGACCATCTTATTTTGTAATTGCTTCTCTTTCCCCAAAATACACTATTTTAAAATCTCTACAGATGCCAGATACCACAAGACTTTCCATTCTTCTTATCAAACGTGGATCAGCAGTTAATTGGCATTTTTTTCCGTTTTTTCTCAGAGTTCAATTGCCATATACTCAATCTGGTATTACAATAGAGAAGAGTAGCATTTATGTGAAAGTTGGCAGCAAAATCGGTGTTGTGTTATTGTGGAATGAAAAGGACAGCATCCTGGTAAGAACTGCTCCACTTGTCTACACCTCCAGAGACCAGAGCTAATCTTTGATTAGGCCTGTCCCTATCTGTTTAGGGGGTTGCTGCTGTCTTTTTATATTGTTGAGCAATTCTTTCTTAGTAAAGATAGGCGTGTATCCAGGTAGTCCTAAAAAACTTTACATGGTTTTATACCTAGTGGATAGCAGACATCTGCTTAAAATGGGATGAAAAATCACTTTCATTACATCATTAGATATTGGTATTGTTATAGGGCCCAATTACCCCTTCAAACACATTTTTTTTAAGTAGAATTTCTCTCTCCTATGCCTTCATTTCTGCTGTGGATTTGGTTTGCTTGCAGAAAAATTAATATAAAGTGGCTGAGAGCAATATAGATACTACAGTGAAATCTGAAGTCTGTGTCAATAGTACCAAAGACTTGGACTCTGCAATCAAATCTAAGCTGACTCTTTATCCCTCATGTTTGAATTAAATTGCTAGATAAAATTCCACAGATCTGATAAAAAATACTAAGACACAGCAGGTGCAAGTGTTTTCTTCAGTCTTGAATATACTTTAGAATGTTTATACTAACTTCTATCAAATTACTATTCATCATTTTAGCTGGAACTGAATGAGAAATATGCCAATCAGACTTGTGGACTTTGTGGTGACTTCAATGGCTTTCCTGTATACAATGAGTTTGTTTCAAACAGTAAGTGTTTTAAATTTAAAAAATTGTTTTATGGGGTATCCAACAGGCTCTGACATCATCAGCATTCCTCTTTCCCATCCTCTTAAATGGTTTACCCATAAGATATGATTCAATCTCTTTGAAAAACATATAGTGTAGAGATCAGGTTATGTAATTTAATACTTTTAATTAATAATATATTTAATAATATTTAATAATATATTAAACAATTTAATACTATACTTAATATAGTACTGGTGCTAACAACTGAGTGCATATCTTTTGTATGCCACTGTTGTACACCACACTCCCATAACTAATCAGGTGACTCCATAAAAATGAGCAGATCTTCACTAGTAAGATAAAAAAATATAGAAATATATTCAATAAAACAAAAGGCAAATATATTTTCTAGACAGTACATTCCTTGTCTCTTTTGTGTCTCCAAATCAGTATATACACTTTTCCCTGCTGATTTGCATAACCTTTCTAAGATTTTTTTTTAACTATTCCCAGTTTGAGCATTTTCCTGCACCTTGTTTTACAGCAGTCTCCATTGTCCAAATCCCTGCTTAGATTTTTTTTTCCTCTGCCCTGTATGGGCTCAATATAATCTGGAAAGAATTTGTTATTTTTCTGGCAAAAAATCTTAGCATTCATCTAGATGTAATAGACTGAGAAGTGTTTTCCAATGGTTACTTTTTCCAGGGTGCTATACGAAGTAAATTGAGGCAGTGATATAGCCCTTCCTTTGGAAGGGGTGATGATCACATTTAAAGGCTTAAGGGAGTTAATTGCCTTGGCCGGTTTTGACACAAATTCTTGAGAGAAAAAAAGATAATGGGCAGTTGCTTTGAACAAAAACCTCCAACCTTCATTATTAAACTTCTTTTCTACAGATATTAAGATGACAGCCTTGCAGTTTGGGAATATGCAGAAAATGGATGGGCCAACAGAACACTGTGAAGACACCACTACTATGCCAACATATAACTGCCCTGACAATCTCGTAAGGATCTTTTGATTATTGTTTTGATTTTCTTTCAAATGTATCTGTTCCCTTCTACAACTTCATACAGGTCAACAGAAAAAGCCCTCAGGCATCAACAACCTAAAGAGGGCTATAAGATTGTTACATAGTAATTACACAAAATAACAATACCAACTCCCCCTCCACCCCCTCAAACTTCTATTTACTGGGACTTGTTTGGTTTTTTTTCTCCAAAGGATGACATATGCGAGAAAACATTGACCAGCTCTGCATTTGCAGAGTGTAATGAGCTAGTTGATGTTAAAGATTACATCAAGGCTTGCCAAGACGACTTGTGCCGCTCTGCAGAATCTAAAAACAGCTCATGCATCTGTGACACCTTTGCTGAGTACTCCCGACAGTGTGCTCATGCTGGTGGGCAGCCCCTGGACTGGAGAACCTCAAAACTGTGCCGTGAGTATCACTGGAGATACCCTTACTTTATGCTCAGTAACTAACAAACAACAAGCTCTCAAATAACACTGAGGATGCAGGAGGAGTTACAGACTGTTCAAGATTGAATTATTTAGAAAATGCTGATGTGTAAGTTCCAGCATGAATACTTCAGTGAAAGAGCTAAGGATTTTAATACAAACTGAATTAAATGCTACCAGAACACTTACATGGATACTCTAACAAGAGTCAAAGTGTCATTTTATGAACTGATAGAGTGAAGGAAGCAAATAAAAGAGAAACAAGAAGGAATGAGACTTAGGTACTTGCTCGTACTCCCTGTTTCATCATGGTGGCTACAGCATTTTTTCTCAATTAATTGATTGGATCATCACAGGTGTATGGCTGGTTAATCACCTATTTATCTCCTCTTGCTTGATAGTGATGAGTTTGTATTGATTTAAACATATACTTGATTATGGGGGGTAGCTGTTAATACTGTCACCGGCATTTGCTCCAAAATAAAAGCCCATCATGAAGTATTTGTCCTTCTGACAGTATCTCAAAATGCAAATATACTAAAGCTTTAGGAATTTAAGTCTTACATTTCACTAGCAGTACAGCTGTTCATAGGGAAGGGAGCGTTCAGTAGAAACACAGACCTTGCTGGCTTTCTGGGGTCATTACTTTACTGTCCCCAGAAATCCAATCATTAGCAAGTTCAGCACCAGAGTTATGGAATGCACATCTCAACTGTAAAATAGGGGTCTGGTAATTAAACTTGCAAATTTTGTGAGCTAGGGGGTCAGTGTGCAGTTTGGTGTGGCTTTTCTTATCTAGCTGAAAAACTTAAATGGATACAGATATTTACATGTATAGTGAACTAGAAATAATTCTGACTGAAAAAAATCTCTTCCTTTAAATTTCAGCCAAGAAGTGTCCTTACAACATGCAGTACCAGGAGTGCAACTCCCCCTGCACTGATACATGCACGAATCCTGAACGATCTTTGTTTTGCGAAGAACACTGTATTGATGGCTGTTTCTGCCCTCCAGGCAAGTCCTTAAGTACTCGCATCTCTGATCTCAAAGAACAAGAGCTTACCTGTAGGATTTGGGCAGATTCCATGGGATTTAAGCCTCATATAGTTGTACTTTTCACAGCTGCAAGTGACAAGGATTTGTCATGTGTCAGCTGAGAAAAGATTTCAGAGTTAATTGCCAATACATGTGCAATATTCAGAAAGCAGGAAAAAAGAACAGTAAACAGATAAAGACCAATGTTTCAACCAGCCACCTGTGCTACAACAGGTCCCTCTTTCAGAGCAGGTGCAATTTAAGCATACAAAGGCTGAATGCTTCATTCAGTAAACTGACATAGTCTTGCTATCCTCAGCATCGGTATGTCCACTCACAACAACCACAGGTCTCTTGCTAAGAAGACATCTAGGATTTGTAACAAATAAAATGGTGTACAGAAAATGCCTCTTTAATTGATCGAGATTTTGTCTTTTTTTTAAAAATCTAGGGACTGTATTTGATGACATCAACAATTCTGGCTGCATTCCCCAGCAGGAGTGCTCCTGTATTTACAATGGCAAAACCTATGCTACAGGAACTTCTTTTTCAGAGCCATGCCAGACCTGGTAACCTTTGTTAAATTTCTAACTCACTATTTCCTCTCATATATTTAATGGGTTTAACAGTTTATTACATGCAATTGCATCACTGGTAATTGATATTTGTATTTAACTGATCACTACAGTTCCAAAGCACCCCTAAAGAATATTATTTGTTTTATTCAGTAACAGCCGTAACTAGCTTTGTGCTCTGTCTCATGGTGATCAAAGCAAGGATTTACAATGTTTACATTTCTCACCAGTCAATTAAAGTGCTTCCTCTTTGTTTATTTTGTTCAAACATTTGGAATTCTCTAAGGGGAATGAAGTTGTAGTTATTAATGTATTTGCAAATATTTATTTTCTCTGGAGAAAGCAAGGGATGACACAATACAAGCTCACAATTATTAATCCTGTACCTGTGCTCTACCACATCAGCTTTGAAAACAGACACAGTCTGCATCAGGAGCAGAAGTGATGTTATATTATTTGTTAGTTTATGATACATTTGTATCATAATTTGTATTAAAAGAAAAACAAGCCAGAAGGTATTTTAGCTTGTCACTGTGCTTTATGTCAGCTGAAAAAAACCTAAATGATTATTTATCCAAAATCTGTTTTGGAGAGTTCAGCTGTCCAAAGAAGGAAAACAATTAAATAAGCAAGGATGATGGTTACCAGATATGTTTTCAATGCATTGCATCACAAGCTCACAGCATTTTGGACAATCTTAAGCCTGGATTCCCTGTGTCTCAAAGCACAGCTTGAAGGGAAAAGCAATAGCAAACCACCTGCACCTAACAGCACTGCATGTCCTCTTACTCTGGAGCACTGTTACTGATTTCACCCAACTTCATTCTTCCAGTACCTGTAATGGAGGCCAGTGGAGTTGCCAAGACAAGTCATGCCCAGGAACATGCTCTGTAGTGGGAGGTTCCCACATTTCCACATTTGATAAGAAGCCTTACAATCACCATGGAGACTGCACTTACGTCCTCTCTAAGGTGGGACTCAGAAGATACTTCTAGGTCTTAAAGCCTTATACATTTATGGAAAGAAAACATGATCTCTACCAACACTTATGAAACTTAGCACTTCTGATAGACAGACATTAAATTCCCTGCCACTTAGCCAGATGTTTGCTATGCTGCCATTCCAATGACAGTCATCAGTTAATTATTAGGATGTCATGAAACCGTGTGTGGTGCTCACTGGAAAATTTCCAGTTCTGTGAGAGAGCAATTGAAGAGCACTGTCTTTTTAAAGAATTTGCTTAGTGTGCAACCTTCAGTACAACTAATCCAACTTTCTTACTGGGTTGCATAACTTTTGCCATGTTACTCTATTAATGGTATTTGGCCAAATGGTACAGCTCTAAAAACTACACTAACTATTCTTAAAAAAAAAAGAGACTACAAAACAGACTTAATTTTTTCATTTCTGTGGAGTTCAAATATAGAAAATCACTTAAAGTTAAGTGATGCATTTCAGCTTTAAAACATTTTTAAACAATTTAAAATAACTCAGAAAATCTGGAAAATAATTATAATTAAAATATTTAGTTACAGATGTGTAAGTGAAATGTTTTGCTCTTTTAAGGGCTTTTTCTGTTTGTTGTTTGTTTTCCTTTTTCCCTACCTGCACAATTCAGTAAAAGGAAATAAAAGGTTCCCCTGAAATATGTTTCATCTGAAATTTTTGTCTGGCATTGATTCCAGCTACAGAAAGATGAGAGTTAGAGTAGAATTGAATCAAACATTAGAAGTCATCATGAATAAAAATACCAAATATGAATATGGATCTCCATCTTGATATCCATATGGATATAATCAATAAAGTCCAGATTCTACATTTCTTGCTCCTAATAATTAAAACAGGGCAAAATTGACTCTTCAGCCAAAGAATGTCGGTAATTTGCTAGAGTCTGTATCTTCTCCAGAAAAAGAAATACTTTTTCAGAATTGAGAGAAAATTTTATAGGGAAAACTTCTTTAATTAATCTTCCATGAAATGACTTTTTTTTTTTTTTTCCCCAGGACTGTAAAGATGAAAAATTTACCATCCTGGTAGAACTACGCAAGTGTGGCCTAACCGACACTGAGACCTGCTTGAAGTCAGTGACCCTCAACATGAATAAAGGACAAACTGTAAGAATGCAAAATAAGCACAATAAAAATATGCAGAGAAAAGAAGCTAAGGCTTAATCAGTCAGGGAGATGCATTTCTTTGTCAGGCTTTCAGCATATGTGATGAGTACATGATATTTTTAATCAAGTGAAAAGAAGTGGATTTTGTTATGAAAATCAGATCAGCCATAAATTTGGCTTTGTGGAATTTCATTTAGAAACACATTGTACTCACAAAGCAGAAAATGCCATTTTCTCTGCCAATTAGATGGAAAAAACCCATGAGCTTCAAGGTTAGTAATTACAATTACAACAGTTAGGGATGTAATTAATCACTAAGACGTGTTCAAAGAAAACAAGATGATGTAATCCCCTCAAAAGCCTCTTTAAAAGTAATGTTTTCTGGCAGGGAAAATTAGTAAAGTGTACAAATTACAAATAAGGGGGAGGTGAAATCACGAAGATCTACCCTTTTTATTGAATATCTGTTTAATTAATATCATTGGAGTCTTCCTCATTACTACTCTTTGGACTATAGTTGTTCTTCACACATGGCTGGCATCCCAGAAGGTCAGCCTCGGCTACATCCAAAGCAGTGTGGCCAGCAGGGTGAGGGAGAGGATTCTTCCCTCTACTCTGCTCTGGGAAGACCCCCCTGGAGTGCTGCATCCAGCTATGGGGTCCCCAGCATAAGAAGAACATGCATCTGTGGGAACAGGTCCAGAGGCAGTCATAAAGACAAACACAAGGCTGGAGCACCTCCTCTATAAGGAAAAGCTGGGAAAGTTGGGGTTGTTCAGCCTGGAGAAGGGAAAGCTCTGGAGAGACCTTAGAGGAGCCTTTCAATCCCTAAAATGGACCTACAAGAAAGCTGGAGAGGGACTTTTTACTAGGGTCCAAAGTCATAGGAAAAGGGGAGTGGCTTCAAACTGAAAGAGCAGGTTTAGATTAGATGTAAGGAAGAAATTCTGTGAGGTGGAATAAGGAATACTGTGAGAGTGGAGAGGCACTGGAATAGCCCCATTCCTGGAAGTGTTCAAAGTCAGAGTGGATGGGGCCCTAAACAATCTGGTCTAGTGGGAGTTGTCCCTGTCCATGGCAGGGGGTTTGGAACAGGATGATCTTTAAAAGTCCCTCCCAATCCAAACCAATCTGTGATTCACAGAGTTGCCTTTTGTTCCTCTTCCTTATCAGATCGTCGAGGTCAAACCTGATGGTGGTGTGTTTGTGAACTCCATCTACACCCAGCTGCCCATGTCAGCAGGTAGGTTTTTTCTCTAAGAGGAGTGCTTTTGAAGTGAGATGTTTGGTGTCATAGAGAAATGAGAGACAGGACAAGCACAGGCAAGAGTTCAAACAGTAGCAAACAGCATTTACAGTCTCCTGATTTGATTACTCTCAGCTTTACTTCCTTCTCACTGCACAAAACTGAAGGCAGAAGACATCTTTTTACCTCTTTTACCTCTTTTTTTTTTTTTTTTACTACACCTGTGCTCACATTTGCTTAGAAAGAAATTTGATTTTTGTTCTCTGTTTCAATAACTAAGGATTCCATGCAATATCTCTGACCTCCAGGTCTTCATTTCACCTCTGAATTTGCAAAAACTGTCACTGAAATTGATAAAGAACAGCATTGTGTTTTCAGCATTTGGCCTTGTTCAGAAAGTGACCATTTTGTTTCTCATGTGTAGCTAATGTCACCATGTTCAGACCTTCATCATTCTTCATGATCATGGACACAAGCTTTGGTGTCCAGGTTGAAGTGCAGTTCACACCCATGATGCAAGTGTTTGTGCGCCTGGATGCTTCTTTCAAAAACCAGACTTGTGGTGAGTGAATGAAATTTAAGGACACCTTGATCAATGTCTTTTTAGTAGTAAGAGCAGTATTAACTTTTCACTGCTTTTCAACAGGTCTCTGTGGAAATTTCAATAACATCCAAACTGATGACTTCAAAGTTATAAGTGGAATAATTGAAGGAACAGCATCAGCATTTGCTAATACATGGAAAACTCAGGCTTCATGCCCTAATATCCAGCAGAGTTTTGAGAATCCTTGTGCACTCAGCATTGATAATGGTGAGTGCTTCTTAGAAGTTCTTCTGGTTTGGTTTTTTTTCTTTTTGCTCATCCCTAAGGAAAAACACATCTGTTGGAAAGCAAAGACAAAAAAATAAAGACATACGTATTTGGTAAAAATGTACATCTGAAATCAGAAACAAATATTCAAAATGAAAGCATTGAAGATAAGTAACAATGTAAAAAAAGAGTGACCGAAGCATAAGTGAAGCAAACTGCAAGGTCACTGAAAATAGAGTAGATGTCCAAGCTGACAGCTTGATGTCAGAGAAGTGGATTGCAGGACCATCTTTGGAAACCTTTTATTCATCCCCTTCAGCAAGTCCTCTTCTTTGGTTTTAGGAACCTTGACCCACAAGCTTAGAAAAAAAAAAGAGACAGGAGAAGAAGAGATTTAATGAAATGACAGAACTCTCTTCACAGGCCAGGGCAGCATGGGTTTGCGACTAATGAAACACAAAGAGTAACGTGCATTTGTATGGTTTCTTCTTTTCACAGAAAAATATGCTCAGCATTGGTGTGGACTACTCACAGACAGCACAGGACCTTTTGCTGCTTGTCACTACGCAGTGAATCCCGCTGTTTACCACACGGTACTTTGTCAGACTGTTTTTCCCTTTGGAAACAATAGAAATAGGAACTGCTCCAGACATGGCTTACACAATGCCTGTATCCTCATTGCTGTACTGCAGTACTTCCTTCTTTCAACATGTGTTTCTCTTTGTGTTGTAACATTACTTTATTTCAGTTGTCAGTCTTGGCTTCAATACCCTGATTTGTTTGCAGATGAAAAGGCAGCTATTTACTCTAGGATGGCTTTACACATAATGCAGATAGTGTGTGTAACGGCATGTCAAATGCTTGTTTGAATATCAGCCAACTGTCTCACGTTATCAGCCTGGCATCCTATTAATAACCACTTGGAACAAAAATCCCATTACCTAATTACCATCATTCAGCTATCAATGTGTTACAAATCATTCTTCTCACTAGGAGTCACCAAGGTATTGACACTGGTGAAGTGATGTGTCTGGACTGCACGTTGTGAGTAGAGCTACTGTGCAGCATATCCACTAACATGGTTCAGAGGACCAAGAAGCTGTGAAACGTATAACAGACTTTAAGACCTCTATTTCCTAATTATAACTAAGTTTTCATTATCTGCATTTTCCCCTGCCAGGAACCTTAGCCAAAGACTAGAAGGTGATAAAGCTCTGTTACTTTTGTCTATGAGTGAGCATATCTGAAGAAGGATTAAGGAATAAGACTGGAAAGATAATGTTCACTGTTTTTTTTAAGACTGACAATATTACCAGTGCTGAGACCTTATTTTTCTCTCCACTCTTAGAACTGCATGTTTGACACATGTAACTGTGAAAATAGTGAGGACTGTCTGTGTGCAGCCCTGTCTTCTTATGTGAGAGCTTGTGCTGAAAAAGGAATCCAGCTGCAGGGATGGAGGGCTGATGTCTGCTGTAAGTACTCTCCAGAATCCCATTTCCTAAGAACACACGTCATTAAAAACTGCTGATCAGATTATTTTCTACTCATTTCTAGACAAATCAGTAAGTGATGAGGAAGGGATTTTGTTAAGTGCACTCCTGGAAGTAATTCTCTGCTGCCCCCTTAGAATCAATCCACTGCTGGTGAGAGTGACTATGAATAGGTGGGAGACGTGGCTTGATTAGGAAAGGGACTGTTGTTAGGGAAGTGCCTCCACCTGTTTCGTGTTGCACTACAGTTTTACAAGCATCGCAAGTTATTGCAGAGATAATGTGATGTTTTAGAACAACAGTACTAGTAATACCAACCAGAACACTTGAAAATTAAATGCCTTTGAATCTGCATGCTGGGTTCTGCTCACCCAGTATGTCTGTTTTCAGCATTCAGATGACATTCAGGGAGACATCTTGTCTCATTCTTAAAGAAGTTTAGATATCTTCTTGGCAATGAGAGGCAGCACCAAATGGAGGTTTCCTTCTGAACTTCCATTTGAAAAAAATTTTTCTTCTTTGCATGCATCATCTACCCAACATGTACAGTAGCTTTTCAGGCCAAATTCTGAAAGTATTCAGAAATACATTTACATGAAAGTTGCAACAAAAGTACAGGTCTGCAGTATTGTTTACATGTTATTTTTACTGCCTATGATTTCTCTTTTTTCACACAAGAATTTACCATCTGGAATTAACAATCTATTTTATTTTCCTCTCTCAAGCAAAATACACCACCTCATGCCCCAAATCCCTGAGCTACAGCTATACCATCTCTTCCTGTCAACCCACCTGCCGGTCTCTGAGTGAGCCTGATGTCACATGCAGCATCAAGTTTGTCCCAGTTGACGGCTGCACCTGTGTAAATGGAACCTACATGGATGAGAGTGGCAAATGTGTGCCTGCTAATGAATGCCCCTGCTACTACAGAGGATCTCCTATACCATTTGGAGAAGTTGTCCATGAAAATGGGCGTGTATGGTAGGTGAATATTTTTTAAAACATTCAAAAATGCGTATTTTCTCATTAAGATCTGGTATGTGTAAGCTGGTTTCACCCTGAATTTCAGTAGAACACTCTGTCTTCAATTTCTTCAACTTTAGGTTCTTTCTACTTTATTTTCAACTTTTACAAATGGTACATATTCCCCTGAGCAGCAGGATGGGGACAGAGAGCAGAATGAAGCCACCGCAATGAAATGGCTAATGACCTGTTACACCATTTAAATACACACAATTCTATGGGGCCAGATGGGGTCCACCCAAGGGCACTAAGGGAGCTGGTGGAAGTGTTCACAGAACCACTTCCAGTCATTTGTCAGCTGTCCTGGATAACCATGGAAGTCCCGGTTGACTGGAGGTCAGCAAACGTGATGCCCATTTACAGAATGGGCCAGAAGAAGGATTTGGTAAACTACAGGCCTGTCAGCCTGACCTTGGTGCCAGGGAAGGGCATGGAGCACAGTACCTTGAGTGCCATCACCTGGCATGAACAGGGCAAACAGGGGTTTAGGCCCAGCCAGGATGGCTTTGGGAAAGGCAGTTGCTGCTTGAGCAACCTGATCTTCTATGATGAGGTGACCCACCTAGTGGATGAAGGAAAGGCTGTGGATATAGTCTGCCTGGACTTTTGAAAAGCCTTTGACATTAGCAAAGTGATTGTCCCCCTGTACTTGGTCCTGGTGAGGCCACACCTGAAATCCTGTGTTCAGTTTTGGGCCTATCACTACAAGAAAGACATTTTGGTTCTGGGGCATGTCCAGAGAGGGGCAACAAAGCTGGTCTGGAGCACAAATATTATGACGAGCAGCTGAAGGAGCTGAGTTTGTTTAACCTGGAGAAAAGGAGGCTCAGGGGAGACCTTTGCACTCTCTAAAACTGCCTAAAATGAAGCTGTAGTGAGGTGTGGGTTGGCCTCTTCTCCCAGGTAACAAGTGACAGGATAGGAGGAAATGGCCTCAAAGGGGAGGTTTAGATTGGACGATTAATAAAAGTTTCTGTACTGAAATCGTTGTCAAGCACTGGAACAGGTTGCCCAGGGAAGTAGTTGCGTCACCACCCCTGCAGGTATTTAAAAGCCATGCAGATATGGCATTAAGGGACATGGTTTAGTGGTGGGCTTGGCAGCGCTGGACTCAAGGACCTTAAGGGTCTTCTCCAACCTAAAGGTTTTTATGGTTCTGTAGTATTTCTAGGTTGATAGAGCAATTGTACTTAGGTGCAGTTTATATTTAATTCCATAATTTTTCAAGTATAGAATTATGACAACAGCAGAAAGAAGAGATCTTATGGGAGTGTAAGTAACAAGCAGTAACATACATGCATTACAACCTATGATTTTTCCTGCTAAGGGATAATGGATATCATATGAAAGCAGCACATGTTGTAGTATTGAGAGAAATTCTTTCTTAAGACTGAAAAACAGTCTTTTGGAATTTTTCTGAAAATTCTTAATCTTGACAAGGAATAAGTAGCTCTCAACATCAATATATGGTTTGAGAGGAAAAAAAAATAAAATTGTTTTTCCCTCCCTCACAGCACTTGTGTCCAGGGAAGACTGAATTGCATTGGAGCACCAACTCCAACTCCAGGTAAAAATAATCTTCCACTTATTTCTTTCTCTTTACCAGGTCTTGCACAAAATAGTTCTTAGAATGAATTCTTAATAGATTTATAATAGAAGTATTTTCCATTTAGTTATAGTGCAACAGTTACTATAAAAGGCAGGAGCGAACTAGATTAATCATAAAACCTATTTTTGCATAAAGACTTTTGTTTCTAAAATATTTTGTGGGTTTTTTTTTCTGGGAATTCAGTGCTCTGAAGTGATTCTAATCAGCAGATTGAATAGGGACAACAACCTCTACCAACTGAAATAGGGAATTTCCAAAGAATTTGTAGATGGTTTTAATGGCTACAGCAGTGGAATAAACCCTGTGCCACTTCTTCCCTTCCTCTAGTCTGTGAATCTCCCATGGTCTACTTTGACTGTAAAAACAACACTGCAGGAGCAACTGGAGCAGAATGTCAAAAAAGTTGTGAGACTCTGGATATGCAGTGTGTAAGTATGTCATGGCCTAATGAAATGGTGCCTCCAGGTTTTGTCTGTGCTCTTGCTGCTGAAGTAATTGATCTATTGGTTCTACTCCTAATCTACAACACAGATAAGCTAATCTTGTAGCAAAAGCCTAAAATGATGTTATGAAGCATTAACAATGGGACCCTTGGATCAAAATACAATAAGTAATATCCAAATTCATTCTTAAGATTAGTGTCTATATTTTCAGCTAGTGCAGGTAATGGTAACTAGTAGTGAAAAATCTAGGACTCTACCACATATTTGACTTCTGTAGGAGAAAATTACTGGCTAAAAACTGGCTAGGAGTTTCTTTTACCATGCTGTAGTTACAAACTTCTTGCACATCTAATTATATTACTCCACTTAAGTTCTTGGTAACCACAAGCCATTCCATGAGTAAATTTAGTATGAGATAAATAGATTTCAATATAACTCAACCAAACTGAAAAAAATATTATTTGTCTTTCTTTTTAAAAGCCCATTCAATCACAAATCACCCACTACAAAGTGCAGGATCCTGTGTGTTTTAAATTTCACAGGTTCCAGCAGAACAATCAGGATTGGTATACATAAAACATTTATCTTTAACAGATTTGTATTCTAATTAATGTATGACTATTAATTTATTTTTTGTTCCATTATCCTTTAATTACTTCATAGTTCTCTCCTATTTAAGCTGGCAGCAATAAGACCATATAAGGCACCTTTTACGAGAATTTAATCTTCTTTTTTCTAATGTCATCATTTCACTCTAAAATTGTTTTCCTCTTACGTTTTCCAGTACAGCTCACAATGTACACCTGGCTGCGTGTGCCCAGATGGGCTTGTGTTAGATGGGAATGGTGGCTGTATTCCTGAAGAGGAATGTCCATGTATTCACAATGAAGCCATGTATCAGCCTGGGGAAAAGATCAACTTTGACTGTAACACCTGGTAAATATATATGCAGAAGTAGCATTCCTGGTTCCATCATTTGCCTTTCTAAAGACCTCACATACAACAGTGGGGAAAGATTTGGATTGCAAATTTAATCAGTTGATGGATCTTTAAGTTTTGGATTACACAGTATGAGCAGGTTGCCTTCTGATGTCTGTCAGATGGCCAAAGCACAGAATGGGAGGAAACCTTTAGGACTAAAGGGTTTATTGACTATCTTCTTTTGCAGTTAAGGCACTCAGAGCAGCAGAACAGAACTTTGCTTTAATTCTTTACATGAAAAATGTAAAAGACTATTTTAACTCCAGAACCAATATAGCATTTAGCAGGGATGAGTTGCCAAACAAATACTGATTGTTCAAATATGTCTACACAAAATAATTAGTTGTTTTATTCTTAAAATATTTCACTCTTCTTTTTCTAGTGTATGCAAGAATAGGAAGTGGGAATGTACCAAAGATCAATGTCTGGGCACTTGTGCTGTTTATGGAGATGGTCACTATAATACCTTTGATGACAAAAGGTTCAGCTTCAGCGGAAACTGTGAATACACACTAGTCCAGGTACTGATAGCTAGCAATAGCAAATGAGAGCCAATCTTGATTGTGTCTGTAAAAATAATGTGTTTTTAAATGTTATTCTCTACCCAGGACCACTGTGGGAAAAGTGGCACAGTCAATGGAACCTTCAGGGTTGTCACTGAAAATATTCCCTGTGGCAACACTGGGACAACTTGCTCAAAATCTATCAAAGTCTTCTTAGAGGTAAGAAGGTTTTGCATATAGACCAGTTTTGTTTTGTACCTGCTAAGGCTTAGGAGAAGCTTAGATTTCTATTGCTTCAAAGAAGCTAGAAAATATTTTAAAAGCAATTCAACTATTAAATTAGGTTTACACTAGATTCAAATGAAATGGTAGACCTTCCTACCTTTCTATGTTTTCCACTTCCCACACTATCTTATACCATCCTTGGGAAAAGTAAAGATCTAAAGGAAAATAGTTTTTAGCAGAAATTTAGCCTGTTGCGTCAGAAGATTCTTTTATTGTACGCAATGTAGTTCCTCCATGACAGTCAAAAGACACTTTTTGACCTATGCCGTTTAAAATATCTGTTACCACACTTTCAGGAATCTGAGACTTGAACTATATAGCTCTGATTTATTGCATTGTGGTTATTTGTTTTCATGATATAAATTATTCATAGTATTCGCAAAAGCAAAAAAACATGTCTAAGAGCACAGCTGCAGCTACTGAGCTCATTTCTCATTATGTTTTCCTCTTGTTTCAGAGCTATGAAATGATCCTTGGTGAAGAGCGTGTCAGTGTCATAAAGAGAGGAGATAATGATGAGGTGCCATACACAGTCCGCTATATGGGAGAGTACTTGGTAATTGAGACCAAAAGAGGACTGATCCTCATGTGGGACAAGAAAACCAGCATCTTTATCAAGCTCAGCCCTGGTTTCAAGGTGAGGAACTAGCAGTTAAATGGCAATTTACTGTCCAGGTTTGAGTGGGTGTGAATCTTGTTGAGACCCTGCCAGGATTCCAAACAGTGATGTCTCTAGCATTCCTGCAGTTCATCCCACTACTGTTTTCCATTCCCCTGATACCTCAGGAAGCCATGTCATGATCCTGCTGCTGTTCTGAGCTTGGAAGGCACCTTTCTGTGCCTATTTGGCCCGACAGAAATTGAGTTGCTAAAAATCTATTTTGGACTTTGTTGAAATTACAACCTGAACCTTGTTAAAGGTTATCAGACTTACTAAAATTACGTAACTACATGTGCATAAATTAACTGCATAATTAATTAATAAACTAACTGAGTAGGCTTGATCTTGAAAATAATCCATTGTTTCCAGTTCTCATTGACACACAAATGATCACACTTCAAGAACAAGGAAGTGTATTATGAGTGAAAGCTTCTTGTATGCTACCAAGTATTTGTCAAGTATATAATTACACAGGTGATAAGGAAAATTAATTCAAATTTTCATACTCCTTCTCTTAAGTTATGATACATAAGCACTACAAACTGTAGTAAATATGGAATTTGCTACCTTATTGCATACCAAAATGACATTAAAATTAGGTATTTAAACTAAGTGTAATTTGGAACTAAATATGCCAACTTGTTTCAGTACCATAGGTTCTTTTGCTGCCTCACCCACTGGCATTTTATAAAAATAGTGTAATATGAAAGTATGCACCTTTGATACATAGAGAAAGCACCTATTGCAGGCTATCACTGTTGTGCAGAACTGTTCATTCAAAATGAGGGATATTTCTGGATGTACAAGGAAAATGTAATTTCTTTATGCACCTGTGAGCAGTCTTAATGGTAGACTCAATGAGTAGCTTAGGTGGCTGAACTGGTAATACTTATAGACTTGTAATAGTTAGAAGGTTGGGTTTTTTTATGTATAGTTACTATAGGAAACAAGGCTTAAATGAAAAGCTTAGTCAGCTAACTGTGAGTCCTCATTTCCTTGTTAAAAATATACCTCAAAGACAGAAGGTTACAATGACAAAGGTAGCTTTACTGTACAAATTTAAAAGAAAAAATTTAAGAACAGTATCCTTCTAGCCTTAGTGCTCATATTCTGTTCCTCTGTTCCAGAGCATGAGGAGGTTCAGGACTGATAAAATGGAATCCCACCATTCTAAGAGATGAATTTCAAGTACTCTTTCAGCCTCTGAATTTGTTTCAAGTTTTCTCACATCCATTATTATTTTATGTACTCCCTTTTGCAGGGCCAGGTCTGCGGTCTCTGTGGAAATTATGATGGCAACAGCGTCAATGACTTTACTACAAGGAGCCAATCTGTAGTAGAGAATGTCCTAGAGTTTGGAAACAGCTGGAAAGTATCCTCTACATGCCCTGATGCTGCCAGTCTCAAGGACCCATGTTCCACCAACCCTTACCGGAAGTCCTGGTCAGAGAAGCAGTGTAGCATCATCAACAGCAACGTCTTTGCTGCCTGTCACTCTCAGGTATTACCAGGGCAGAAGTTTACTGTGTGAAAACTAAGTCTGCATGTTGTTGAAGGTGCTATTCTCATAGGTTTTAACATGTATGCCTCACTTATTAACATCTTTCACTTCAAACTGTGCCAGGAAAGTTTCAGTCTGAATCCTCCTCAATAGGACAGATTTATAGTCCCTACTAGTAAGAAATAAAAAGACATTTACAAAAGAAACATAATTACAAAAGAACAGTAATTTCGTAATTACTATGTATTTCCTTGCAGCCTGACTCGAATAAAAATTCTCATATACCAGGTACAGAAGACAAGCTCAATGAAATAACATAGGAATGAGGTATCAGCATAGCCTCTATCTGACACTAAGTACATAACAAATGTTGTCAGGTAACTGTGCAGTTGCCCAATATTTTTTTTTTTTAATTAATCTAATCTTCCACCAGGATACAAGTCTGGGTTTCTAAAAATGTCAATTCATGATTTGGGTGTATCATTTGGCATCACCTCTTGTGTTTCATAGTATCTTACAAAAGAAAAATAAATTACCAATTTAGGCCTTTCCTCTGAGATGCAACAATTGTAAGAAAACTACTCCAGCAAAGGTAAGAAATAATTTAGAAGGCAAGATGCATAGTATTATATTTCTGTTTAATAACAGGTCGAACCAGCAAAATATTACCAAGCATGTGTGACAGACGCTTGTGCCTGCGACACTGGAGGAGACTGTGATTGCTTTTGTACAGCAGTAGCTGCCTATGCTCAAGCATGCAGTGAAGTTGGTGTATGCATAGCCTGGAGAAGCCCATCAATTTGTCGTAAGTTTTATATCATGAACACTTCTGAAAGTGTAGCTAAATGCAGAGTATCTTACATATGTGCATTAAGATCTCACTGTGTAGATTTTTCATGCTTAAGCTATTTGCTCTATTTTTTTTTCCTGAACATGTCCAACTTTCTATTTATCCTCAGCACTGTTCTGTGATTACTACAATCAACAAGGAGAATGTGAATGGCACTATAAGCCTTGTGGTGCTTCCTGTATGAAGACCTGTAAGAACCCAAGCGGAAAATGCCTCAATGACTTGCCAGGCTTAGAAGGTAAAACCAGATGCAAATACCTCCTAGTGGGTACATATTATTACATTTTTTAAAGTCTTTAATGGAGTATCTTTCTCCCATCAGCTGTATTTGCACAATTCACTTTTCTCTAATATCATTACATCCACATGAATGGAGGCAGAGTATGGAAACTGGAGTGAGAAGATCTCCAGGACTAAGTCCTTATGGATAGGCTCTGCTGATGCTACTAACTCTGCATTACTTCCTAGAGTTAATGCAAAACATAAAGTAAAAACATTATAACTATTAAAAACAAGACCTGCAAATGTATTCCATGCAAATAAAGCCTTTTCTGACTGTATCTCAATCTTACCTTTTCCACCTTCAGGCTGCTACCCTAACTGCCCACCAGACAAGCCATATTTTCATGAGGATCAGATGAAGTGTGTTAGTCTCTGTGACTGTTACGATGATGAAGACGGGAAGATATATAAACGGGATGAATGTAATATATGGTAAGACTTAACATACCAGTCTCATCATATACAAGGAAAAAAAGAACAAAACTCTAGGGGTAAATTGCATGTTCCTCTTATGTGCAGGATTAGTTTATGCTACCTATACAAAAATATTTCCTTACAATCTAATGCCAATTTCCCTACTACATTAATGAGAAGGTTTTATGTGATTTTGTGTTCTATTGAATTTGTTCCTGATTATATTGTAAATCCTCAGCATAAAGACTCATCAAGAACATGAAGTCCTTTATAACTAGGCTATCTCTATTTCACATTCCTGTGGCAGGAAAAATGTTGTGCCACGAGTAAAGATATTTAATAGTGGCCTGCTTCCAAGGATTTTATTACATACTTGTATCATTTGAGCAATTAGACTCTCCCTTTCAGCCCTCTATTTAGTACAAAAACATTGCAAATGCAAGGAAAGTGATATGAAGGAAATAAGGAAAGTCTTCCTTAAGACTTCTACCTGTAAATTTGCATAATATTTAACTTCACTTCTATATAAAAGTTCGAGTTTAATATAAAGGAAGATTTTGGAAAATAATGTCCAAAAAGAAGCCAAAATGAACAGAACACTCTAGGAATAAACACAAATAAAGTGCCTTGCCTTTTGATGCCAGTATCTGTCGTAAAGATGACTAATAAAATTACATCACAATCACAAAATATATGGGTTTTTATCCTTTCTGTTTCAGTGAGTGCACATCAGAAGGTTTGCAGTGCAAGTTCGATGATAAAGGTAAGACAGCTAAGAAAAATTATTTGGAAAATGCAGCATTGGATATTATCATTTCATAGATGCCTGAACTGACAATAAACTTCTTCTGAATTACAGCATGCAACTGCATTTATGAAGGGAATAGCTATAAATATGGTGAACTCATCTATAACACCACAGATGGAACTGGATGGTGTTTCAGTGCAACATGCGATGTCAATGGAACAATAAGCAGAGACATCTTTAAATGTGGCATTTTTACAACAACCCCATTTACATTTTCCACAAGTCAGCCCACAACTACTGTTTCAGGTATGCATGAATAATCTTTAAAATAACTCAAAAATCTCTGTAAGTGACTAAAAATTACCTGAAAGGGATGACCTTTTCATCAGTTAACAGTATATGATGTTACCTGAAATTGTTGACTTCTACTGGAGCCACCAATTCACCTGGCAGTTTTAGTTGAAAAAGCAGACCATAGTCAAGGATGTAGAAATGAATTCAGCATTTCTTAAAAACTCAGTGTCCTCTGTTTCACCCTGGTGTTCCCAAGGGAAAAAACTGTAGAGCTTATTAATCATTGCATCCTGGAGAATATTCTCATTTCCTTGAGATGAGCAGTTCTAGACTAGCTTCTGAAAACACGAAAGACAGTTGCCATTTCTGAAATTACTGAGCATGTTAGCGCAAACTGAAGATAAGAAATTTAGTTTGAGGGAATGTTTAAACTATTTATAGCCGTTCTTTGGAATCTTTCCTGATTGTGTTTAATACCCAAATCAACAGTTTCCTTCTATTCCTGGAGTACACTGCTACATTATTCCTGCAGTTAATTAATTGTTGAGTAATTGTGAGAAATATATCCACAAAATTCTACTACAGCAAGAACTAAATATTCAAATTTAAGTCTTCTATTAAGTAACATTCATATTGAGAAAGTAATATCTATTCCACATGGTTATCTTCATATTGCCAAGAACATGAAAAGAAATCTTATTAGAATATATAGAAAATACCTATAAGATTATATATTTCAAATATAGTATATGTGTATTCTCTGTTATAATGTACTATATAAAAATACATACATGTTAAGTATATACTTTATAAATACGTTACATGTTTTAATATTGAACTAAGTAGAAAAGTCATTAACTGGTAAAAATATTTTAAGGTCTGCATGGTTATGCAGTTAAGAGTAAATAAATACAGAGATAATACCAAGGAAAATAAAACCTCATCTACCTATGCCATAGCGAGCATGAGATCTATTATCTAAGTAGTAGTAATACTCCAGTAGTAGTATCTAAGTAGTAGATACTAAGTAGATATGAAGTAGTGATGCATACTATGTAAAGGTTATCAGATTTCTTATATTTAGCTACAATTCTTTAATAGATGTTGACACATACCTCTAGAATAAAAACAGAGGGAAAACATCAAAACCTGCTTTAGATATTAAAATTGAAACTGCCAAAGCAAGTTCTTTAGTATTTTAATTTTACACTACATTAAAAATTAATTACAACAACAAAAAAAAGGTATGGAAGATAAATAATTTTTTCCTTTATTTCTTTAATAAGACCAGGCAAGGCTTATGTTTCCTCCTTTAAATTACAGAAATGACAACCACAGCACCACTGACAACTGTATGTGTGAAAAATGTCTGTGAATGGTCAGAATGGTATGATTCCACTCAGCCTGAAAACAAAGAGGACAGCGGAGATTATGAAACATTTCAAAATCTCAAGGATAAAGGATACAGTGTGTGTGCAAACCCAAGTGATATTCAATGCAGAGCCAAAGAATACCCAGGCACAGAAATTACCAACCTTAACCAAACTATAGAGTGCACTCAGAGCAGAGGATTAATATGCAATAACCAGGACCAAGAATCTAAGCAGTGCTATAATTATGAAATCAGAGTATCATGCTGCAGATACATACCATGTTCAGAAATACAAACTACAACACCAACAACCACAAGAGAATTCACAACCACTGCTGTAGAATCAACACCATTTACAGTACAGAAAACAACAAAACCAACAACACGAAGCCAAGAAACTGAAGTAACTACAACGCCACCGACAGAGAGAGAAAGAACAACTCCTCTGACTGAAACCTCAGTAACAGCAACAACATCACAAGTCACAACAACAGGTTACCAAATCACAACTACTACACCAGAAACCTCCACTGTGGTGACCCAAGCGCCATCATCAACCAAGACCATCTCCACAATCCCACAATCAACATTAGAAACCACTCCTGGCAATAAAATAATGCCCAGTACTACTGCCATGCTAACACCAAGCACAACGGTCATTACACCCACACCAAGAGTGTCCATCCCAGCTACCACCACTGCCAGCATTTCCACAACCACCATGGAAAGCACCACTACATCTACAGAAAAAACTCTTCCAACTATATTATCCACCACTGCTATTCAAACAACATCACCCATTATGGCCTCCACACCAGATATGAGAACAAAAACCACCATTGGCACCACCGCTCTCCCCAGCACCACAGCCCAAGGCAGAGAAGGCACAACCATCATTGCCACCACCACCAGCACCTCTCCTCCTGAGACAAGAGGCATAACTAACATCATCCCACCCACAACAACAGAGCCCACAACAGCATCAGCCACCTCAGCTCCAGGAGAAACCTCCACTGTGCCAACCCAGGCTCCAAAATCTCCTACTACAATCTCCAAAATTAAAATAAAAACCACCATTGGC
>VXAC01002345.1:77884-107404 GCA_013399225.1 Rhipidura dahli | reverse complement strand
AGCAGGGTTCCCTCTGTCCCTTTCTTTCCCACAATAAGCCAACAGCACTGGTAGTTTACATCCTAAACAACGGGGAGTCAGAGTTGGGGTGTTTTCTCCATGGGAACAGGCCCACAGACCTACCTGGTTATTTTTATATATATATGTAGATAGTTATTCAATATACATCCACATATGTTTATATATTTTTAAATATCATACTATATTATTATTAAATATATATTTTAAAAATATTAAAAATGCATACACTGCATCCATGGCCCTCTTCTTCCCTTTCTGGCCTCAAATCACGTGCTGGTTGATGCTTTTGCAGTTCAGGCTGGTGTTTGTCCAGAGGCTGCTGGTGCTGCTGTGACCACGTCCGTGCCCGGGGCGTGCCGAGACTCTAATCACCTCCATGGTAATTAGCGCAGGGGATAACTGCTGTCCACCAGTGGCCACGACCGGATCCAGCTCTCCACGGCCAGCACCAGCCGGAGCAACCTCCTCCAGTACCAGCTTCATCCGGCAAAAAGGCTCTGAAGTCACGGAGAGAAGGAAAGAGAGGATAAGGAAATAAACAGGAGACCCCGCGGTGCCCCCAGGTACAGCCGACTGCAGGTTTCTTCTTGCCCTGACACCTCCGTGGGCTCTTCCAGCCAGGGAAAAACAGGGGGCTCCTCCTTAGTCCCCAAGCCTTGTGATATTTGCTGGGCGTGCTGCTGTCCCACTCCGCTTTTCTCTTCTTTCCTCTCTTTTCCCCTCCCCTGAAGGCGGAGTTGGTGAATTTTTGTCCCGCAGGTTCAGGTGGAGGTGGAGCAGTGGGAGGAGGGACAGCCAGCCCTTCCCACGGGCCTGGCGCCCGGGGATTGGGGCAGCGGCAGCGCCCGGCCGAGGGCAGGGGCTGAACTGGGAGGAGAAATAGATAAACTATTAAAACAGAAAGGAAAAAAAGAGACATTCCAAGCACCGATCTGGCCGGTCCGGTCGGCTCGAGCGGGAGGCGACGAGTAGGGAGCCCGCGGCTGGGGACGCTCCAAAGGTAAATGCAGCTTTGTTCTGCTTCCCTTTCCATGCCGAAGCCACCTCAGATGAGGTCAGCAGGGTTTCACCCTCACCCCATTCCCTGTGGCTCTCCCCTGGTTCCCCTCCGGCTCTCGATCCCGCTTTCTCCCATTGGCACACCCACCCCACAACTCCCTGGCGACGGTGCCTCCCTGCCCTCCTCGCTTTCCCCATGGCCATGCTCCAGGGAATGCCATGCCCAGCCATCATTTACCACCCCACAACATCCACATCAAATCCGGGGTGTCCTCACCCCAAGATGTGGGAAACGGGAGCCACTGCTGCCCGTCAGCTGGTGCTCCTCCCTCCCTGGCACTCAGCATCCACTCCCTCGTGGGCATCCAACGCTGTCATTCCCTGGAACAAAGGGCTCCGGGAGTTTTGGGGCTCCCCACACCCCCTGGCCAGGCTGCAGCTTGTTGGAACTTCCTTATTCCGATCATCAGAGGAAATGGCTTAGGAGTGACCCATCCGGGAGCAGAGCTGGAGCATCGTGCCAGGCAGCGACAGCCCCACGCCACACTCGTGAGCCTCTCCCACCCTTTCTGCGTGTGAAATCCAGGTGGGCTGGCTCATCTCCATCCCGTCCTCTTCCTTCCCTGGCCATGGAGAAACTCAGTTAATCCTTTAGGTATAAATCACTTCCAGCTGGTCAAGCTGAACACGTACCGGGCGTCTCTCGCGTACCTTGATCCCTGCTTTCACCCCACGCCTGGCACCAGGCTGTTCCAGAGGGAAGCACCGTGCCTGCATCCCTGCTCCAAGCCAGGCAGCACCACAGACCTCCCCCTTCCTACTCCACACCAACAAACACGGGGGAAGCAGCCCTGCTCCCACCCAAAATCAGGGTGCACCCAGGAGTGCTGAAGCTCCAGAGCAAAGAGGAGCTCGGGAGAGGCTTTCACTCCTCCTGACTCCCAGAGTTAGGCTGGGTTTTTACCATGGAAACACCGGCACCGTGACGTCCCTGAGGCTCCCACCTCAGCCCCAGCACCCACATCACTCGCAGCAGGTGTGTGGGGACAGAGGAGCCCAGCCTGCTCCCGGTATCTGCCTCTTCCCACGGGGCCAGCGCAGTGACACCGCTGTGTGGTGCCAGCTGGGGGGTCCCTGTGTGCCATCCCTGTGTGCCATCCCTGTGCTCCCGGAATGCCGTGCAGCTCTGCCAATCCCTGGGCACTGCAGAACACCGCACCCGCCGGGAGCTCTCCGGGTGGGAGGCTGTGTTTCCATAAACAAAGCAGGCCGCTGGTAATTAACAGGTTCAAGGGCATGTCAGGCTGGGGGAAGCTCTGCAGCCCAGGCAGGAGGTTGGCAGGTGGAGGGGGCCCCACTGAGACCCCCAAAGCTGCAGTTTCCCATGGCTGAGCTCATTTCCCCTCCTTGGTTTTGGATTTGGGCTGAAGCCACATTTTTAAAATCCTGCAGCCCCCGGCTGGTCATTAATCACCTCCCACCCATAAATTCATGGTTGGGAAAGCCAGGCTGGGAGTCAGCGCAGGGCGGGCAGGTGATGCCGTGGCCAGCAGGCCGTGGGTGGGACGTGGCTTTGGCTGTACTGCAGAGCAGCACTCACCACCCCCTCACGGAATCGCTGTGAGGGCAATGGGGTGGCTGGGCCTTCCCTGTGCCAGCACTCACGGAGCCCTTCCTGGTTTATCCCAGGCCCGGCCCGCCCTGCAGCGGAGGCAGGTGGACTTTGTTCCCCCCGGATGACACCGCCACTTGCAATGCCAGCAGTGCCCGCGCCTGTCACCTGAGCGTGCCATGGCAGGTAGGTGAAATCCCAATTTTCCCCTGTTCTCAGCCGGGAAGGATCCCTGTGCAGGCACAGCTGGGGGTCCTGCTCTGGTGTCACCTCATAGGGAGGGCGAGGGTCCTTCCCAGGCTCCCAAACCAGCTCAGCCTGTTGCTAAACAGCCACGAGCACCACTCACTGCCAGACCCCCAGTTTGTTTCTCCAGGATGGCTTCACCACTCGCCTGCCCAGCGGGGAGCTGGATCACCTTTCCCATCCAAACCCCCTCCCTTCTGTGCCCCCAGACCTTTGCAGTGTGCCCCCCGAAATCCTGGTGCCAGCTGCCAATGAGACGCTGGACCTGGTGCTGGGGAGCCAGGTGGAGCTGAACTGCACCGTGCGCTGGGTGGGCACCGAGCACTGCCGGCCCATTCCCGCCTGGAGCAAGGACGGGCAGTGGCTGGGCAATGGGAGCAGCCAGGACACCGCCTGGTAAGGAGCCTGCCCTGGGGACACCCATCCATCTGCTTTGGAAGTGGGGTGTCACCACACGGCCTGACCCACAGCCTCCCCATGTCCCCTCAGGTCTGGCCAAAACTCCTCGGAGCAGCTCCTGGCCAGTGTCCTGCAGCTCAACCTCACCCACGATGCTGACTTTGGGGTGTTTGCCTGCTGGATCAGCAATGCCACGGCCACCTTCACCCTGCAGCGAGCAGGTAGGGACTGGCTGGGGACAGGGAGGGGGCGCCCCACGGAGAGCCCAGGTGCACGGGGGGATTGAGGAGAGTGATAGGGGCACCGCCGCCTCTCTTGTGTCAGGGTGCAAACCTGCACCAAACCCAGGTATGCTGCTCACCGTGCCCGTCCCTGTCCTGGCAGAGGCGGTGGGGCATGTGCCAGCGGTGCTGGCAGCCCTCCTGGTCCTGGTGCTCCTGGTGCTCCTGGCCGTGCTCTACGTCCGGTGCCGCCTGAACGCGCTCCTCTGGTACCGGGACCGCTACGGAGAGCTGGAGATCAACGGTGAGCCGGAGGTGACACCCCGCTGGGAACCGCCTCCCACGCTCCGGGGGCTCAGGCAGCCCTGCCCATGCTACCCCTGCTCCGTGGGTCTCCCCAGACGGGAAGCTGTACGATGCCTACGTGTCCCACGCCACCGCCCCCGATGACCGAAAGTTCGTCCACTTCATCGTGAAGCCGCAGCTGGAAAACCGCCACGGCTACAAGGTCTTCCTGGACGAGCAGAACATCCTGCCCAACTCAGGTAGGCACCACGCAGGGCTGGGCAGGGGGTGACACGGGGACCTGGGTGCTTGAGACCCCTTTGCCCGCAGAGCCGTCAGCCGACCTCATCATGAACATCAGCCGCTGCCGGCGCCTCATCGTGGTGCTCTCCGTCGCATATCTGGAGCAGGAGTGGTGCAACAGCAGCTTCAGGTAGGAGTGGAGCAGCTCCCGCGGGAGAGGAGAGGGGCTGGCGGCTCCCTCACCCCCCTGTCTCGCAGAGAAGGGCTCTGGAGGCTGCTGGAGCTTTCCAGGAAACCCATCTTCATCGTCTTCGAGAGCCAGTACCGGGAGATCACTCACCCCGCCATCACCCTGCTGAAGCAGCACCGGAGCGCCGTGACCCTGCTGGTGTGGAGAGCCGGCTCCATGGTGAGTGCCGAGCAGGATCCTGACCCCCTTTCCCTCCCCAGCACCCCACAGTGCACCCTACTGCCCTTTGGGGCTGCCCCATGGTGAGAGCTGAGCAGGACCCATGCCACCAGCACGCCCCTTCCATTCCCAGCTCCCCATTTTGTGTCAGCCTCTCTGCTGCCCCCGCTGGGGCTGCTCCCCGGGCTCCGGTGCTAAAGAGTAGGTTGGGGCACTCACCTTTCAAAGGAAATTTAAAAACCCAACCAGAAGAGCCCTGGATCTGGGAGCTCACCCCACAAACCTGCACGGTCAGGAGCCCGTGACACTCCAGGGTCTCCCCAGCCTCAGGTCCCGGAGCAGAGCTCTGGCCCAGGGCCACTCCGGCCATTTCGGGGCCAGGCTGGGAGCCGGAGCCCTGGGGAGTGTTCCGGCAGGTCGGGCCGGTTTCTCCGCCGGCGCGTGGGCACGGTGCCACGCCGCAGCGCAGCCCTCACCTTGGCCGAGCTCCCAGCGCCGGGGAGAGCGAGCCGAGCCCGTGAAACCGTGCGGGGCCGTGCTCCGGTGGTCCCGGCCCGGCTCATCGCCTCCCGATCCCCGCAGACCCCCTCGTCGGATTTCTGGAAGGAGCTGTGCCTGGCCCTGCCGCGCAAGGTGTCCTTCCCGGGGAGCGTGGGGGACCCGCAGACCCAGCTGCAGGAGGACAAGGACCCCATGCTGATCCTGCACAGCAGCTACCTGGACAGCGCGGGAGACCTGGACCCAGACGGGGACCTCGGCACAGGTCCGCGCCCCTCCCGCTTCTCCTGAGGGGACAGATGCGCGCCGGACATCCCTCCTGGGCTTTGCCTCCCGCTCCTGTGGCGGCGGGGGTGGGTCCAGCTCCTTCCCCTCCACCTAAACCCATCTCCCTGCTCCTGCCAGGCTTCCGAGGGCGCATCTTCGGAAGCCCCCCGCCCCCCCGCCTCGGCGGCCGCAGCGCCCCCAGGGCTCCGGCAGCCAGCGGGATGGAGGAGGCGCAGCTGCGGGACGGGCAGCGCTCCGAGCTCGACGTCTCCGACCTGGGATCGCGCAACTACGGCGCCCGCACGGACTTCTACTGCCTGGTGACAGAGGATGACATCTGAGCGGGGCCACAGGTGTCCCCCATCCCTGTGGGGACACACGGACCAGATCACGGCCGAGGAGCCCGGGAGTTACGATGGGATCAGAGCCACAGCCATGCTGGGAAAGCAGGAGTTGGCTCCAAAGTGGAAAACTGGAAAACCATCACCAGGAACACCCTGCCCGTAGTGCCTCAGCGCCACCCCAGCGTGCTGGGCCCTTTCCCTTGCCCATGTGGGCGGCAGGGACATTCTTCCTGCATGATGGACAAGTGCTGGGATGGGTGATGCTCCCCGAGGAACAACGTGCCCCAGCCCCAGGGAGTGCCCGACGGGAGTGGCAGCAGCACCTTTGTCCCATGGAAACCCCCGTGACAATAAAAGGCTGCTGCACTCACTGGGCTTGTCCATGGTGGGGACACAGGTGACACTGGCAGGGTGACATGGGGGGGCTCCCCACCACAGGCAGTGCTGTGCTCTGTCCTCGCCATGCCACTGTCCCTGTCACACTAACTCGGAGCCTTGCTGGGCACGCAGCACAGGGTGGCACTGTGGGGTGAGCTCACCCTGTGCTGGCGTCCCCATGGCACTGACGTCCCCAGGGCACTGTCCCCCCTCCCAGGTGCCATCCAAAAGCAGGTGCAGGTAGGCAGCACTCAAGGCCTTTATTTCAGGGCTACAGAGGGCTGGAGGGTTGTACACAGAGAGCTGCAGAGCCAAACACCCTCTGACTCCGCACTGGGACCGTGCTGGCTCTGCNCGGGGTGCCCTGTGCCCCCCAAGCATGGGGGCTCCCCCAGCCCCAAACTCGCCAGCAGCCCAAAGCCACCCCCAGCCCACCCGTGTGTCCCCTCCCGGCTACCACCGCGGCACAGAGAGCTTTGGACCCGTCTGCACCCGGCACTGGGGACACTGGGGACACTGGGGGCATCTCCCCACCCATGGGGCGACGCCGCTCAGCAAACACGACCCGGACGGCCCTGCCCGGATCCTGCTCCTGCCGTGCCAGCAGGGCCCAGCCCTGGCAGCAGCTGGTGAGGAGCGACAGCAGTGGCATTGTCACGCTGGGACAGTCCCCACAGGGTGACAGATGGGGGCTTCCTGCAGCGAGGGCCCAACTAGCCCCATCAGACACAAGCCCCTGCCCACCCTCCTTAGCAAAGGACACCCTCCTGTCACGGCGTCACTTCCCAGCTCCCTGCAGCCGCCGTGCCACCCCATAAACTGTGGGAAGCCATCTCAGAGCCCTCCAAGCCCCCAAGCCATGCAAAGCCCCATCCCCACCCAGCCAGGGCACCGCACAAGTGTAACGCACAGCACATCCCACACTGGCACAGGGCACGGACACCCCCGGCCCCACGGCTCAGGGAGCTGGGATGAAGCACCCCCAGAAGCCCCCTTGCCCCAGAACTGCTCTAGAGGAACCTTCCCAAATCCCTGCAGCTCCTGCCCCTCTGTCAAGCTGCAGGACAAGCCACGTTTTGCAGACAGCTGCCTGAGAGAGGGGAGAGCCCCATAACTGGGGTCCCAGTGGGGCCCCACAGCAGAGCCAAAAGCAGCAGCTGGGTTTAAGGCTGGGCAGGAGGGAGGCCAAGTGTCCCCCAGCCGGGGAAAGGGACCCGGTAGAGCGGGGAGGTGCACAGGATGTAGGGATTAGGCTACGGGGCGGGGGTCCGGCGGTGAGCAGCCTCCCCATGGCATAGCCGGCAGCACGGAGCATCCCAGCGGGGCATTCCAGCTCCCAGGGCGTCCTCACAGGCTGAGGAAATCCTCCTTCCGGTACCCCTTCTGCAAGGAGACAGCCCCATCAGGCACATGGAGCCCCTGGTGGGCCACGCCGTCCCCACCCCACCTGCACGGGGACAGAGCTCCGGGCGTGGAGCAGGGACCCACCATACGCAGCATTTGGGTGGTGTGGCTCTCCAGGATGAATTCCCCTGGCCTCCATTCCCTTGGGATCTCCCCTCAGGCTCTCCACCAGGGCCCTGCTGGCTGCAGGAGGCTCTGGAATGGGTACATACCATCTTGAAGTCCCGGTGGAGCTTGGTGTACTGCCACATGTTTCCCAGGAGGCTGGCAGCGGCTCGGGAGGACTTCTCGTTGTCCGAGCTGGGAAAGGGACAGGATGTAATGAGGTTTTGGGCACCACTGAGCATGGGACAGTGCCCACCAGCTCAAGGAGACCACCCCAGAGGGGTTGGGAGATTAGTGCAGGTGGGGAGAGGTGGGAGGTGAACATCTGGGTCCCACCACAACAGGCAGGAGCAGAGAGAGGTTCCCTGATGGGAAAAGGCAGCTGTGGCAATGGTGGGGCGTCCTTAAGGGGTGACAAAGGGCAGGCAGGTGGCCACGAGGCCACTCAGAGCCGGTCTGGGGACTCCCATTACCACGGCTTGGGAAGGGACACTTGTGCCCCTCTTCCACCGCGCTAGAGCAGGGGAGGGAGGGGAGAGGGGGACAGGAGCCCGGGTGTGAGCTGGGACACAGCAGCTCCCACCTGTCCCGTCGCTTCTTGATGAAGAAGAGCTTCCTGAGGCCATCGAAGTAGACGATGTCACGGGCGGCCATGGGGCTCTCCACCACCAGGTTGTTGAGCACCGCGATGATGTTCACGATGACGTCGGCGGGCGGGGCCTTGTCCCCAACGCTCCCCGGCAGCTTCTCGATCAGGTGGCTGACCACCTTGGTGGCTGTGGGCAAAGGGCACGTCAGGGCTGGTGGCCAGAGCCGGGGGGCACAGAACCACGTCAGGGAACAGGGGATGGAGCAGCCTGCACACTCAGCTGCGAGCGGGGACGCAGCAGGCGGGATGGGACTGGGATGCAGCTGGAGATAACGGGGGGCCAGCCTGAGGAAAAGGCTGGGAAGCACCCCCGCCCCGGCCTGGTTCACTCGCGGCACTCACACATCTCGTCCTTGTTGCGGGCGTGGCGGGACAGGTTGCGGATGAGGCCGGTGAGGGAGCGCAGCTGGTGGTGGTCGGCGGTGCGGACGCGGTCCAGCACGGGGTTCAGGATGCGCTCCTGCTCCAGCGCCAGCCGGCTCAGCACGCCCGCCCACTGCAAGGCAAGCACCCCTTTGGAGACTCCTCCTCTTCCTCCTCCTCCTCCTCCCCCCACTCCCCCCACTCCCCGGGAGCAGGTCGGGGTGAACCCTGCCCCGGTGCCCCCCTTGCCAGCGCGGCTGTGGCGGGCAGGGCGTGGGGACGGCCCGGCTCTCCTCACCCTGCGGTCGCCGGCCGTGATGTTCTGCAAGGCACCCGAGGCCGCCTCCGTCGTGTGCTTGTTGAGCTCGCAGCGCTGCAGCAGCCGGTTGTAGATGCCCACGATCTGCGGGTTCCAGAGCCACTCCATGCCCTTGGGGTCCTTGGAGACCTCCGTGAAGGTGACGATGTCCGCGTTCAGGTAGTGCTGAGGGACAGGGGCGCTGTTAGACTCTGGGGCTGTCCCCTCCACAGTATCCAGTGTCCTCTTTTCCCTGCCTGCCTGGCCTGAACTGCTGGGCAGGCAGCTGGCAGGTCACCCTGGCTGCATCCTGCCCCACGGCATGGAAAAGCAGGGCTTCAGCACCCTGATTCGCCCCAAACACCTGATTCACCCTCCGCTGAGCTCACCCCAGTGTCCCACCCACCAGCCGAGGCTGGCATCCACCTCCACCCTGGCATCACCTCCGCTGCCAGCGCTCCCCAGCGCCGGCCCCACCCCGGTGACACGGCCACGACGTGCCCCTGCTGACCTCCCGGGCTTTCTTGCTCTGGGGGCTGAAGCAGCCCACCAGCTCCCCCGTCACCGTGCCACCGGCGTTCCTGCGGTGGCCCTCGAGGCGCTGGAGCGAGGACGGGGGCATCTCGTCGTACAGGCGGTAGGAGAGGTTGCGCAGGACACAGACAGCGTTCTCCACGCTCTGGGGGGGGGGACAGGGGACACGAGGGTGTCACCTCTGGGCCACCTGCAGGGTGTGCCCAGCTGGCACAGGGGCTCCATGACAGAGTCATGACACCGGCTGTGCCCAGTGAGACGGGACAGAGCTGGGCTGGTTCTCCCAGCATCACATCAAGATGTGCCCTTGCACCACGGGAGTGGGGAGCAGCACCTCAGCCCCCCCCAGCACCAGCTCGGGGGCTCACCTTGTCCTCCGACTTCCCCACCTCCAGGGAGCTGTTCACGTAGTGGATCATGGAGTCCACCAGCCCATGGCACTCGCGCATCTTCTGCCGGGTCTGCTGGCTGGCAGAGCTCAGGTTCCTGCGTGGGAACAGGGTTCTGTCAGGGACAGAAGGGGATCCCCCACAGCCACCCGCTCCTGAGACCAAAAATGAGCCCTGCAGACCCTGTTCCCATCTCCTCCTCACTCCAAAACCTTGCTCCCAGTGGGAGGACCTGGAGAAGGTACCTGAGGAAGCCTGTGGAGTTATAGAAGATCTCTGCCTCTGAGGGGTTCTGCTGGATGACACCTGAACCCCCCAGCCCAGAGAGAGGGACCAGGACCAGGTCTGTGAGCTGCTCCAGCGTGTCCCGGGCCAGGCGATCCTTCAGGTTGTCACTGGAGGACAGATTCCACAGGATCCCTGCACAGAGGGGGGCCCTCAGTACCGGAATGGCTGGAGAGCACATCCACCCCACCTCCCCTCCCCTCCCCCGGGGGGCTCATGCTGGATGCAAAGGGATCATCCCTCTGGAGCATCATCCCAGCTCCCCTCACACAAAGGGAGTGCCACCCCCAGGGGAGGGGGACCCGGGACCCCGCCCACCTCCCCATTGTCCCCAACCTGTGACATTCTTGCGGAGCTCGTCGTCGGGCTCCCGCAGGGTGCGCATGAGCTCGTAGATGCCGTTCTCCTCCACCAGCGCCAGCTTGTTCTCGGCGTTGTCGTAGATGAGGTTGCGCATGGCGCCGGTGGCGTGGCGCTGCACCTCCTGGTTCGGGCTGTTGAACAGCTTCACCAGCTTGGGCATGGCCTGCAGGCTGCGGGCCTGGGGGACAGCCCGGGGGGTCAGACACGCTGCGCTCCCGGGGCTCCCTCTGGCCCCTGCTCCTGCCCGCGGTGTCGGAGGGGCTGGGAAAGCCCCCGTTCCTGCTGGGAACACCCCTGCTCCCGCCACTCTGGGGGCTCACCTGCTTCTTGGCGCTGCTATCGCTGTAGCACTTGTGCTGCAGGTAGGCAGCACCCAGCACCTGCAGGTTGGGGTCGCTGGCGATCAGGTACTTCACTGCCGAGGGCAGGTCGATGTCGTCAAACCTGGAACCACGGCCGGGTGAGGGGGAGCCCCAGCGGAGCGTCCCAGGGGATCCACCCTGTCCCCCATCTCCAAGGAGCCCCACCAACCCATCTCCTTCTCGCTGCGCTCCAGGCACGGGACTCTGTTCCCAGGGGCAGAAGCATCATCCTCCTGCCACATCTCAGGATGTGTCCACGGAGCAGCCAAGGCCACAGAGGCAGGACACGCTCACACATCAGCCCATGCCGTAGTCCATAACCACGACGCCAAACTGCGCCCACCATCCCACCCCTCACACCCGGTGGGACCTCCAGGGGTTCACCCACCGTGGGCAGGCGACCACAGCAGGGACGAGGACCGAGCCACCCCGGAGGGGGCACTCACCCGCCGGCGTGGTGTCCGAGCAGCGCGCCGTGCCCGTTGTACATCTCCATGGCGCGCGGCTCTGCGAGGTGGTGGCCGGACTCGGCCAGGCTGCGCACGGAGGGGGCGCGGGAGCTGTGCGCCCCCAGCCCCAGGAAGGCACCGCCGCCTCCCGCGGGCACCGTGCCGAAGGAGCCGGCGCTCAGCCGCGAGCGGTTGTTGCTCTGGAAGCGCTGCAGCGTGCGCAGGCGCGTCCAGCTGCTCCGACAGGACGCTGTAGCGGTCGTCGGCGAGAGGGAGGGGCCCGTCGGCCAGGCGCAGGGAGCGCAGCGACAGCGTGTCCAGGTTCTGCCGGCCGCGGAAGTTGCGCTCGTGGAAGGAGCTGGGTCGCGGCGAGGCCGTGGCCGCCTGCGAGGCCGCGTAGCCGGCCACGTACGCGCGGCCCTTGGCCAGGCTCCCGTTGCTGATGGTGGCCATGCGCTTGTGCGGGGTGAGGTCCACGGCCGAGCGCGACGACCAGCCGCTGCCCCGCAGCGTGCCGAAATCCTTCTTGGCCAGCGGCTGGTACAGCTGCGCGGGGGAGAGCGGCCGGTGAGGTGCCCGTCCCTCCATCCCCATCGGGGGAGCCCGGAGCCCTCCTCAGCGCAGCCGAGACGGTGGGCAGGGGACAGAGCCCCGGTACGTACCGAGGCTTTGGGGTCCACGCCATTGCTCTGGGAGCGGGAGCTGAAGGAGGAGCGCTGGGTCGAGCTGTACTGACCACCTGCAGGACAGCGACAGAGGAGGCGGCGTGAGCACGGGCAGGGCAGCAAGGGACGTGGAGATCAAAGATCGCCCCAGCTCATCCCGGGGCGGGGAGGGGGGGACCTGCTGCGGGAATCACGGCAGTGCAAGCTCTGGAGCTAGGGGGACAGAGGGGTGGCAGGAGGCTGCCTTCACCTGCCTGCTGGCCACGGCGAGCAGAAGTGGCCTCCCCGCCACGCCCCATGCCCCGACGGCGAGGGCACTAATTGCCACCTTGGCGGGGACGCCGCGGCTCAGCCCGGTCCCCCCCGCCGCAGCCGGATCGGCAGCCCGGGCATCCCCACAGCCAGTCCCGGCTCCCCCACCCTGGGAACGGGACCCTGGCCGGGCCTGGACACCCCAGCGGGTCCCGTGGCACCTCCCGCTGCCCATCTGCCACCGCCACCGCCACCGCCCCGGGGCCGCCGGCGGGACGGGACGAGACGGGACAGGGACGCCACCAGTGCTGACGGTGCCGGGAGCGTGACTCACGCCTGGGGCAGCCCTCGGGGTGTCACAGGGGGTCCGTCCCCACCGCCGGGGTGCCCAGCACGGGGGTCAGGGCTCGGGGGATGGCGGCGGTGCCGGGCGGGGCGGCAGGGCGGAGGCTGCCGGCGCAGACGTTAAATGGAGGAGCTGGAGCCCGGCCAGCTCTGCCGCTCAGGGCCAGGGGGGCTCTGCCAGGGCGGGAAAATCCTCCCCCCTCCCAGCCCAGCGCCGGGTGTGGGACCCCACCAGCGCAGAGCCCTCCAAGGGCGGGTGGGAGAGCTGAGGCAGGACCCCCAGTGCGGTGAAGCGAGCCCACGCTGGGGCTGAGCTACCCCTGACCCCAGTGCAGGGGGTGCTCGGGGGCGTTCGGGGGGCTCGGCCAGGGTGGGGGGGCACCCCCTAACCCGCAGCCAGGGTGTGCCCAGAGCCCAGTGCCGGCCGAGGGGCTCCCGCCGCCCGTCCTACCGCGTGTTCCCAGGGGGTCCCGGGGGATCTCTCCCACCTCTGGTGCCGTCGGCGAGGTCCTCGGGGCGGGCTGGCGCTTGTCCCCGCAGCATCATGCGGATGCGGACCTGCTCCTGGACGCGGGCGCTGCGCAGCCGCTGGGCCTCGGCCGCCTCCCGGCCACGCTCGTCCAGCTGCCGGTCCGAGGGCAAGGCCAGGGAGCAGACGCCGGCCTCGGGCTGCAGGGCCGACAGCAGGAACGCGTTAGTCTCCTGCATGGCGGCGAGGGGCCGCGGCCAGCCCGGCCGCCCTGCGCAGGTGAGCGGCGGCAGTGGCGGCGTTCCGGCGTTCCCCTGCCGTAGGGAGGCTCCGGCCCGGCCCGTCCGTCCCGCCCCGCCGCCACGCCTCGCCGGGAAAAGGAGGGGGCCCCACCGGGGCCACTGTCACCATCGTCAGCATCGCCATCATCACCGCCACGGGTGGAGATGCCCAGGGGCAACCTCGCGGGTATGAGGGTGTGAGGGAGGTGGGTGCTCCGGGGGTCTGGGGGGGTCCCATCTTGGGAAAAGCCAGGATCCCCTCGGCTAGCCAGCCCCTGGCTCCTGGGCAGCCACACCACTGAGCCCCAGACCCCCACAGTGTCCTGTCAGTGAGCCCAAGACCCCCACCCAGGCAACCTCGCAGAAGAGCCCTGAGCCCCACAGAAGCCTCCCCATTGATCTCAGAGATCCCTGCCATTGAACCCTGGACACCCACATTGTTCCTCCAGTGAGCCCTGGAGTCTCACGTGGTCGTCTAGGAGAGCCCCAGACCCCCCGACAGCCTTCCCAGTGACCTCCAGAGACTCACCTGGCCCTGCCCTCAAGCCCCAGACCCCTACGATATCCCTCCAATAAGCTCAAGGCCCCCAGGAAACCTAGGAGAGCACTCTGGACCCCCATATGACCTCTCTATACAGCTCTGGACCTCGTATTGTCAATCCAAAGGGTCACAGACCCCCACATGGCCTCCCAGGAGTGTCCCAGACTCCCATGGAGACCCCTCAGCCAGCTCTGACCACAAAGCCCCGAGCAGCCTCCACAGGCACCACCCAAATCCCTCAAGCCACTTTCCAGGAGCACTCCGGATCCCCACTGTGCACAGGGGTCCGGCCTGGCGTGGGCCCTCCCTGCTTTGCTTTTCAAATCAGCCGGGGAATGGAAAAACAACAACAATAAAAGGGGGCGGCTCAGCGCCGCGGGCCCGCGGTGACGAACGCGGTGACTCAGGCCCCGCTGCCACCGCAGGTACTAATTAGCCTCGCCCCACCTGCCGAGCGGCCCCATCACAGTCACCACGTCCCCCCGGCCCGCCGCGCTCGGCATCAGCTGCCGAGATCCCCCCCGCTGCCGCTGCCCCGCAGCCCCGGCTCGCTGACCGACCGAGCGGCTCACTGCTGACCGGAGCTGCGGCCGCTCTCAGCCCCTGCTCGGGGACACGGCGGCTCCGGGGCACCGCCGGCCGCTTTGGGGCGAGCGTGGCCACGCTCTGCGGGCAGCCCTGGCTCAGCGCTTGGCGTCAGCGCTCCGGCAGCGGCAGCGCGTTCCGGGCTGGGCCGCGTTTACAACACCCGGCGGTGACACCGTGCGCGCTTCGGTCGGGGGTGAAAAGGGCGGCTGTCCCCGAGGAATGTGCCGCCGTCAGCAGGAGCCGGGGCAGGGGCGGGGTGGCGAGAGCTGCGGGCCAGCAGTTTGGGGTGACAGTCCCCTGACGGGCCCCCCAAATGCCCCTCGGTGGCACCATCCCGATGCGCCGCGGACCAGCACGGCAGTAACCCACCTCCCCAGCCCTGGGGTTTGCGGGAGCTCCCTTTTGGTTCAGCTGACCCCCCCCTCCCCTCCAGAGCCTTTTGGGGTGCAGCACCCAGGAAAACCCCCGAAGCCCCCCCTCTTCTCCCACCGCGGCACCGCCCCACGGGCGCACCGGGCTTGGCAGAGCTCGGCGGGCGCTCCCAGCCCTCCGAGCCCGGGTGAATCACGGGTTCCTCCCGCAGCGGGCGGAGGGGGCGGATCGCTCCCGCTGCAAGCCAACACTTGCCCGCCGTCCCCGTGCCAGGATCCCGGGGGATCAGGGCCATCCCAGGAGCCCCCCAGCCCCCGGGGGACACAAGGGGCTCCGGGGACACCCCTGAGCTCCCTGGCAGCCCCACTTTCCCCCAGCTCTGCCTCCCTTCCAAACCCCCGTGCCCCCAGCATAACACTGCCCTGCAGCTGACAGATGGAAATTTGGGGGTCCCGGGGGATTCAAGGAATGCTTGGAGCTGGAAGGGGCAGCGCTCGCCTCAGCAAGCAGCTCGTTAATTGGGGAAGCGTCGGGTAGGAGGGGGATACACCAGGGGGCTTAAAACCAGCGAATCAGCACAAAGAAAACATTCAAAGCAAAATCGAGGGATTCCCGAGGGGATCCCACCACGGCTGGAGTGACACAGAGTTAAATAAACCCAGCCCGGGATCCCTAAAGCAGCCGCTGACCCCCCTCCAGCCCGGAGGCACATTTGTCACTCCCTCGCCGGGTGACAGAGCCACATTCCCGGGGAGCCCCGGCTCCTGGGAGCGCCGCGTCCTCCTCTCCCGCCCCCCGAGCAGCCCCGAGCGCCCGTCCCGCGCCCGGGTGCCCAGGGCCGGCCGTGCCCGCCGGGGCCAGCGGCGTTGGGGCGGGGGAGTGGCCGCCGCNGGGCTGGGCAGCCACCACAGCCACGCCTTGGAGCCCCGGACCCCCGGCAGCAGGCAGTCCGGTGCGTGGGGACAGGGTGCGTGGCAGGGCGGGTGACACCAGCTCTCCCCAGGGACCCGCGCTGGGGACAGTGGCACCGATGGCCGCGGCAGTGGCCGGCACGTACCTGGGCAGGTGGCCCCGGGGGGCCGCTGTCCTGCAGCATCCTCGGGCGGGCAGGTGCACCCCTGGGTGCTGCGGGTGCGGGTGGGCGCCGGCGTCTGCGGCGGGCGTGGGGCGAGCGGGCCCGCCCCGCACCTCGCCCAACCAGTCTCCTCGTCGGGGTTTTGCATGGAACCTCTCGCCTCCCCGCCAGGGCTGGGATCTCGGGGCTCACCGGGGCTCCCCAGAATCGTCAGCACGGCCAAGGGTCCAGGGGACCCAAGCCCCCGGAGCGGACCCACGTCTCTGCCGCCTTCATGATGCTGCAAAGAGTTCCCAGGGATCCCCACCGCCACCGTGGCCACAATCCAACATGTCCTTCCCACCACATCCCCCTGAACACCCAGCTCGGGGCACCCATGCGTGCAACAGGGAGAGTTTGGGGGTGCCAGAAGGAGAAGATGGAGGGGAGACAGAGCTTGGGGGACACACACATTTTTTGGGATGCAGGGGGCTTCCCCTGGTTCACAGGGAGCGTGTTTGTGTGCGTGGGATGGAGCAGGAGCCCTTTGAAGCCAGATAAGCTGAGAGGGAGCGTTTGAAACGGGCCAAACCAGTTTGGGGGGGGTCACCACTTAGCTCTTACCACCGCTAACCCAGGCCCCCCACCACACCCCACACTGCCTGGGGGACGCCAGCAGGGACCCCCCGGCAAAGCCCAGTGCAGGGCAGAAGGTGCCAGCACCCTCCACACGGGCACTGCTGTCACGTGTGGCCCGTTCTCAGCCCGGGGGTGTCGGGGGGGTTCCTGTGCTCCCCCCCAGCCACCACAGCCTCCCCCCCAAAGGCCCGCAGGTGGGGCAGCCCCTCGGTGAGGGAACTCCAGGCTGGAGTTCTCCTCCACCACCCCGGACAAGCCCCGACGCCTTGGCAGTGTCCCCGCGGGGCAGGGAGGGCCAGGGCTGCTCCTCGGGGATCTGGGACCTGCCCGCGCCCCGCTGTCACCTGCGGCTCCGCCACCCGGCCGGGGAGAGGCTCCCTGTGGCTCCCGCAATCCCCACGATCCCTGTGGCATCCCGTGGCCACGGATGACACAGGGATGATACCACCACGGCAGAAACAAACCTTCGGGCCCGGTGCTGCTGGCCCTGTCCCAAGCAGCCACCATCGGCTGGCCCCAAAGCGTCCCCAGCACCGGTGAGGACGGCACTGCTGGCACCGCTCCCTGCCCGCTCCAGCTCTGCGTTTGGCTGGTGGCTTTCGGAGCTCTCCCGGCTGGGAAGCTGCTGGAAAAGCTGTGCCTAAGGCCAGGCTGGTTTTGGGATGGGACTGGTGGCCCGAGGGCCGTGGGGCCACCCGCTCTCTGCCCAGCCACAGAGCAGCTCCCGGCGCAGCGGGCACAGCCCTCGCCCACAACAAAGTGCTTCCAAAGGGCTGCAAAAAAAACCAGGGAGCAGGGCAAGGAGAGGGGAGAAACAACTCCTGCCTGCCAGAACCCTCCCTCCCCAACAGAGCCTGGGGCCACACCTACCGAATTTGGGCCAAAAGCCCGCAGCTGGGGCTGTTTGCTGATGGCACTCGGGTGGCTGAGCCCCCCTTGCCCATCCTCACCTCAGATTCGGGATGCTCGGAGCGAGCCTGGGGGATGCAGATGGGGAATTAAACACTTGGGGGGAAACTCCGAGGCTGCTTCAGGGAGGAGCCCAGGGGATTTGCGGGGCCAGGGGGACCTGTCTGAGAAGCAGGAGCCCGTGGCAGATGGGACAGGACAGAACCCTCGAGATGCCACCACTAACAGACTCGGGGGAGGGGCAGTGCCAGCACGGAGCTGGGACAGGGGCGGGCAGGGACAAGTGCGCCAGGACATGCAGGAGCACAGGGAACCCGAGCAGCCCGCCATGAAGCTGGGTGGGGCCCAGGAGTGGGGCGGAGGCTCAGCAAGCCCGGGCTCGTGGCCGGGCATCAAACAGGGTGCTGCCTCCTCCTCCTCCTCGCATGGAAACAGCACAGAACGCTGCTGCCCCACTCCCACCACAGAGAGGGGACCCTCGAGGACCAAAGGACAAAGGCCAACCCTGTTCCCATGCCCTGTGTCCCCACCCAGGTGTGGGGGTGACAGAGCAGAGAGAAATCCCAGCCAAGACATTGATTTTAATTTTTTAAGAATAAAAAAAAAAAAAAAAAAAAAAAAACCAAAAAAAACCAAAACCAAACAGACAAAAACTTCCTGAAAACAGCTTCCTACCTCATAATTTCACAGAAATTAGCTTGGAAATGTCATCTGCCCGTACCTGCTCCAGGCTCTGCCCCGTCCCCCCTAGCCCAGCCCCCCTGGCACGGGCAGCGCCAGCCTCGGGGCTCTGCCCCCCACCCACGGTGCCGCCTGAGCACAGGGCACAACCAGATCCCCCCCTTCCCTCCGTGGGTCCTGGAAGGGGAGCAGGAGGGTTTGGGCAGCCCCAGTGGGTTCTTAGCCCGCCCCCAAAAGCTCAGCTCCCCAGCCTGACACGGGGACGAGGTACTGGGTATTTTAGGGAGGGGATAACTCAGGAGAGGGGCTGCAAAGGGATCCTGGATGCCACAATTCCACCTCCGGTATCCCCAGCCTGGCACAGCCCCCCAGGACCCAGCACAGCCCCCAGGACCCACCGGCACTAAGGAGTTAATAAATTCATTGCTGACTAAGAAATAAGACCCTTAAGAAAACAACCACCACCACCACCATCACCCGCTCCCCCCTCCCCAGGAAAACCACAGCGGGCGCTGGGTGCCCCCTGTGCCGGTGGGGGACAGGTGGCTGCCGGAGGTCGGTGGCTACGGGCCGGGCTCGGGCACTAGTCCTTGGAGGGCTTCTTGCTGCGGGCGTTCCACATGCCACGCTTGGAGTGGTAGTAGTGGTAAAAGTTCCTGAGGCGCAAGCGCTCCACCTCCAGCCCGCTCTGGAGCACCCTGCAGACGGAGGGACACAGGGACGGGGCTCAGGGGACAGAGGGACACAGGGACAGTGCTCCAGGTGGACGCACACATGGACATGGCCCTCCCAAAGGGAAGTTTTCCCCTTCACCACCCCATAACCCAGTGTCCCCCCCAGTCACCTTGATGGATGTGCCCACATCCACGTGGCCGACCCTGCTGCTGGGGGTTTAGGGGCTCCAGGACCCCCCAGGCTCACCTGTCCAGGAGCTCCCAGTCCTCCCCGCCCCAGCGGTCCCGGAACTCCTCTGTGTTCATCCCTCCCACGCGGTCAAAGTCCGACTTGTAGATGCCGAAGAGGCCGAAGCCGTTCACCTCCCAGTAGCCTGAGGGGGATGGGGGAGCAATGAGGCGAGGGGTGAGGGGTGGGGGGACCCCCAAATGCCCATCTCATCCCCCCTGTGCTCTCCCCACCACCTGGGAGCCACGGGGATGCCCCATGCCCACCGCCCCGTCCCACCGTGGGTCCGTCCCGCTCTGTGCTGCGTTCCCAGATGGATGGGGGTCCCTGCTCACCATTGGGCTCCCGGGGGGAGCTGCCACAGCTCAGCCTCATGACGATGGGAGCATAGGCCAGCTTGCCCTCCACGCAGTGCTTGCGGATGCTGTCCAGGATGTTGGCGGGGAAATGGATGTGCAGGTCGCACAGGAACACGATGCTGTGCTCGTCCTGCGAGGGGACGGGCACGGCCAGGGGTGTCAGAGAGGAACAGCCCCGGGGAGCTGAGAGGAGCCACAGCCAGAGCTGCTCCCTGTCCCCGCTCACCTCCACCATGTCCACGCCGGCCTGGAGCCCGGCCGAGCGCTCAAAGTTCCCCGTGCGCCGCAGGTACTGGAACCTGGGGAGAGAGGACAGCGCAGGTAGAGCTGGGGACAGGCAGGGACACAGCCACGAGGGGCACAGGAACCACCAGCGTGGGGAAAGAACCTTTCCAAGAAGTCCCAGCTGCTACAGCTCAAGCGGAGCACAAGTTTCTGCACCCCCAAATCCACATGGAAAAGTAGTTTAAACCCCCAAAAATGAGGAGGAGGAGGAGGGAAGGGGCAGCGAGGCAGGAGCTGTGCCGGCAGGGAAGGAGCAGCAGGCTGTGTGAGCGGCTGTCCCACCCTGGGGAGCCCCCCAGACCCCCGAGGCTGCAGGCTGGGAGTTACCGGGGCAGGCGGGCGTCCCGCAGCGCCTTCTCCACATCCATGTCCTCGCTGTCAAAGTCCACCAGGATGACGTTGAAGTTGGCGTCCCTCGTGGCCCCGTAGAGGCCGGCCATGTCCGAGATGAACTGCTGCACCCAGCGAGCCTGGTTCTTCACTGCCAGAGACACGGCCCTCAGGCTCACAGCTCACACTGCCGGACCCACAGCCAAACTGACCCTCATCCCACCCGAGGCAGCAGCCCAGAGCCCCGGGGAGCCGTGTCCCGCTGCCACCTACCCGGCACCACGAAGTGCACCATGACGTCCTGCCGCCAGCTGAGCCGCAGGGGCCGGCACAGGACAGATTTCCCCTCGAGCACGCTCCAGGCGCTGGGCTGGGGCTTGGTGGTGCCCAGGGCCAGCCCGCCGGCGTTGGCCTCGGCGCTGTCGCGGCGCTTGCCCTGGTGCAGGAGGACGTAGACGTACTCGGAGAGCCGCACCGTGCGCTGGCCACGCTCCGCCAGCTCCAGCTCCAGCAGGTAGCGGTTCCCCCGCGCCGTGTCCCGACGCTTCTCCACATTGATGATCCGCAGGAGGGTGTAGATCCTGCGGGGAAAAGGGAAGCCTTGAAACTGAGGCCATGATGAATTTTTGTTTTTTCTCTTATACCCCCGTTATACCTTTTTACAATTTCTGGATTCTTGGTGCTCTTTGCCCACATTCTTGGGCTTGTTAAGCTGGGAGACTGAACATTTGAGAAGCTTCGTAGTGAGGGATCAGTGTGCCCAGAGCCCAAGGGCCTCTCCAGAACACATTTTGGAAACTGAGACAGAACCATCCAGGGGAAGGGTCCTTGGGGAGGGGGCTCACTCCAGCCTCTCACTGGGGAATCTTTGATAGATGTGCTAATTAGTGACACCTACAATGTGATCCCAGATCTTTGGTGGGTGGGCACTGCAGGGTGCAGGGAGGTGCTTTCAACCTGGACATGGTGCACCTGAGGATCCTTAAAATAAACACCAAGGTAAAATCCCTTTTTCCCCTTCTAACCGCATTTGACTCTTGATTTTAACACCAGGAAGAGGCACCAAAATCCCCACCACCGCCAGCTCTGCTTCCCAGCCCCCGGAATTCCCGCCAGCGTCCCGCTCCCTCCGCACCCTCCATTCTTCTCATTGAGCCTCTCCATGTACTGGGCCACCACGTCCACCACCTCGCTCTCTCCCAGCTGCAGGTTTCCCGACACGTTGCAGCGCAGGTCGTTCCAGTCGGAGCGCAGCAGCTCGAAGTCCACCGAGCTGACGCTGAACGTCCGCTGCCAGTTGATGGAGTCCTCCAGCCAGCCCTGCTGCAGCTCCCCCGCCTCGTACGAGTAGTCCGACACCTCCTCCTCCTCCTCATCCTCCTCCTCCTCCTGCCCCTTGCCCTCCTCCTGCTGCCACGCCGTCGTTCCCGACACCTTCAGGAAGGACGTCACCCGCGTCCCCTCAGATGAGTTGTAGCCGGCGGTGGCCGCTGTCCTGCGCGGGGCAGGGGTCGTGTCCTCGTGGCTGAAGAACCCCTCGGTGCCCAGGGCCAGGAGGCCGGGCAGCACCCGCTGCTTGGGCGGCCGCTCCCACCTCCTGCCGCTCCTCCGCCGGCCAGGGTCCCTCTCCTTGGAGATGTTGCTCAGGAGCCAGGAGCCGCGGCGCCCGGGGACGGCCCGGAGCTTGCTGGGGGCGATGGGATGCTTCTGCGGGCTCCTGGAGCGCAGGTGGACTCTCTTCACAGGCTTTGGGTACAGGAAGATGCCAGGGAAGGCGGGCTCCTGGGCCGGGGCTTTGCGCTTCCCGGGCTGCAGCCGGGTCACGTAGACCTTCTCCTGGGCTTTCCGGGGCTTCTCGTCCTCGCTGGGAGCCGCCGGCCTGCTGGGACCCGGCGTTTTGGCTCTGCCACCAAAGATGGGCACCAAGAGGTGGGGCTGCAGCCCCAGGGCCGGGCTGTGCTTTGGGGATGCCGGCAGCCCCAGCTCATCCTCCTCGCTCTCCTCCTGGGGCAGCCAGTGCAGCGCCCGGCCCGGGCCCCGCTCCGGCGCGGGATCCTCCTGGTGGTCAGCGGCCGGGCTGGACGTGCTCCACGCCCCTGGCTGCCCAGGGATGCCCGCCCGGCCCCGCTGCCGGCGGTGGCGGAAGCTGTAATAGTCCAGGTCATCTCCGTAATCCCCGGTGACCGGCGGGGGATCCTTCCCTTTGGCTCTGGGTGCCGGCCCCGAGCTCTGCTCCTTGGCCTCAGGAGGGGGCTCTGTGGGCTCAGGGCTGTCCATCCCTTCTTCCTCCTCCTCCTCCTCATCCTCATCCTCCAAGAAGTCTAGGGAGCAAAGGCAGAGATTAATACCCTGAGGCCAGCAGGAGAGGAACCTGTTTGTGGCTGAGGTGAGGGGGCAGAGCTGGGGCACCATGGGGGCTCACCCAGGGCTGGCAGCTCCAGTTGCTGCTGCTTATCCCCACCTCAAACCTCGGCACCAATCCTGCCTCATCCAGGAGCAAACCCGACCTGCCAGGGCTTTGCCAAGCTGCAAACTGACCAGGGCGGACTCTCAACAGCCTCTGGCTCCCCAGGAGCATCCCCAGGCTCCATGGACATCCCCAGACTCCATGCTGAGTCTGGTTCCTGCTGCCCACTGCCGAGGCCAACCCAGGAGGCGTGGGAGGGAGAGCAAATCCCACTCCAGCGTCCTGCTTCCCACATCCCACATTGCCCTGTGGTCACACCCAGCAGGATGCTTGGAGGGGTGCTCTGAGGGATGCTGCTCTGCACAGCCCTGCCCTCCTGGAGCCTCTGGCACTGCTGGAGCCATCCCAAAGAGCCACAGCTCCGACGGGATAAGCTGCCAGCGCTGGAGCTCAGCCCCGTGCCCAGCCATGCCGGTGACTCACTGTCGGGGCCGAGGAAGAGAAACGCTCGCTGCCGGGGATCCTCCTCCTCCTCATCCATCTTCATGTACTTGTAGAACCCAAACCTGGGGATGGAGAGGGGAGGTGAGGGCCTGGGAGACGGGAGGAGCAAGGGATGAGCGCGGGGAGGAGCACCCAGCTGCCAAGGGAGCACTGCCACCACTCAAGCTGCTGCGTGTCCAGGAGAGGGAGGAAGAGCCAGCCCGGGGTGGCCCTTCCGTGGGGGACAGGGACACGTGGCCACATCCTCTCAGTGCTGCCCCAAAACCCCAGCACCTACTTTTCCAGGTAGAGGGGGGACTCCCTGTAGAAGCACTTGTTCTCCGTCTCCATGTGGGTGAGGCGGGTGAAGTCGTTGGGATACACGAACGAGAGGTAGACCTGGGGGACGGTGACAGTGTCGTGTCACCCCGAGGAGCTGGGGACACGAGGCTGCCACCACCAACACCAAAGCCACCCTCGGCACCTTGAGGGGATTTAACCCCACCAGGGAAACTCCAGCAAGGGGCGATTCCTCCTGGGTTTTACCCGGGTGGGAACATCCCCGCCCTGGGCTCTGCCGTGTCCCCGTGTCCCCGTCCCCAGGGAGTCACTTACGAACTGCAGGCCCTGGTAGCGGGCGATGGGGAAATCCTTCACCACGTAGGTGGGGCTGTAGGCACAGGGCACCAGCACGTTCTCCAGGCGGGACGCCTCGATGGCAGGGGCTGCGGAGAAGCCCAGAGCGTCCCAGCTCACCCTCACGGAGATGCCTCCACCCAGGAGATGGGCAGGAGGTGGCAGGGACGGGCCAGGTGCCCACAGCTTCCCCCAGACCCCATCAGGGGTGGGCATGGATCCGTTCCCAGGCACTTACTGAGGAAGAAGGTGTCCCTGGGGTCGGCCCTGAGCATGTCAGCCCCGTGCTCGTCCTGCTGGGCCTCCCAGAGGTGGCTCCCGCTGTGGCTGGCCAGGGTCTGCGGGATGTGCTCCACGTGGTTCATCTTCAGCGACGACTCATCTGCCAGGCGGGGCAGGGCCGGGGCTGAGACCCCCGGGAGCACCTCCAAGGGGCCTTCCCCAATCCCTGCAGGAGGGCTGGGGGCACTGTGGATCCCTCCTGCCCCCAGGGAAGCCGGGGCCGTCCTCCCAGCCACGCCGCAGACCCCGTGACCAATCAGCCTAATGATTATTGCATCGCTAACGAGGGCTGACCCCAGCCAGGCCGTGCTGCTCCGATGGGAACACTCAGGGCTCCAGCTCCCAAGGACACGGGGATTAAAGCCTGGCTGTCCCTCCTGCAGGTGACTGTGACACCAGCTGCTGTGCCCCCTGCCCGGGGATGAGGGTGGCATGTCACCCTCGGCCACCAGCCGTCCCCCAGGCTCCCACAGGAGGTCCCCCTGCTCCGGTCCCCTCGGCCATGCTCCTATGGCTGCTCCCTTCCCAGGAAGCCCTGCCTGCTGCAGAGCCACAGGGAAGCAGGAGCCCCCATTCCCGACCCCAAATCCTTCTGCTTGTGGTGGGGAAAGGCTCCCCAGATGTGCCCCTGCAGCTGGCTGGGGTTGGGCTGGAGCCCCTGGAAAAGTCCAGAGGTGGGAAGGGAGGGAGGAAGGATGGGAAGCAGGAGCTCTGCCTGCTGCTGGGATGGGCTCCCCAGGGGTGACACGGCTTTGCCTCGGGGTGCTGCGGGGTCTGAGGGAGGCGGGAAGCAGGAGGGAGAGGCGGGACGAGCCGGTGCTGGGGGACAGGGATTTATCTGCACGCCATCCATCTCGTGGGCACCTGCACCAGCACGGCTGGCACCCCTCATCCCTCTTCTCCCCACGGATCCCGCCTGCTGCCCGCCCCCTCCTCCTTATCGGCACCTTCCCGAGCTGGAACGCCGGCCACTCCCGCTCCGTGCGGGAGCAGCGCCCATCCATCACGCCCTTCCCTGCCGCCGGGGCAGGGGCAGGAAGCAGAAGATCTATAGATTTAATTAAACCTTGTGCCATCCATCCCCGCTCCCCTGACAGCTCCTCGTAACTCAGGGCTGGGCCCCGGAGGCAGCGGGATCTCGGCAGGCAGGACCAGGCTGCGGCAGCAGCAGAGCTGTGCTGCTCTGTGTGCTGCCTCCACATCCCACTCCCAGCATCAGTCCTACCCACTGCAGCCCCCCTCACACCAGGCACAAGCCCAGTGCGGGTTTCAGAGGCTGAAATCTCTGTCCAGGATGCCATTCCCCGGGTTCTGCTCTCCTTCCCACCTCTCCCAGCAGGTGCAGCCCCCGGGGAGCCCGCTGGCTGTGGCCCTCACCTGTGTACAGGGAGATGTAGGAGGAGTCGATCACCTCAAACTTCAGGCTGGGGAGGAAAACTCGCCACTGGGAAAGAAACAGAAGGAGATGGGGAATGAGCTGGGGAGGGTGGCAGGGGTCGGGATGCAGCTGCCCAACCCCGGCAGCCCAGGATGGGTCCCCTCCCTGTCCGCAGCTCCCAGAAACTTCCCTGCAGAAGAGAAGCGAGAGAGAGAGGGCAGATCCTGTCCCATTTCCTGCAGGGTTTGGGATTAGCAGGGATCCCCGCAGGGTCAGAGAGGGAAAGGCTCCTGTGGGTGGGATACAGGCTCATGCTGCTTCCCTCTGGGACTGTCACAAGTCCTGTGGCCAAAGGACTCCTTTCCTCGCTCCAGTGCTTCATAAAGGAGAGTTTGCCTTGATTTAAGAGGGTCTCCAGAGCTGCCTGCCCTGATTTAACTCCGGCATTTTAAAAGCCAGTCTGGAGCCTTTGTCGGGACAAGCCCTCCCGTGCCCCCGGGGCGAGGCACACCAGGGTCCTGCTTTTGTTGTGGATGTTGTTGTTGCCTCTCTCTGCACGGCTGAAAGGCTTCGCTCCCTCCCTCCAGCAACAACATCCCATCTCAGAAACATCTCTCCCCCGTCTATCTGCTCTCCCCACTATTTGTTTTTGCCCGAAGAAACGCAGATCTTATCGGGATGGAGGGGATGGGCAGGAGGAAGGGGAGCTGCCACCGCGGCCTCCCCGCTGCTTTAACAGCACCGCTCCGGCTCCAGTGATTAATGAGTTCTTGGGAGAAAGGAAACCTTTGCTAACGAGCCAACATCTTCCCCTCAGGCAGCCGGAGCCCCTGACACACGCTCCGAGCTTGGCCAGGGCTGCGCTGCCAAGGCAGGCAAGTTGGGATTCGAAACTCATGGTAAAATTCCAAGCGGGGAGAAAGAAGAAAACAGGGAATGGCTCCATCGCCTCTCTCCCGCTGCTGGGATGCAGCCAGCAAGGCGGGACCTGCCTGCTCTGCGCTCTCCTTGCCCACGGGAGGGCGATGGCAGGGCCTTCAGCTGCACAAAGAGCTGCAGGAAAGGAGAATTCCACCTGTCCCAGGGCTGGAATAACCAGAGAAACAGCGGCACTGACTCGTCCCCACTGGCCAGGGGGAAACCGTGGCTTTGCTCCAGGATAACAAATCAGTGAACCCACGTGGGGAGAAGCCCTGGCACTGGCTCTGCAGTGCTGGAAGGAGCCTGGGGTGGTGTGGGGGGCACTGACTCACCCCGACTTCCACGTGGTCCGAGCCCCGGTCGTCCTGCTTGTGGAGCAGCTCGAAGTAGTAACGCCGGGAGGACATGAGGCTGCAGAGGAGGGGACACAGCGGTCAGAGCCCAGGGCCAGCCTGGAAAGCCTCCCTGCCCTGCCCACGCGTGGGTGACCCCTCCTGGGGCGAGGAGACAGGAAGCCAAGGAAGGTGTCTGCTCCCCTGTCCCGCTGCCGAGGGGTTTTGTGGGATTGGGCGGACACCGGGACATCCCCGTCCCCACCTCCTCAGCTGCCCCTTCAAACCACAGCTCTGAGCTCCAGCCCAGCCCCACGGGCCTTCGGGGAGGTCAGGGCCAGCAATTCCACGTCCCTGCCTCCGTTCCATGGGATGTTCCCCAGGGACACACTCACCGCAGGGGCTTGGAGACCTGGGAGCTGAACTTGGTGAACTCTCCCGGCGCCGTCCACTCGGTGCCCAGCTGGGAAGGAAAGGGGAGCATGAGAGCAGCAGGACACCACACCCAAAGCCCACCAGCCTCCCTTTAGAGGGGTTAACCCCAGGAAAACCCAGGGATAAACATCACATCCCCTGGTCTTTGGCAGCTGCTCCCCAGAAGGGACCAAGGGGGCTCCTTTGGAAGCCGAGCCAGAGGTGGGAATGGGAGCAGGCTGAAACAGCCTGGCATTCCCAAGGGAGCCACAGATGGATCCCACACAGATCCCTCCCCCTGGAGCAGGGAGAGGAGGAGAGGGGACACCACACCTTGCCCACGAATGCGGCCAGCCGGGAATTGGAGGGACTGTCGTCGGAGCTGAGCCAGAACTCGGAGTTGTCATCCGAGGCCACGGAAAACTGGAAATCCCCTGCGGAGAGCCACGGAGAGGGTCACCACAGAGGGACACAGGGAGCCTGGTGCCTCGTGGGGACATGGGGAGACAGGGTGGGGCCACCCCTGACCCCGTGTCACGGCTCTGCCCTGGATGGGATCAGGGCTTGGCTCCAGAAGGCCCCCCCTGCCCAGGAGCCAGGATTTGGGGACCATCTCCAAGAGCCTTTCTGTCCTCCTGTGGCCAGGAAGGGGAAGGACACAGCATCTGCACGTTGCTGCATGTGGGGGGTAAGGCCACACCCCGTCACTCACCATCCTTGAAGGGATGGATGTAGCCAAAAATCCTCAGCCCGTAGTTCTTCCACTTGGGAGACACAGCCAGCTTTTTCACCGTGGTGCGGGTCTGCCGGGGAGACAGGTGTGGGTCACCTCCTGAGCCTTATCCCGGGCACCCCATCACCACCCACCCCTCCTTCCAGCTGGGAATCACCTCCCCAGGCCAAGCCCTGAGCACCTGCCCCGGGACTCACGTGTGGGAAGAGCGGGAAGTGGAGGTTCTTCCTCAGGTGCCTCACGGCCCCGCCGCACCAGTCCTCGAAGACGTGCAGGTTTGCCTTCCCTTTGTACTGGGGGGGCACAGAGGGAGCTGAGTGGGGCTCCTCCTCCTCCAAACCCCCCTCCAGGCTGCTCCCTGCCCACCCACCTGCTCGTTCCAGGGCAAGGACTGCTTGGTCAGGTTGAGTTTGGGGTGGCTGCCGGCTCGGTTGGAACGCTGGCCTCTGGAAAACCAGCCGTCCACGTCCTGCCCGTCATTCTGTGGAGGGATAGAGGGATAGGTGGGATGGGTGAGTGGGGGCTGGCACATCCCACGCTTGTGGGATGTCTCCCTGTGTCTGTGGGGAGGCCCTGCCTGGAAAAGCCGTGGCTGTCCCACGCCTGGAAAAGTTCAAGGCGAGGTTGGACAGGGCTTGGAGCAGCCTGAGATAGAGGAAGGTGTCCCTGCCCATGGAACTGGATGGGCTCTAAGGTCCCTCCCAACCCACACCATTCCAGGATTTCCATGATCCAAACACCTCGTTTTGAGTGTTGCCAAACTAAGGCAAAAGATTTCACAGCTCACGGCAAAGGGAAGCAGGAGGAGGCACAAAAATATTGGCAAGGTGGCGCAGGCAGCAGTTTCAAAACGTTCCAGCTGAACTTGTTTCCCTTCCTCTGCCAAAACTTCTCCGAAACAGTGAGTTTTGTGTCCATCCAAGATGTTTGGCCAGCCTTGGGGGCTGCTGGAGTTTTGGGCTCCCTCTCCCAAAGGGACAGAGGCGATCCCTACGTCCTGAGCAGAGGGAGCGGGACGTCTCTCTTTAAAGGAGATTAGGTTAATCCCATTGCTTGTATCTCATCATGTAAAGGGATTAAGTGAGCATTCACCTGCCTCTGGCTCACTGATGGGTGGCAAGGAAGAGCCAGGTACTTCTGGAGCCCCTCCAGAGAATCCCCCTCTTCCTCAGCTTCCCCAGAGCACCATCCCCCTCTTCCTCGACCCCCCCTGGGGCAGCCACAGCTCTGTCACCACAGCACAGCCCATCTGGGTGCACAGAGCCAGGGAAATAATTAGCAAACTGCCGAAACAAACTCATTAGAGCCCCGGAGGAGGGAGCAGTGCCCTTGGAAGACCTCAAGAGGGAGGGTTTTGTGCCACACTCGCTGGCTGGAAGGATTCTCCCTCCTCTCAGGAAAAGCCAGGATGCGATTCCTGCTGTGCCCTCTGTCCTTGCTCAGCCCCAGCCTGCGCCTCCTCTGGGCACCTGGGATTCCTCCTTTGTCCATCTGTCCCTTGTTTCTGAGGAGAGACCCGCCCCTTCCCACCCCGGTACCATCGGATCTTCCTCGTGGCTCTCGCTGGAATCCTCGGCTTTCCTGCGCCGCGCCGATGCCGCGGCTGCCGCCGGCCGCCTCCCGGGATCCGTCACCTCCCCCGGCCTCTCTCCATCTATGGGGCAGCACAGAGGGGTCACACCACGGCCCCCCATCCCTGCACCTCTTCTGGGCGCCCTCCACCCCTGCACCTCTCCCCAGCTCTGGGAAGGGGAGGTGCTGGCATTGCCTCTGCTGCCAGGGGACAGGGACACGGAAAGGGGGGTGACACGGGGGGGGGCCTGGCTGCGATTCTCCTCACTCCATCTGCCCTCAGCAGCTTTGCAGCAGCTCATCAGCAGCAGGTTTGATTACAGCCCCCGCAGCTCCCGGCCCTTCACAGGAGGGATGCCGGGATGAGCTGCCGGGGGTCTCGCTCCCCATCCATCCTCAGGGGTGCATCCCTGCTTCCTGCCCCTCCAAATCCCAGCTCTCCCAGAGCACACCAGCCCCAAAGCCCCCCAGACATCATCCTCCCCCAAGCCATTCTCTCCCCACAACAGCACACTCATATTGACACCTCGCTCCCAGTCCCGTCAGCTTCGTCACTGTGCTGAGTT
>VXAC01002345.1:25183-55319 GCA_013399225.1 Rhipidura dahli | reverse complement strand
CCATTCCAGCCCCACACCCCTCGCCATTCCAGCCCCACACCCCTCACCATTCCAGCCCCGCTCCAGCCTCACACCTGCCGTTTATTCCCCAGCGGATCAGACCCCCGTGCCACAGCCCATGGAGGGTGGGCTCAGGGCAGGGACCCCCGGCCCCCACACTCACTGTGCTCCCTGGAAGTCTGGCCCTGGGGTCAGGTCCAGGTCCTGGCTCTGCGGCACGAATAGGCTCTGGAGCTGGACAGTGATGGGCTGAGTGGAGCCGTCCGAGCGCCGGATGGTGATGCTGAAGGCCATCAGGTGGACCAGGGAGTGATGGGCATAGAGCTGGTGGGTGGCCGTGTAGCCAGGGGACTGAATCGTGTGGCTGAAGGTCCCTGTAAGCACAGCCAGAGCCGCCAGCCTTTGGAAACACAGCGATTCCCACCTCTGCCCTGTCTACTGCTTCCTACTGGCCAAGGAATGGCTTCTCCCGGGTCCATGGCTAGCTGTGGACTGGACAAGGCCGCTGACAGCGAGCCTGGCCAAGCTGCTGAGGGATGGTCTGTGCCATCACATTTCATCAGGCTCCGCGATTAAAGAGCATCTGCCCAGTCTGGCCCCAGCAGGGATAGAGCTACAGCCTGAAAATCGCTTATTCCCACACAAAAGGGGAATTCCCCGCTTGTCCCAGGGGAGCAGCACCCCGAGGCGAACGGAGAACGAGAGGGAAGGTGCGACTGAGCGGCAGAGGCAGCAAAAGCAGAGGGAACGGAACCTCCGGCAGAGCCCGAGGGGAAGGGGTCGGCTCCCCGCTCACCTGTCCAGGTGTCCAGGGTGAAGCTCTCGGCCGGGCTGCGGGCGCCGGGCGCTGCCATGCGCAGCCCCAGGGGGCTGGGGACATCGGCGCGGTGCGTGTCGCCCGCGGCCCCGCTGTACACGCCGGCGGCGTGCAGGATGTCCCGGAACACGCGAGTGCCCAGGAAGGCGCTGGTCACCGTGGGCAGCAGCCGCGGGTCTCCGGGCAGGGTCGTGGCCGTGAACACGCCGGGGTCGCCATCGGCCATCGCCGCCGGCCGCGCCTGCGGAGCGCAGGGACGGGACGGGCGCTGAGGGCACCGAGGGCAGCCCCGCTNGGCACCGAGGGCAGCCCCGCTCCCCGCCACCCCCCGCCTGCCGCCTTTAGTGTCCCCTCTGGTCACCTCCAGCGGTTTTCCCCCATCCCAGCTTCCTCCCAGTCCCGCGGTGGATCCCCTCCGGTCCTTCACGCCATCTCCAGCTGTCCCAAACCCCGACAGCTCTTGGGCTTCATCACTGCCCAGCTTCTCCCCCTCCGTGATGGGATTGCAGCGTGGTTCCTCCCAACACACAGAGCCACCTTCCCCGTCCGGCCTCCTCTTCCTCCCCGTGCTGTTCCGCGACACTTTGAAAGGCTCCTGACACTTCCCCCTCTCCCAGCTCACTGCACCCCTCTGTTCCCCCTCGCTCCCGCATCTCCAGCTCAGCTTCCTGCGGCAGGAGCTCTCTATTCCAGCGGTTTATACACAAAATTACATTTACGTGCCACGTACAAACATCTGTACAAATCACAGACCAAAGGCATGCACAGAGAGGGACCCGCGCAAGCGGCTCCTGACAAAAGAGAGCTGCAGCTGGCTCCTGGCAATGCCGGGCACGGGAAAAACACAGGAATGATGAAACAGGGCTCCGAGCAGAGCTGGGAATCCAGCCGGGAGGGTGCCCAGCCCCCAAACCCCTCCCGGACAGCAGCCGGATGCAGGCACGCTCGGGCTCGGCTCCGTTTCCTCGCCGAGACTGAACTGTGAGGAAAAGTCCTGCCTCCGGGAAAGCGAAAAATCCCGACCCAGCCCAAGCCCCGGGGCGCGGAAGGGAGGAGGTGGGTCTTGCCTTCGGTCCCGAGGCCGGGCTGAGCCTGTGCAGGCGGAGAGAGGCTGCTCCAGGGAAGGACGGAAGTTGCCCAAGCGAGGAAGAAGGAAGGAAATCGCTTTTTTCCCCCGCTCTCCTTAAAAAGAAATAGCTGGAGAAACGATCCTGGATACGCAGGTGTTTGTCCAGCGGAGCCCAGTGCCCGCGGAGGGAGCGCGGCAGTCCCGGGGCTGCCCCGTGCCGGGGAAGGAGGAACTGAAAGAGCAAAGCCCAGCCGGAGGATTTATGGTGTCAGAGCCGCTGGCAGAGAGCCGGGCTAGCAGCACACCCTGCTGACCTCCCGTGGCCCCAGCCGCGCTCTGACCCTTCCCCCGTTCCCAGGGAGGAAAATAATTCCACCTGGACTCTGGCTTTGGCACGCCGGTCCCATCCCGCTGGGTCAGGGGTCCGGGGATGGAGCTGCAGCCTCTCCGAGCGCCCACCGGCCCCGCTGCCCACGGGGATTATTCTGTTGCCCGACCCAGCACTTACAGCATTGGCCTAACACGTCTGTCCTCCGCTGTAAATCCATGGAAAAGCCCCCACGGAGCCTGGCTGGGCCAGTCGTGCAGCTGCCAATGCCCCGGGGGGCTGCCCTGGGGACACCGTGACAAAGGGCAGAGCCCGGGCAGTTGCTGCCAGCTCCACTCCTTTGGTGCCCCAGGGTCTCATCCCAACTGAGCCCCGACAGGATTCACTTCCCCTTGGGTTTGTTCCTCACAGCCAGAGCTGATTCCGGCACAGGCTGGGGAATATCCATCCCCTGGAGAGCATCTGGGCATCCAGAGGGGTTCTGGAGCACTGGATCCCTCGCCAGCAGCCACCGGCACACAGGGACGAGCAGCTCCTTCCCCAGCTGATCCCGGTGGCAGGCACCCCACCTCCTTCCCTTCGTCAGAGGAGTCTGGAAACAGCCTTTTCCAGAAAGCCCTTTCTCGCTGAATGGTGTTTGTAGTGCTGTAAAGTTTATAGAAGCCCGCTGAAGAGGAGGTCCAAGGAGAGAGGAGCTCTGCTCCAGAGGAAGAGTTTTGCTCCAAGGGAAAAGGCCCCTCCAGGAGGAGGTCTCTGCTCTCCAGCAGAGCATCTCCGTGTCCCCCTGCCCTGGCTGGGGACAGTTTTTGGTCTCAGAGTCCTAGGCAGAAAAAGGGGGGGGAAAAAAAACCCCAGAGCAATCAAGGGAAGAAAACTATGCAGAGAGCAATTTGGGAAAGCCTTGCCGTGCCAGGCCATTCCTCCCCGGGCCCCTGGGGCCGTGCCGAGGGGTGGCAGGGGCGTGGTGGCAGCGGTGACAGTGACGGGCTGGGCAGCTGCGGGGCGAGAAGCAGCGGGATCGCCCCGACATCGCCATGAAGGGTTTCCAGAGGGGCTCCCAGCTCCTGGCAGCCGCGCTCCGGGCCAGCCGCGTCCCCCGGGGACGGGTCCACTCCCTGCCCCCCGAGCACCCGCTCTCTGCCGGCGTGAGTATCCTGGGGGGGGCTGGAAAACTGGGAACAGCCCGGCTGGGGGGGCCCCAAACGCTCTGTGTCAGGGGCAAATTATTTCGGAAGGGGGTGGAAGCAAAAGGGGAGAGGGAGGAAGAGGGGGAACGTGCCCTCGGGCTCAGCCCACACCCCCACGGTGTCCATGCTCTGCTCCCCCCCGCTGGCTCCTGCTGCTCTTTGATTTTGTCCTTTCAGCCCCTTTCTTAACCTCCAAACCCAGGGCGAGGGGCAGCAGGGACGCTGGAGGTCCCTCGGGGGCAGAGCCAGACCCTGTCCCCCTGTCCTGGGGCAGTCACCCCAAAGAGGCGTCCCCACGGGCGAGGACAGGGGCTGCTGTCACTGCAGAGCCCAAAGTCCCTCTGACACTCCCACAGTCCCCCCCAAAGCAGACCCTCCTGGGCTGGGTGAAACAAGCTGGGACAAAGGAGCTTTCCACCGAAATCCTGCCTGGTTCCCCCTCCACCTCGTTTTTGGGGGGATTTTCCCTCTGCTGCCTTTCCAAGGTCTGCAACAAAGGAGCTGCAGGAGCCTGGAGAGGCTTTCCCCAGGCAAATAAATCAAAGAGAGGTGTCAGCGTGGGTGGTTAATGCTGTCCTGGTTGCACCAGGGAGATGAGGCTGCAATTCCCACCCCAAAGTCATCTGAAAGTCAGGAGCACCGCAGGCCCCGGTGCAGCCTCAAGGTCACACACTGCTCCAGTGTCCCGGAGAAACAACAGACCTGGAGAGCACCAGCTTCATCCACTGCCAGTGGGAGCAGCTCTGCTCCCCAAACCCCCCTCCAGAGCCCCAGGGCAGCTCCACAGGGCTGGGAAGAGCTCGGGGAAGGGAGCTGGGTGCGTGGCATTGGATGGCACCAGCGCAGCCATTCCGGGAGCCCCGGGTGCCACGGCCCTGGCACAGCCACACCTCTGATTCCTGCTCCTTGTGCCCCTCAGGAACAAGCCATCGCCCTGGGCATGATGTTCTCCTCCTTCCTGCTGCCCACAGCCTGGGTCCTGGCCAACATCCACAACTACAGGAGCAGGCCGGAGTGAGGAGGAGGCTGCTCCCTGCCCAGAGAATCCCGAGGGAAGAGGCCTGGGAACAGACCCTGGCCGGGATGGAACCCCCTGAGCCTGCTCATTAAAATCCACGTTTGTGTTCAGCTACGGCTCCTTGGGTCGGATTCGTGCCCGCAGCTTTCCCCCAAGGGCTGGCAGCAGGCTCCAGTGGGAAGGCACATTCCCTCTGGAGCCTCTCCCCGCTGCCAAGTGCACCCCGTCACCTCTCCCACCACAAGCCAGGAAGCCAATCCAAGGTAAATTCCTGGCTGGAAAACACTCCAAAGGCTGGAAGTGACATTAAAAGGGTGCCACGGGCTGGGGGCTGCAAACCTGCCCGCTCCCCTCCCTGCAGGAAGAGGAAATCCCAAATTACCTGTGCCAGGGAAGCAGCCAGCACATGGAAGGTACTTCCAGGAATCTTGGAAAAACCTCTGGGGCTGTCACAGTCCTGCAGATCTCTCATTCCCAGGAGCTGCTCGGAGCCTCACAGCCGGGAGAGCACTCCTGCGGCCCGGGAGCCGTCGGAATGCTGCTGGGAGAGGCTGTCACTGCTTCCCACAGCAACATCCCAGGCTTTGGATGCCAATCCCAAGCAGCCCCACGCCCCAACAGCTCCAATAGAGTTCCCTTTATTCCCTAAGGAGTAGTGACAGCCCTGGGAGTGAGGGCCAGGTCTGATACTGGGAAGGAGATCGTGCTCCTTGAAGCCTTCTCCTGCCCCCAGCTATGAAATAACGGGAATGTTTTCCTGAGCAGAACACTTACCCCTTCCACACGCTCTCCTGAAGTCAGTAAAAGTGGCACCAGGAACTGGGAAGGTCAAACCCAGTTCCTGGGCAGGGAAGAGGCAGGCACTGGGCACTGAGCAACCCCCATCCAGGAGGGAATTTCAGCCAGAAGGGGCTGGAGAGCAGCAGCTGGAGGGTGAGGGGGTACAGACTCCAGCAATTCCGTTCTGTCCCGTTTTCCAAAGCTTTTGTGGGGCACCTCTGTGCCTGCAGCAGTCTGGCACCAGCCACATGCTTCCCTTCTTTTTCTTGCTGGGTTTACGCCCTCAGGCAAGGCAGGAAAAGCACCAAAATTCCAGCGGTGCCCTTTGCTACTGACACCAGAGAACCAAACTGGTGAGGAAAGCTCCTGCATGCCAGCAGTGGCAAGGCCTGACCGTGGGCACACGTTTTTAAATGGATCAGCAGCTGAGCCACCAGGCACGGAGACGACACAGAATTCCCAAAAGGGGAAGGCAGAGACGTTTTATTCTGGCAATACCACTGCACCTCCCCTGAGCACAAAGCCTTGGGAAAGACAACCACCCCCTCAAGTGTATGGGCAAACCCACCAACCAGGAATCCGGGGAAAACCCTTGGATGGAGCAAATGCTCCCTCTGCTGCAGATGAGGAGAGGTGGAGGGAAGGGAGGCCAGGGGAGGATTTGGGGAATGCTGCCTCAGGCTGCTGCAGGGGCAGGGGGAGAGGGCAGCAGGACAGGCTGTGCCCCCTAAGGCCAAGACCCCTCGGATCCCGCACCAGGATCCCAGCCTGCTGCAGCAGCTGGAGACAGGAGGGATCAGGAGTGATCCACCCCCCAGGAGGGAGCTCTGGGGATCAGAGCCACTCATGCCAGCAGAGGGAAAGCTTGGCTCGAGCACCAAAGGGTCACACAGCAAAAGGCCACGGCCCCGTCCCCTTGCTCGCCACATCCCAGGCTGCTCCCCCTCTGCCCGCCCACCCCTCCATGGATCCAGGGCAGCCTGAGCGCTGCCGGCCCCAGGAGCAGCAGGAATCACCCTCCCCTCTATGTCAGGATGTCGTGGGCTTGGTGCTCCACCAGCATCTCCATGCTCCGCACGTCCGTGCACCAGAACTCCAGGCGGTCCTTCATCCCCTTGATCTGCAAGGCAAGGCAGGGCACGGAGTGCCCCAGCTCCTGGGACGGCCCAGGGGCTCCTCCTCACCCCAGAGAGCCCAAACCACTCCTCAGAGCCCCAGAAAGGAGGATGCCCCATCCCTGCGAGTGTCCCAGGCCAGGCTGGACAGGGCTTGGAGCCACCTGGGATAGCAGAAGGGGTCCCTGCCCATGGCACAGGGTGGGGCTGGATGGGTCCCTCCCAACCTTTAAGGTCCCTCCCAACCCAAACCATCCTGGGATTCTGGGATTAACAGCTTCTACCAGCAAGTCAGCAAGGGTTAAACTGAAATGCACCAAAGGAACCATTGGCAGCTGGAATTTCAGGCACTGCATTTTGGGTTTAGAGGTAAAGACACCCTGCACAGCCTCCTTAAACACTACAAGGATGAACTTGAGAAGCTCAATAGCTCCATTATCATCCTGGACTTCCCTCTTCCCAGGAGGAATGTTCCTCCCACATCCCTGAAACTCCCAGAGGCTGTTTCATGCATTTAAGAACGAGGCATGGACCCTTCTGGAAATCACAGCCACAGCTCCTGTGTTCCATGGTGTTTGTGTGCCTTTCACAAGGGACGTGCCACCCCTGTCCCTGTGAAACACCCCGGGGCAAAGCCAAGGCCCTGGGGAGCTCATTCCCAAGGCCTGCCCCTTCCCAGCCCCGGTGCCACTCCCAGCCCACCTCCCCCGGCCCGGCTGGAGCTGGGGGCTGTTACCTGCTGCAGGTCCAGCACCCGTGGCTGCACCCACGTCATGTGCACCCTCTTGTCCACCTCGTCGATGCTGCCCTTCACCAGCCCCACCGAGAGAGCCTTCATCACCAGCAGCTCCACCTGGGAATGCAGATAATCCCAGGCAATCACCCAGCTTTGCCCTTGAGAGGAATAAAACCTGGCATCTTCTCAGAGATCCCCTCGGGATCCAGGGCAGCAGCTCTCTCACCTGCCCCCTTTCAGCTGACAGAACTGCCTCAGGGCTAGACACCTCAGCATGGAGGAGTCCTTCTCCCTAAAACTGGATTTTAGGGTTTTTTAGTTCTTTTTCCCAACAACTAGATTTATTTTCTTTTCTCTGAAATCCCAGGAAGAACAAGGCAGTTGGAGAAAGCCAAGAGAGGCCAATTGTCCCTAAGCAGCAGGTGGGAGCCAGTCTCTTCTCCCAGGATTCAAGGGACAGGACAAGAGGGGATAGCCTCAAACTGCACCAGGATAGGTTCAGGTTGGACACCAGGAAGGATTTCCTCATGGGAAAAGCTGTCAGGCACAGGAAGGGGCTGCCCAGGGAGGTGTTGGAGTCCCCACCCCTGGAGGTGTTCCAGGAATGACCGGACGTGGCACTCAGCGCTCTGGACAGAGGCTGGACTCGAGGATCTTGGAGTTTTTTTCAGCCCAGATGATTCTGGGATTCTGTGTGGTTCAGGCACTCCCAGAGCTCCAGAAGCTGGACATCACCAAGGGTGTCTAAGCCCAAGCTCACCTCGTTGACAGTGACTTTGGCACTCTTGGCAATCTCCTCGAAGGTGAGCTGGCGGTGGTTGGCCGGGCGGGTGAAGGTCATCTGGATCCAGGGAACAAACCAAAAAAAACCCCAACCCCCACGAGGTTTTAGGGATTCCCACAGCTCACAGAGCCTCCTTCCAGCTGCCCTGCCCAGTCTCCAGTCTCATTCTGCACCGGAAACTGCATTTCTCATGTTTAGCCAAAGTAAGTCAGACAGGAATGTTTTACACCACTGTGCGGTGGTGACAGCAGAGCCAGGGACAGCAGCGCCCTCCAGTGACAGCAAGGGACTGTTCCAGGTTATCCATCAGGGAAAGGACCCCCAGTCACCGGGAAACAGACATGATTAACCATGTTCTAAAGGCCTTTTGTTACCCTGGAACATCCTCCAGACACCCGAGGGGTTGCTCTCCCCCTCCTTCCACATCACAGAATGGACACCTCCCTCTATCCAAGGGTGCTCCAAACCCCAATGTCCAGCCTGGCCTTGGACGCTACCAGGGATCCAGGAGGAGTCACAGCTGTGCCAGGGCCTCAGCACCCTCACAGAGAAGGATTTCTTCCCAATATCCCATCTAACCCTTCCCAATAACCCACTCCCCCCTGTCCTGGTACTCGGTGCAAGAGCCCCCCTGGAACTGGGGACAAGCAGCCCAGCTCAAGATGTTTTCCCTCACAGCTCCTGCCTGTGGCTCCATCTACAGGCAAAATCCACCCTGAATCTCCTGCATCCAGGAGTTCCTGCAGCTGAGGGACCAGACACCCTGAGCAGGTGCCAGCTCACCTCCATGAGACACAGCAGCTGGATCTTCTGCAGCAGGAGTGCTTCATTCGCAGCCAGGTCAGGCTGTGAGGGCAGAAAAGGCACCAGATCAGGTAATTATTGCATTTTTCCCCCCATCCTGGGAAAGAACATGCAGGAATAAATCCCTCCCTGGGAGGGTTCATCTAGGAGGAAGGAGGAACCACAGCCCACCCACCAGCCAGGAATAGTTCCAGAAAACAATCCCAAGTGCCAGCAGACTCACAGATCCACTGCTATGCCAGTGATGCCTGGTGCAGCCAGTGCAGGCAACATCCAACATCACTGCTTTCCTTCCTACTTCCCAGAGCAGGAGGGAGAAGCACTGGAAGCACTCCAGAGGGAAGCCAAAAGAAAACTAATGATGTGTCCCACAATGGAATAACCACTCCTATGCTCCCACCAGAATGACACCAGCACTCCAGAGCCAGCAACGGGGCAAAGGTGGTTAAGAAAAGGTCCACAGACTCCAAATGCCAGCTGGCAAATCCCAAGCCAGGCCCTTCAGCAGTGCCAGGGCCCTCACCTGCTGCCCCCAGGCCGACTTGAGGGCCTGGAAGGTCTCCACGTTGCCGCTGTTGAAGGCGAAGAGGGTGTCGATGAGCCACTGCCGGTCCGTGCTGCGCAGGGACTCCAGCACGGGGTGCATCAGCTGCAGGGGACAGGCAGGCAGGAGGGTGTGGGCAGGGGAAGAACAGCTCCTGGGCCTCCAGGGATCAAGGGATGTGGCAGCACTCACCAGCTCCCCAAAGTTGTAGACACCTTCTCCCAGCAGCCCAGCCAGCCCCAAGGTGAAGGCTCTCTCCTGCTGCTCTGATACTGGAAAAAAAAAAACAAAACAAAAATAATTTACATGAAAGAAATAACCCCCAAACCAAAACCACGATGGATAAAAAAAAAAAAACCCTAACAAAAAATAATTTGGATAAAAAAACCCCCCAAGCCAATAATATTTTGGATAAAGCATCACTTTAAGCCCCATTGTGCCCTCCCTCACCTAAATTAAACTATTCCCAGCCCTCATCTTCCCCCATGCTGCCCGAGGTTCAGGAGCCTGCAGTAACCACAGCACAAAAGGGCTGCTTTTTGATTCTAGAGTGAAGATTTTGGGGAACTGGAACAAACTTGTCCTTCTGGCAGGGGCATTCCCCCTTCTCCCTCTGGTGCAGCCCAGGAGCAGGTCCTCGGGGGTCACTCCTCACTCGGACCCACCATGGCACAGCCAAAACAACACGGAGAAAACCCCAGGCAAGGCACTTATTTGGCCTGGGGGGATGAAGTAGAGCGTGGCAAGTGGGATTTCCCCTGGAGAGGAGTTACCTGGCAGGTCCTTGACCTCGATGCAGCCCAGGAAGCGCAGCGCATCCTTGTAGTAGGCGGCGTGGTTCCCCACGGTCTGGTAGTACTTGCTGGAGAGGTCGTAGAAGCGGCTGTGCACCGATGTCACCCCAGGGAGGGTGTTGAGCATCTCCTCCACCTCCTCGATGGTCTCCTGGGAAGGGCAAGGCCTGGCTCTCACAGGGGAAGGAGCACCTGGAGCGTGCCTGTGCTCCCGGCTCCGAGGGCCGCAGCCCTGCCGGGGGATCCCCGGTGACATCCCGGGCAGCTGTGACACCAGCCAAAGCCACCAGCGCTGCCAAAGCCTTCCCTGTGAGGGTGCTGAAGCCCTGGCACAGAGAAACTGTGGCTGCCCATCCCTGGAAGCATCCAAGGCCAGAGTGGAGCAACCTGGTCTGGTGGAAGGTGTCCCTGCCCATGCCCCACTGCCCGTGACTGGGTGATCTTCAAGATCCCTTCCAACCCAAATCATTCCAGGATCCCACCACCCAAACCCATCCCTCTGCACTTGCTCAAGGAGAACCAAAGCTGCCCTGCCTGAAAAACATCATTTCAGGTTTGGAAATGACTGAAATGATGAAAAACATCATTTCAGGTTTTCATTTCAGCCAAGGATGATACACCCCGTGTGCTTCGCTCAGGCAACACCACCACAGGTCACGGTGAGCAGCTCACGAGCCCCTCCAAGCCAGGGGCTGGGATAACCCAGGAATGTCACAGCACCCCAAAACCCCCTGTCCCAGGTTCCCCCTCACCTTGGTGACCTGTAGGTCCCCGATGTTGAGCTTGAGGGCCCCAATGGCCGTTTTGCACAGGATCACAGCCTCGTCACTGCTCTTCACCTGCAGGGACACGGGGAGCGTCACCTGCAGCCAGGTGGGCTCCAGGGGCTGGATCAATGTCACTTGTGACCACATTCCTGCCCCCAGATCCCTGTGGGAAGGTGCTGCTCTCCATCACAGGGGTCACACACTGCTGCCTCTCGCAGGCACAAGGCACCGAGAGCAGCTCCCAGCATACCTTTTCCCGGGTCTTCTCCAGGAAAGTCAGGGCCACATTGGGATCTGGAGCAGAGGGAAAAACAAGATTTAAAGGTGCAGCTCTGGTGGAGCCTCACCTCACCTACCAGCACAGCTTTTACAGGATCCCTGCAGGCTGCAGTAAGGGTTTTCCATGCTGTACCCTGAGCCTGCAGCAGGTGCTTTCCCTCCCCACCCCTCTCCAGGGAAGCACTTCCCACTCTGGGCATCAGCAGGATCCAAGCTCTCCGAGCCAGTGCTTTCCCTGCTCCACGAAGCACAAGGACAGCAGCTTCCCAGCCAGGGCTGAGCCTTGAGCACATTCCAGGGGTAACAGCAGCGTGGGGACGGGGGGAGGACACGCACCTGTCATCTGCCGCACCACGTGCAGGATGATCTCCACCAGGGACAGGGGGTTCACCCTGCACGGAGCAGCTCGGGGTCACCACGGGACCCCCAAACCCCCAGGTGACCCCCAAACCCTCTCAGGTGACACCCAACTCCCCCCAGGTGACACCCAAATGCTTCCAGGTGACACCCAAACCCCTCCCGGGGGACACCCAACCCCCTCCCAGGTGACACCCAACCCTCCCCCCCAGGTGACACCCAGTAACTCACCTGTGCTCAAACTCGCTAATGAAGTTCTCGTAGAGCTGTGGGGACAAGGACAGGGACACTGAGGGTCAGGGAAACCCCAGTTCAGAGCTTCTCCCCTCATTTCCTCTCTGTCCCAGCTCTATCTGAACATCCCTGAGAGTGCTGGGCAGGGCTCTGGGCCAGCTGGGCCAGTGGAAGGTGTCCCTTCCAGAAGGGTGGAACATGATGGTCCTCAAGGTCTCTGACAACTCAGACCATTCCAAGATCCTATGACTTTTCCAGAAAATCAGGCATCCCATACAGAAACTCCAGCACTGCTCAGGACCCAGAACTGCTCATTTTATCTAATTCCATCCCCACGGGCTTCTTCCAGTGACCACCCGTCCTGCACTTGCAAACCTGTTGCTAAAATATGGGATGAAAAAATTTTAAAAAATCCCCCGTGCAACTCCCAGAAATAAAAGTTCTAGGTAAGTGAAATAAAGAATCTCTTTGAAGCTTCTGAACTCCAGACGTGTGACGTTAGCAGAATTTTCACACAGCCACCAATGCAAACACCCCGGGAGCTGAACCCACCCAGGTAAGCGATTCTCCACGAGGATTAGGAACGGGAGAAGCCACAGGGAGAGATTTTCCCGGCACAAAAAACCAAGGGAAGCGGGGAGGAGCGCGCTCACCTTGATGAGCCCATCTCCCTGGGCGAAGCAGGGGTCCTGCACGAAGTCGAGCACCTGCAGGGTGAGCTGGTGCCACAGCCTGGGGACAGACAACAGCCCCGTGAGCCGGGCCGGGCCGAGCCGTGCCTCCCCCCGGGGCACCGAGCACGGCCCAAGGGGCGAGCCGGGGCCCGGCACCGCCTGACAGCAGCGAACCCGGCGGGAGTCACCTCCCCGCCGCCCGGCGAGGCGGCCAAAGGGGCGCGGGGCCAGCCGGGCCCCGCCAGGGCTCCTCAGCCGGGGCGGGGAATCCCCCCCCGCACACCCCGTCCCCGCTCACTTCTTGTTGTAGAGCTCCTCGAGGCGGTGCCACACGGCGGCCTGGCCCGGCCCCGCGCTCTGGCTCTGCTGCAGGAAGCCCGGCACGTCCTTCATGGCGGCGGCGGCGGCGGGGACGGCACGGGAGCGGAGCGAGGAGGCCGCGCCGAGCCCGCTGTGCGCACTCACTTCCGGCCGCGCGCACTCACTTCCAGCCGCGCGGGGCACGCCNGCGCGCTCGCGGCAGTGCGGTAGCGGCGATGGAGCGCGGGGCGCGGGCGCTGCTGGCGGCCGGTGAGCGCCGGGGCCGGGGGGAGCCCCGGGAGCCTCGGGCCGCCCCCAGCACCGTTCTGCTCTCTCTCTGCAGCATGGAGGAGCCTGTGGGAGCGCGGGCCCCGCCGTGGCAGCGCGGAACCCGGCGGGAAGGGGCTGGCCGGCGGAGGGGCCGGGAGGGAAGTGGGGAAGGGCACGGTGGGAAGCGGGGTTGGGATGGGATGGGATCCACTGAGGGAGGGTGTCCCGCCCGGTCTGAGCGGGGACACGGCTCTGTGAGAGATGGGAGAGTGGGGATCTGCCAGGGAAATCCGAGTGTTTTCCTAAGACTGTGAGCTCAGCTCTTCGGGAACCCGGTGTGACAGAGACGAGTTCCTTGTGACAGCAGAGAAAGGCAGGGTCACGCATCCCTGGGAAATCATTGTCACACATCCCTGGGAAAGCACTGTCACACATCCCAGGGAAAGCAGTGTCACACATCCCTGGGAAATCACTGTCACACATCCCTGGGAAATCAGTGTCACACATCCCAGGGAAAGCAGTGTCACACATCCCAGGGAAAGCAGTGTCACACATCCCAGGGAAATCAATGTCACACATCCCTGGGAAATCAATGTCACACATCCCAGGGAAAGCAGTGTCACACATCCCAGGGAAATCAGTGTCACACATCCCAGGGAAAGCAGTGTCACACATCCCTGGGAAATCAATGTCACACATCCCAGGGAAATCAGTGTCACACATCCCAGGGAAATCAGTGTCACACATCCCAGGGAAAGCAGTGTCACACATCCCAGGGAAAGCAGTGTCACACATCCCAGGGAAATCAGTGTCACACATCCCTGGGCAATCAGTGTCACACATCCCAGGGAAATCAGTGTCACACTGCCCAGGAAAGCAGTGTCACACTGCCCAGGGAAGGCAGAGCTGAGCACTCTGAGGCCCGGAGGCACTTGCAGCTCTGTCCATGCTCCTCGGCCAAGCCCCAGCAGCTCACCCGGCTCTCCCCACGCCTGCTCTGGACCGTGCACAATGCCCTGCTCCAGCAGCACTAATTTTCTGGGAGAAGCAGCTGTTCCCTGCTGATAATGAGTGTTCCCGAGCTGCTAATGAGTGTTCCCAGATGATAATGGCTGTTCCCAGCCCAGCTGGGCACGGGGCTGCGATTCCTCTGGACAAGGACACGTGCAGCCCTCGGAGGGAACAGGGAAAGGACAGTGTCTGTGCTCACCTGGGCAGGGTCACACGTCACCCTGAGAGAAACCTGTTGAACTCAGGACACAGAAGAGTCTCCTGGATCCCATAGGAGTGCAAATCACCACTGAGACTGGTGATTCCCAGTGGGTCCAGCCTCATGTCCATCCCTGTCCAAAAAAACCCTCTCACAGGAGCACAGGTGATTTGGTATTTCAGATCCATGAGAGGAAGCACACAGGGACATGTCTGCTCCAGGGTTTGGGCTGGATAACAGCCAAGCTGTCTCCCAGTGAAGCCCTGGCACAATCCTGCCCAGGGAAGAGCTTCCTGTGGATTTTTCTGGGTGGTTTTCTCCCCCCCGGAGCCAAAGTCACTGTCAGTTCTCTGAGTGCTGTGCTTCCCCCTGTGCCGAGCAGGTCCCAGGGCTCCAGGCCCTTCTGTCTGAGCGCGGCTGCCAGGGCCTTTCTGGGCACGTGGGGAGGTGACAAGGGGAAGCAGAAGCTCACCTTGAAGGACGTGGCCGAGCTGCTCCGGAAGAAGGAATGCCGGCGCGTGGTGGTGATGGCCGGTGCCGGGATCAGCACGCCCAGCGGCATCCCAGACTTCAGGTGATGCCTCCATGCTCTGCATCCTTGGAGGGCTGAAGTCCATGCAAAGGGTGAGGAGACATTGGCAGGGGCTGCCCAGGGAGCTGGTGGAGTGCCCATCCCTGGAGATGTCCAAGGAACAGCCGGACACGGCCCTCGGTGCTCTTGTTGACAAGGGTGGACAGGCGGATGGGCTCGGAGGTCTTTTCCAACCTCAGTGACCCTGGGACTGTGTCCCCAGCCCAGGTCCCACCACAGCCCCTCTGAGGTGCCCCCTGTCCCTGCAGGTCCCCCGGGAGTGGCCTATACAGCAACCTGGAGCAGTACAACATCCCCTATCCCGAGGCCATCTTTGAGCTGAGCTATTTCTTCATCAACCCCAAGCCCTTCTTCACCCTGGCCAAGGAGCTCTATCCCGGCAACTACCGCCCCAATTCCGCCCACTATTTCCTCCGGCTGCTGCACGACAAGGGGCAGCTCCTGCGCCTCTACACGCAGAACATCGACGGGCTGGAGAGAGGTGAGCTCCCTCTTCCCATCTCCAGCAGCTCCAGGAGCTGAGGGGAGAGGCAGGAGTGGGGAGGTGCACACGGGGAGGCTCCGGCTCAGTCCTGTCCCACACACTGTGTTCCAGTGGCTGGGATCCCTCCCGACAGGCTGGTGGAAGCCCACGGCACCTTTGCCACTGCCACCTGTACGGTGTGTCAGAGGAACTTCCCCGGAGAGGACTTCAGGGTGAGTGGGCCCAGCCAGGCATCAACACAATTAACGTCAGGAGGCATTAATTATTATGGCAATAACAGGTCCCAACGTATTCCTTTGCCCTCGGGGTTTAAGGGGAGGACCAGGTTTGGGGTGGGGCGCTGCTCTGAGGACACGTGGTGGTTCTGAACCCCTGTGACGGGCAGTTCTGGGGTGTCTCCCTTCAGGGAGATGTCATGGGGGACAGGATCCCTCGCTGCCCCGTGTGCACTGGGGTGGTCAAGCCCGACATCGTGTTCTTCGGCGAGCAGCTCCCGCAGCGCTTCCTCCTGCACCTCACAGACTTCCCCATGGCAGACCTGCTCTTCGTCATCGGGACATCCCTGGAGGTCTGGGAACGAGGGACACCCCTGGGAGAAAGGGAAACGGGGCCTGAAGGGACTCCGGAGGGGAGAGAGGGCTTAGAGGAAAAGGCGAGAAAATGGGTTAGGGAGGTGGAATTTGAGGTGCTCTGAGAGACCCTCTGGAAACTGGTGGGCACCTGGAGAGCCGTGAGGCTTCCTGAGGAAAGGCCACCAGGTAACTGGTGCCGCTGTGACCCGTTCAGAGCCAGGAGCTGGTGCCCCTGGCAGGGTGACTGTCGCGGTGCCCCCTCGGTTTCCCCCCAGGTGGAGCCCTTTGCCAGCCTGGCCGGAGCCGTGCGCAGCTCCGTGCCGCGGGTCCTCATCAACCGGGAGCTCGTGGGGCCCTTTGCGTGGCAGCAGCGCCACAATGATGTGGCCCAGCTCGGGGACGTGGTGGGCGGTGTCCAGGAGCTGGTGGAGCTGCTGGGCTGGAGCGACGAGATGCAAGCGCTGATCCAGAAGGAGAAAGAGAAGGTGGGAAGGGGCTCAGAGCCCCAGCTTCCCGCTCAGCCCCTGCGTTCCCGGTGCTGGAGTTAGCCAGGGGAGTGGGTTCGTGCTTGCTGGGGTCACACTGCACAGAAAAAGTGCAAAAGAAGCCCAAACCAACCCAAACCTGAGTGCTGTTTCACAGCCAGGGTGCCAGGGCAGAGCGCTGTGGGCTGAATGTGTCTGTGGTAGATGGGAAGACGTGGATCTGCCAGTCCCAGATGAACTGGGAACATGGAAAAGGGCAGGATTTGGGCTGAAAGCAGTGACCCACCCCCTCAGGGACTGAAAAGCTTCCAGTCTCATCAGCTGGTGTGTGATTTGTTCTCAGACAAGCCCCGTAGCTGTAGCTGGAGGTGCAGATTCCAGGGGCTGGGAGTGAGCAGCCAGGAAATGCCCCTGGCCAGCAGAGCCTCAACACAAAACCGGGATGTGAGGGGCTGGAAACCCTCGCTCCCTACAGTCCCTTCATGGCTGTGCTGCCACTTCCAGAGAGGTTCCTCTGGAGCAATAGGCAGTAGGATGGAGGGAGGGGACGCTCCAGGTGTGCTGAGACCCAACCTGTGCTGCCATGGCTGGACAGGGAGTGGGGCTCCTGCTCCTGCTCCACTTGGCAGTGATGAGTCCTTAAACAGACTTTTTTCCCCCACCATTCTCACATCTGTAACCTTCTGGGATCTTCAGGAGTGAGAAATTGCAGGGGAACAAGTTCTTAATTACTCAGAGCTCGATGCTGATGTTAATTACTACATTCCTGTAGACCACTGGGAGGCTTTTTCCACATTTGACATCAAACACAGCTGTATTTCTTAGGCATACATTGTCCAAACGTGACTTCACAAAATCTGGCTTCAAGATTCCAGTTGTAACATCCAGGTTGTTCTTACTTCCTTCGGATAATGCAGCAGGAATGAGTAGGAATTCTTAGCCTGTTGGCCAAGTTTTTGATTTTTCAGTACCAACATTCTGGGGACCAGCCAACCCTTGGCATGATGCTGTTCTGGATCCCCGAGGGATGATGGTGCTCCAACAGTGATAGAGGAAAACCAGGGGTGTGGAGCAACCTGGAATAGTGCAAAGTGTCCCTGTCCCCGGCCGGGGGTGGGACCGGATGAGTTTAAGGTCCCTTCCCACCCAAACCATTCTGGGATTCTGTGAAACCTGTGGGGATGGTGCTGGGGCTGGAATGGCTGCTGCTCCCTGGGCAGCTGATGCTCCCTGGCAAGCGCTGTGGTCTGTTTCCAGCTGGATGCCAAGGACAAGTAGGAAGGCGCTCCTGTCACCCCTCAGCACGTCACTGGAGCTCGTCCAGCCATGAGTGTCCCCAGCAGGCGTCCTGGGGGCTTGTGCCAGCCCATCCACTGAGCTCTGCATCTGCAGCTGCTGTGTGGATCTCCCTCTGTCCGAGCCATCCACCCCGGAGCCCCTCGGAGGCACCGGTTCCATGGAGCAGGAGCTGGAGTGCCGTGGAAGTCAGGCCAGGACAGACTGCAGAGTGTTTCCAGCTCCCACCGGGCTGAGCATCCAGTTCCTGTCACAGCTCCTCCCCAGCCGCTGCTCCCTTGGCCATGATCCTCAGCTGCTCCAGGCTGTGTTTAGTCTTCCATGAAATCTCTACTAATCAGGGGACAAGCCAGGGGAGGGGGGGCTGCCTCCCATTCCCATTCCAGCTCAAGCTGCTGGGGAGTTTCTGAATCACTGGAGTGTAAATTATTTAATAATAAAGAGAGATAATTAGTTTCTGGATGTCACTTGAGGGGTTTTCTGTAAAGTCACACCTTCTGTTCCCACTACTGCCTTTTAGTAGCTTTTTTCCCTTTTTCCCCCTCACACAAGTGCCTTTCCCTGCTGTAGATTCCACCCTGGGGGGTGGCAGTGTCACAGCAGTGCAGCCACATCCTGCTCTGTCCCAAACGTGCCACAACACAACGCAGAGCCTTTATGGATCCATGCTGGAAATGGCAGGGACTTCCTTTTTAACCATCCCCTGCTTCCCCCCAAAACAGACTCCCATGGTTCTGTGAGCACCTCCTCCCAAAATGCCCAGTGCCAAGCTCAGCCCCTGCTCCAGGGCATTCCAGGCCAGGCCTGGCAGCTGTCCTTAGGGATTTAAGCACTCTGGAAAATTGAAACAACAATATCAGAAGCAATTGCATTAAAAGCACCAAACACCCCTTTTCCTTTAAAATGGAAAGCTTGGGGAAGCTTCAACAGCTGGGAAGGGATCAGGGGTCTGTGTCTGCACACAGAAGGTCTGGGGGGTTTTTTGCTAGTTAAAAAAAAGAGGGAAAGATGCAATTAGCCCAAAAGCTCACCCTGTAACAGAGCAGGGCTGTCCCCAGCCCAGCAGCCTGGAATGGCACCTGGGGGTCAGTCAGGAACTAAACAGAAACACAGAATCATCCAGCTTAGAAAAGACCTCCAAAATCATTGAGTCCAGCCTGTGGCAATGCCCACCTTGTCCCCAGCCCAGAGCACTGAGTGCCACATCCAGGCCTTCCTTCCAGGGAGTGGATTCCAAACCTCCCCGGGCAGCCCCTGCCAAGGCCTGATCACCCTTTCCATGAGGAAATTCTTCCTGATGTTCAGCCTGAACATACCCTGGCACAGCTTGAGGCCATTTCCCCTTGTCCTATCCCTGTTTCCTGGGAGCTGCCCCCTCCTGCCAGGGAGTTGCGCAGAGCCAGAAGATCCCCCCTTGAGCCTCCTTTTCTCCAGGCTGAGCCCCCTCAGCCCCTTGTGCTCCAACCCTTCCCCAGCTCCATTCCCTTCCCCAGCCATGCTCCAGCCCCTCAATGTCCTCCTTGCCATGACGAGCCCAGAGCCGGACACGGCACTCGAGGGGCCTCAGCAGTGGCAGCAGGAAAGCCAAGCAAAGCACCCCTCCAGCTCTTCACCTCTGGGAGCACGTTCAGGAACACCCCAGCTCCTAAGGACACATGGGCAGGAGCACCTGGGACCTGACAGCCACAGGGACTTTCCTGCCCGGAGGAACCACGGCCACGCTCCCACGTGTCAGGCTGGCTTTATTCTAGCGTCACTTGTGCATTCCTACTCGTGACGGGAGGTTTGAGAACTTGGGTACATGAGACAAAGGGGAAGATTTTCTTTCCAAAGAAAACAAGAATAAAAATAAAGACAACTCTACACCAGGCCCAACAGCAGCCCCTGGGGGACACAGTGACCTGGGGACAGCGAGGAGGAGCCAAGGGCAGAGCACAGGTATTGGCCTTTTGTCTGGAGAGTGGGAGGTGGGGAGAGGAGAACGCCCAAACCCGGCTGGGTGGTGCCAGGGATGGTGCCCGGTGCCCGGGAAGGGACTTTGGAGCGTTCCCAGCAGCTGCCCACACGCTCTCTCCTGCGGCCAGTGGGATGCTGGAAGTTTCCAAGGCCTGGCCAGGCTCTGCTCAGCTCACCCCCACGCTCCAGGTGTGCACGGGCACGGATGCAGCCCCCTGCACCATGCCCTGTGGATCCCGCTCCCGCTCCCGCTGGAGGCCCACACCCTCTCTGGCAGCCCCCTTCCCACAGCATTCCTGGGGAGCAGCCCCCACTGCGGGGCCAGGCACACACACAGCCACGTGGATCACTGAACCCTGATGGAGTGGCAGGAAGAGTGTCCCCATGACCCTTCTTCCCAAACAGCACACATTTAAAAACCAAAAATCCTACTGCAGAGTCCTGGAAGCAATTTGGAGTGAGAAATCCTCAAGGCTGCTGACAGGAGAGACCGAGGTGGAGCCAGGTCACGGAGACCTCTGGAAGGAGAGGTGGCTATGGAGCTGGGAAGGAGGCAGGTGTTCCATGTGGTGGGCTGTGAGGGGTCCGGGCTGGCTCTGGATCCCACGGGGAGAGTCCTGGCTCGGTGCCAGCCCCTGGGTGCAGCACCAGTTCCGAGGAGAGCGGCCGGAGCCCGGCTCCCCGTGGCTGGGGCGGGGCCAGCTCAGTCCAGCCCCAGGTCCGAGTCGGAGGACGAGCGCTCGTCGGCGATGTGGCGGATGGCGTTCTCCATGGGCGCCAGGTTGCCGCTCGGGGTGATGCCCATGGGCTGGATCACCTTCTCCCTGCAGCCAGGGGAGAGGGGGAAGGTCAGGCAGAGCTGCAGCAGAGCCCGGGAACAGACCAGGAACGTGGCAGGAATGTGGAGCTTGTGGAAATGGCCTGAAACACCCCTGGCATCACTAAAGATCCTTGCTGAGAAGCGGGGATAGTCCCAGCCCTAAAACTTGCTGCAGTGGCCTGGAAGCACAATCCTATTCCCTGGAATGGTCTCCCTTCTAGAGTCCTGTTCCGTGTGGTTCAGGATTCCCAGAGGAAAACCAGCACTGGGGTCTGTGTTCCTCTCCCTCTAACACATGCTGGAGTTAGTTCCCTCCGACTCTTGAAAGCTGAGCTCAGCTGGGCTCCTCTGGGTCAGGGACGACTGGAGAAAGCACTCCAACAGGGAAAGTGGCTGGTGGCACTGGCTACCATCTGTCCCCCCATCTGTCCCCAAAATGCTGCTTCCCTCTGAGCAGCACTGCCAGGACAGAGGCTGCTGTCCTTGCCGAGCACCTGGACAAAGCTGGCAAGCAGCAGGTGCTTGGAACAGCGCAGGCACAGCGAGGAATTCCACTGTGTCCCATCGTGCCAAAGCTGGAGGGCTGGCAGCGCTTCCCCTGCACATCGTGGGGCCATGCTCAGGAAAGAAGAGCTTCCCCACATATTCCCTCCCTTTCCCTGATCCCTTCAGGCCTTGGGAACGCAGCCAAAGGAAGGCTTGTGGCAGATGCACGCCAGACACACACCGTGTCCCAGTACCTGGACAACTTGTCAAACATGTTGACCAATTTCATGGCTTCGTGCTCCTTCTGCTCCTCCGTCATCCCTTCCATGGGGTTGGGCAGCTTCTCCTCCACACGTCCCGTCACGGGATTGATGCTGCACAGAGAGCAAGGAGGCCAGGGCTCAGGAGGGGGACAGCAGGTGACAAAGGGCTCTTTGGAATCCTTCTGAGCCTCATGGAGCAGAGGAACGGCACAACAGGACTGGCTGTCACCCCTGTTTGTGTCCTGAGCCCCAAGTGCCATCACAGTGCTATGAGGGCTTCTGACCCACATCCTTATAAACCCTTACAAATTCTTATAAACCCTTATAAACACCTCCCTTTCCTGCAGCACCCCCTCCTGCCAATGCCACGGTGCCACTGGAAATGAGGTACACGAGGGCAGCTGACACTTCCTCCCTCTCCTCAAGGCAGGAGACAAAAGCTAATGGAGACAATCCCAACAAACCCAACCTGCAGGGACACTGAACAGGAAGCCGGTGAGTGTGGGACACATGGGTGGGCACGGGCCTGTACCCCCCACCCTCGAGACACCACCCATTGCAGAGGAAAGGAGAGGGAAAGAGGAAAAAAAAGAGAGGGAAGAGGAAAAGAGGAACCATAAGCAGCTGGGTGTAGCAACATCGAGCTCTGGAGAGGGACAGGAGTAACGGGCACTTCCCGCACGTGGAAGAACAGAACAGGGAGATGGTAGCAGGTGCATGGAGAGGGATGAAGAGGGGTAAAGCAGGAGCAGGAGGAAGGTGTGGGAGGAGGGGAGCTCCAGAGGGGGAGCAGATCTCTTTACTTGGGCTTTGCCTCTTTGTACTCCTCCGTGTCCGTGTCTTCATCCTCCGAGTACTCGCCCTCCTCCCGGCCGCCGGCCATGAGGCCCCGTGCTGCCAGCAGCCCCGCAGCGTTCCCGTAGCCCGTATACTTCACAAAGCGGGACACTGCCAGCACAAGGGACACACGGGGACCACGCTGGGCTCCCCTCCTGCCTCCAGCCCCGTGATCCCGCCAGCCCCGCTGGCCCGGGAGGCACCACCTCCTTCCCACGGCGCTCCCCTTCTCCCCACGCAGCGGCCCCGCTGCTTGCCTGTCCCGAGGCAAGGCAGAAGCCCTGCAGAGGGTCCCCATCCCAGGGCCTCCCCGAGGAAGCCCCGCAGGACTCACCGCTCTCCTTGCAGAGCACGAAGAGGAACTCGGCGGCGCAGTGCTTGACGTCGGTGTCGATGTGTGTCATGAGCCTCACCAGCTTGTTCCGCAGGGAATTCCCCACCTCGGGCCGGTTCCGCACGTCCCGCAGCGGCGGCAGCACCTGCGAGGCCACAGCGAGGGTGACCAGAGGCCTCAGCCGCCCACAGCAGCACCCAGAGGTGTCCAGTGGGTGGCCATAAGCAGGGCTTTGCTAGTCTCCCCTCCCCGTGGGGCTGAGCACAGCGTACCCTGGCCTTCAGGAACTTCCTGGTCTGCCGGTGTACTCGGGCACTCTCCGTCAGCAGGTTCAGCACGGGGGTCAGGTTCTCCTTCAGCTTGTGGCCCTGCAGAAACATCCCCAGCAGGAGCAGCATGTCAGTCATGCTGGGCTCAGCGTGTGTGGCTCATGCTGGAGAACACCAGCACAGATCATCTGGGAGATGGATGGACATGGAGCCTCCCAACCTCTGCCACAGGCATTCAGTGCCTCCTCCCTCCCCACACTACTTGCTGTGGCGCAGGCAGCGCCAGAAATATTTGGGCAGGGCATGCAGGGCAGAGAAGTGCAGTGGTAGAACTTGGGAGGGCCTTTGGAACAACTCCAGAGGCTGCAAACTGTAGTCGGCTTGAAAACAACACAAACTCAGGCTTCCAGAGCTGCCCACTGGATCGCTGATGAATGAAACAGGGCTGATTTGTCAATCACCCAGTTAATTACCAGCTAATCACCCACTGTTCCACTGATCTCACTGCCTGCAGCCCTCAAAGCAACGACAGCCACCTTCCCAGTGCAGAGATGTTGGTTTAGTCCCACCAAGCACAGCTCTGCCAAAGGCTGTCCCTTCTACAAAGGGACAGCTGCAAACCAAGCGTGGTGCTCCCCCCAGGCTCTCCCAGGCTGAGGGAAAGGTGCCCTGGAGCTGTGGGAAGCACTCACCCTGTCCAGGCGCCGCTCCAGGAAGTCCAGGAGGATGCTGACCGCGTCCATGTTGACCCCCATGTACTCCAGAGAGCCTGGCCGCACCTTGGGGGTCAGCAGCACATCCAGACACTTCAGGGGCAGGTTGCCCAGCAGGTTGACCGTGTGGCTGCACGTGTGGAAGAGAAGAGAAGTGAGCACACAGTGACAGAGCTTTGCTCACAGAAGTTCTTCAGCTCTGCAGAAACCAAGGCCCCTCATTAACTTGCAGGAGTGTGAGGACCCTGTGATCCAAGTTTTCCTGGAGCACCTCAAGCTCCTCACACCACTGAAAGGGAATAATTTAAAATGCTTTTTGGGCAGCTGAACTATATGCAGAGAGTCCCAGGGACTTTAGTGACAACTGAGAATCCATGGGTCCTGACACAGAGGCAAGCAGGATCAATCTGGGTGGTCCAAGGTCTGTCTCTGGAGTCTCCTGTTTCACTCCTCACCCTGATGTTCCATGCCAGCCCTGCTTGGGATCCCCCTGACTACGTGTTCTTGGGGACAAGGCAGTGCCACCTGCTCCAAGCTGAAACCCCTGCACCAACAATGCCCGGCAACATGACACAGCCAATTTCTCAGCATGGCTTAAGGCTAATTAAGGCCACCTCATGGACTTTTTAATTAAAGCAGTGCACATCTCCTCTGGCCAGTTGCCCACTGAGGTGGATGTCACTGCTGGGACAGCCTGACACAGGACACGGAACAGGATCTCAGGGGCCAGGAGGCCATGGCATTCCCAGGGCAGGAAAAGCTGTTTCTGAGTTCCAGCAGCGTGAGGGATCTCCAGGCCAAACCCAAGAGCTGCTGGCCAGCCGGGTCCCTCCCAATGGCCCGAGGTCAGGCAGGATATGCCTGGGGGAGCTGGTGAAGCTGCTGCAGGAGAAGCTCTTCCCAGCACAGACCTGTGGAACTCCTCGGTGCGGTCCTCACCGTCGGCCGAGATCATGAGGCAGTGGCGCAGCAGGGCACCCAGGTGCCGGTACAAAGCAGCATCTTCCTGGCCCCAGCATGGAGAAAGGAACAGCTCCATCAGCAAGGGGCATCCCACACACCCCAACAAGGGGCATCCCACACACCCCAGAGCCTGCAGCCTATCCCCCCCCTCCAGCAGCCTGACCACGGACTGCAGGGCGTTCCAAGGGAAGCAGACTCTCAGCTCTCCCATCAGGAATGCTCTAAAAGCACAGGCAAAGCAAGGGGTAACACTGCACCAGACAGAGGCAGTGTCCTAAGGACACCCCAGGCCCTCACCACCCTGAGAGAGTGCACAGGGACCAGTCTGGGACACGAGGAAACGCATGGGAGGAGAAAACCCGCAAAGCCAGAGCCTGGAGACACATGAATGCCCTGGGCCCAAGGAGCTCACCTCGTCCACCTCCCTCTTGCTGGAATCAAAGGTGATGTTGAAGAGCACTTTGAGGATCTCCATGGCTCGCTCCGTCTCCTGCCGCGGCAGAGGCGGGAGAAGCCCCCCCTCGGTGGCAACTTCATAGGGGTCCAACCACTTGACGCCGAGGGTGAGCTCCAGGGTGTCTGTCATGAGGCTGATGCCTCGGAGCTCCTGGGCGAGCTGCTGCCGGATGTCCACCCTGAGGGCCGTCAGCAGGAACAGCAGGCGCAGGTCGAAGAACTTGATGTCGTGAGGAAGACTCCGCTCCTTGTAGAGCTTGATGCGCCGGGCCAGCCCCACCACCAGGCGCCCCTCGGCTGTCAGCTGCTGCGCCATGGCGCTGCTGAACACAATGTTGCACAGGCATTTCAGGGATTCCAGGATCACGTCCAAGTCTGGTACCTCCCGGATGAGCTCCTCCGAGTAATCTATGCCGGCGTGCCTGGAGAGGGTCTTGAGGCCTTCCTTGGTGGTGAAAGGGTCGAGGCAGTGCTTGTCCCGGGACAGGATGCGGATGCTCTCCAGGCAGGTGACCTGGCAGGATGGCTGCAGCTCCCTCTCCAGGAACTTGATCAGCAGCTGGGCCATTTTCTGTGCAGGTGGAAACAAGCAGTGCCTTGGATACTGACACTTCCCAGTGCTCCCTCCGGCCCTGGCACGCTCTGCCCTGGATGACAGCGGTGTCACCCGGGCCCGCTCAGGTGTGCACTCAGCAGCACTCGGGAAGTGCCTGGCTCTGGCATTGATCCTGAGCAGTCTGGGCAAGAACAACCAGGAAAAAGTGTCTGCAGAGGGTATTGGGTATAGCTAGCCCTAGCTCTGCCCTGGTGAGGATGGTTCAGGCTGACAGGGCTGACCTACCCCCTGCACAAGGGAGGGACACAGGACCATGGGGAAGTGAGGAGAGCACGTGATGCCTTGGGAAAAGAGGTGAAGAGACCCTCAGGAGATTCAAATAAGCAGCATCTCCTCAATTTCAGTGCTGTCTGGAGACCTACTGGCCCAGATCCTCCATGGGTACAGACAGGCAGAGCCCCACTAACACAGTTCAGGGGAGCTGCAAAGCTCATGGGGAACAGTGAGTCACAGAGCAGCACAAGAGCACAGGTAAGGCCACACAGACACGGGCAGCTCAGGCTGAACCATGCGTGGCAACACTCCACATCACACCAGTAACCCACACACACCGCTGCAGGAGCCCAACAGACCTCAAACACAACACAGCTCAGAGCATGGGTCTTCCTGTGACGTTACAGGAGTGAAAGAACCCAAAAATGAGGTTTGTAACTAGCTTAACACAGCCCCACTGGTTACACTTCAAAATAATCAGAGAATCGTTAATCATTAGTCATTATTCATAACCATCCAGGTTGGAAAAGACCTCCAAGACCATCAAGCCCAAACTGTGACCAACCAGCACCTTCACAGCCACACCAGAGCGTGGAATGCCACATTCAGTCATTCCTTGAACACACCACACCACCTCCCCGGGCAGCCCCTTCCAACACCTGACCACCCTTTCCATGAAGAAATTGGTCCTGATGTCCAACCTGACTCTCCCCTGGTGAAATTAAACTACTGAGGGAAGGAATGAAGAGAAGCTGAACTTCCATCCTTAATGAGAGGCTCATGGTGTGCCCCACACCCATGTCCTGGGGAAATGGGGAAGCACAGCTGTTCCTCTTCTCCTTTCTCACAGGGAGACAGAGTTTCAGGTTCAGTCCCAGCAACCAAAACCTTGGCCTGGCTCAGGGGAAAAAGATTTCGGAGTGTGTGCCTGAAGCTGAACCATCTGAGCACCCAGGCACCAGGAACCAGTGGTGATGCTCAACTCGAATTTGGGGCATACACCCCAAAAGTGGCACACTGTGCCTGGAGCCACATCCTGCGTGACCGTCCCAGCTCAAGCAGCAGGTCAGTGCAAGGCACAGAGCTTGGATCTCATCAGACCCAGTCCCTGGAACGCTCCATGTGGCAGCAGCTGGCCCTGGCACAGCCAAAGGAGGTCCCACTCTCCACACAGCTCGCCTGGCCTGCACTTGCTGTGCTAACACAGGCATTGGCACCATCCACCAGTGCACTGACCACAGACCTGAGCCAGCTGGAAAACAATCCAAGGAAAACAGTCATCCTTACGGCAGAACAGCCAGGCCGAGGCCTGCCCCAGCACGAAGAGCTGCAGGAGCAGGAATGAGCAGGCAGAGTGTTCCTTCCCTCCAAGTGCCAGATTACACCAGCTTAAAGGATCTGCTGATACACAGCTCTGGGCAAATCCTGCTGCTGGCTCCCAGCAGAGCCCCTCACCCTCCCGGGGAGCTGGCACTGCTGTGGTCCTTGCCCAGAGGCACCAGGGATCACACCCCTGGGCTGGGACTGTGCGGGTCATGGAACCGCTGTTAACGCCGGACGGATGCCGGCCTTTATCCAAACCACCAGCTACTGATGCAAAAAACAGAGCCAGACACTCCAGGCACACCATTCCCTAACCAGGTTAGTGGAAAAAGTCTCATTTCTCCTCCTGTGGGAGCTGCTAGACGTGAGTATGGAGCAGCAGATTTACACACCAACCAGAGGAGGAAAGCAAGCGGCGTGTGCCTACCTTCCTCTCTTCCCGCTCCTCATCCTCAAAGATGAAGCACTGAGATTTCTGTGGGAAAAACAAAACCAGTCAGAGTAAGGAATAGGTTAAAACTCCGTGGGACCAGGGCAGAGACATTCAGCTGGAAAGCAGCGGGTCCAAACCATGCTGTAACAGCAAACACACCATCTCCTGATAGCTCCCCCCGCACTGCAGGCATCACCCCTGGATCCACAGCATCAGTGGAATGCCACGGGCCAGCTGACGGACGGATTTAGTTTAAATACTGCAGCAGCACAGTGGGTATTCATCCCAATCCCAATATCCCATAAGAGCCAGTAATTCCCCTGCTCAGCGACACCACTGAGCTGTGCCTACACGTCTCCCCTTGATAGCTATTATTCCTTTTCCTGACCACATCCTGACCAAACAAAGTCCTGCCTCCCTGGTACATGGGAATGGATCCTCATGGTTACCCAGGTTGTTCTTTAAACACAAGGAACTCAATCTCCACACTCCATCCTGTCCCCTTCCTAACAAACGCTCCTGATCTCCATTCATCTTGCTTCTCTCGCTGTTTTGGTTGTTCTTCACTGGCAGTCTCCTTCCTGGCCAGACCTGCTCCCATGGAACTGGAGAGCACAGGAGACCATAGGTGCCTGGGGAGAAGCAGCACTTCCCCGTAATTGAGGCAATCCTTGTTCATAGCAAGAGAGCATTTGATCCCAGCTTGGAGAACGAAAACGTTTAAAATCCATAAAACACTGATCACATCTGTGCAGCCACCAGGAGCCCAGGGATGGAGCTGGTCTGTCCAGCCTGGAACAGCCCCGGGCGTGGGGCTGTGTGTGAGCTCCAGGAGCTGATCCATCCCCAGGCTACGTTACCAGGAGCTGGAGGCTGGGTCCTGGCACCGCTGTGTCCCACGGGCAGGCTGCTTGTTCTTCCCTCAGCACATCCTCTTTGCAGGCTGTAATTCCATTTGGGAGTATTTTGGCTGCACCTGGGGCTTTGCTTTAGCTGTAGTTTATTCCCAGCAAACAAAAACTGTGTGCACGACAGTGAATTAAAATAAATCCGCAGGAAAAGGATACAGAACCATCAGTGTCGCAGCAGAAGCGATGCCAGGCCGTGTCAGGTTTATCTGCAGTTTCATAATCCTCTTTGACTGCTCCATTTCCTCCAGATGGGCCAGCAAACCCTGTGGTTCCAGTTCCCTAGGCCTGATACCCCAGGAAGGACCCAGCTGGGGGAATCCAACAGGAAATATCGTGGTTTGGGGGCACACAGACATTGTTTGCACCCCGAGGACTCCAGCGCTGCACCTGCTGCTGGTGCTGTTCATCCTCAGTGCTGTCCCTAACAGGCACCTGCTCCTGCTTGGCCAATACCTCCCCATTCCAAATCCAACTGTTAGGAATAGTTCCACGCACTCTCTCTCTCTCACACACTCTCGCAAAATATTCCTCAGGTTTTCCCTGCTGGCTTCCACCTACTCCAGCCTGGTGCAGAGTGAGTCAGAGTGATCCACAAGGCCAGACCCTCCCAGGGGAAGCCTCCTTTCCCTGACAACCAGAGTCAGTTTCAAACAGGATTTCACAGAGCCATAGAATAACCTGAGCTGGAAGGGATCCATAGGGATCAGCCAGTCCAACTCCTGCCCTGCACACACACCCCAACAATCCCATCCTGTGCCTGGGAGTGCTGCCCAAACGCTCCTGGAGCTCTGGCAGCCTCGGGGCCGGGACCATTCCCTGGGAAGCCTGGGCAGTGCCCAGCACCCTCTGGGAGAAGAACCTTTTCCTAATACACAACCAAAACATCTCCAGCTGTTCCCTTGGGTCCTGTCACTGGTCACAGAGAGCAGAGATTGGAGCTGCCCCTCCAATGGCTGAGGTTTCCCCTCAGTCTCCTTCCTCCAAGCAGAGATTTACCACCATGGATAATCTTTTCCTACTTTAAGGCTAGAAATGCTCCCACCTCTGCTTCCAGATCATTTGGGTTGGATACTCTGTATTCATTATTTCCTGCTTTCAGAGCCTTGCCCATAGGACATCCCAGCAGTCACCTGTAATCATCTTTGCCTTGCAAATCCCAACATCGTTTCACTTGCAGCTCCTCCCTGGACTCTCTCAGCACCTCCAAAACTGCCTTACCATAGAAGTTCCTCCTACTTCGTCCCCACACTCACTCTTATTTCCCCACCAGGTTTTACTTGGGATCTGGAGTTTTGGGATTTTTTTAGGAGTCCCTGATTTGAGGGAGGGGCTGATGCTCACTCACCTCTTGGTTGTAGACCTGGAGAACCTTGAGAACCGTGTCCTGCTCCCCGCTTTCCAGCGTGGATACCACAGCCTGGAGCTCCATTATCCCAGCAGCTCAGCTACGGCACAACCCGGAGGAAGGGGAGCGAGGGGACTTCCAGGGTGATGGAAAAGCACCTCGGCACACCGACCTCTGAGAAGGGAGAAAGCGGTGGGGAGAGCGAGGAGGGGAAAAACGCGACACAAAAAAATCCCGAGTGATATTGCTCACACCGCTGCATCCATAAAAATGGAGCAGATGGATAACCCGAGCAAAGCCAGCAGCCAGCTTCCTCTCTCTCTCTCTCTCTCTTTCTCTCTCTCCTGCTAATCCTCTTCTTCCTCGCTCTGCTTTTCAGTGTTTCATACACGCCCTCCCAGGAAAGCACTCAGGGAAAACCTTCCCCCCCCCAGCCGGGGATTAACGCGGAGCAGATATCAGCAGCTCCCTGAAATAGCTCCCCGCCTCCTCCTCCTCCTCCTCCTCCTCCTCCCCGCCTGCCCTGATTTCTGCTGCCGCACAGGGCGGGGGGAAATAACAAATAAAGCCAGAAACATTCCCGTGCAGCGACAAGGCATGGAGCGGCGAGGCGGCCGGGCGGCAGAGCATCCCCCGGCTCCACAGACGGAGCTACCTTCCTTCTCCGGTGGCGGGGAGCGGCGGGGGCGGGGGTGGCCGCGG
>VXAC01002345.1:0-17868 GCA_013399225.1 Rhipidura dahli | reverse complement strand
GAGCCATCTGGGGGTGGCACAGGGCAGGTTGGGGGTGGCACAGGGCGGTTTGGAGCCCGCACAGGGCAGTTTGGGGTCACTGGAGCCATCTGGAGGTGGCACAGGGCAGATTGGGGGTCACAAAGGGAGGTTTGGAGCCCGCACAGGGCAGTTTGGGATGTGAGACCCCCCCCCCGTTTGTGGCACAGGGGGAGTTCTGTGTGACAGCAGTGCGTGAGGGACTGGTGGTGGCCTTCGTGCGCTGGCTGTGCCGCACCGCCCGTGGCTTCGCTGAGGGCCCAGCTGAGCGGGGAGCTCCTGCTGCCCCCCCGGCCCTGCTGCTGCTCCTCGCCCGCCTCTGCCTGGACTATGAGAACTCCACCATCAGCTACATCCTCACCCTCACCGACGAGCAGTTCCCACCCCAGGTGAGCCCCTAAATGGCCCTAAGAGGATCCTGAATGTCCCCCAGAGATCTTCAGGGGGGTTTTGCATGGCAAAGAGCTGCTGAAGCCCCAAGTACATGTGAGAGGAGCAGCAATGCTGCTGCAGGCAGCGTGGCCCAGAGCGTCGCACATGTCCCCATGGCCTTTGTAGCGCCGGTACAGTGGCGGTGCGGGGCTGTCCCTACACGTGTGTGTGTGTGTGTGTGTGTGTGTGTGTGTGTCCCCAGGAGGCAGGGCCAGCGGTGACGCCGGGGCCGGTGCTGTGTGCGGAGGCGCGGGCAGCGGCGCAGCGGCTGCTGGACCACTACGTGCAGGTGCAGGGTGCGGCCGTGGCGCAGATGCTGCGCAAGAGCGTCGAGACGCGCGACTGGCTGGGCACCGTCGAGCCCCGCAATGTTCGCGCCGTCATGAAGCGCGTGGTGGAGGACATCACTGCCATCGACCTCCAGGTGGGGCTGCCACCGGTGCTCAGGGGCTTGGACACCCCCGGAGGGCTCCAGGGGGTTTGCCCAAGGTCCCAGTGTAGCCCTTTGGGGATCCCAGAGGGGTTTGGGAGGTTGCAAAGACCTAAAGGGATGCTGGGTGGTTTGGGGGGGTCCTTGGAGGGTGTTTTGGGTGCTGAGGGTGTGGTGTCACGCGCAGGTGGGGCAGCTCTTCGAGGAGGGGGTGAGGCGGGCGCAGAGCAGCGATTCCAGCCGACGCGCCTTCTCCGTCTACAGCAGCTCACGGGCGCCCGGCCGCTACGCCCCCAGCTACACCCCCAGGTCAGCCCTGCCGCCCCCAGCTCACCCTGGCACACCCGGGCTCCCTGTGTCATTGCCTGGGCCACCCCAGCACCCCTGGGCTCCCTGTCACTCCCACAGTATCCACTGCATCTTCCCTGTCATCTTCTTCATGATCTAAGACTGTCTCAGTACCCTCCCACAATCCTGACAGCCCTTAGCTTCCCCATGTCCCCAAACTGTCCTAATGATGACCCCTGTTTGTCCCAGCCATCCCTGTGTTCCTTACAACTGCCCCAGAATCCCGCGGTAAGCCCCATGGCCCTTGTGTCCCTCAGTTGTGTCCATGTCCTAGGACTATCCTCACGTTCCCCTGCCTCTCTGTCCCCAAACCATCCCTGCATCCTCTAACCCTCTCCGTGGCCCCTAACAGTCCCTGTCCCCACATCCCTGGCTCTGTCAAGTCCCTGACTGTCCCTGTGTCCGTGTCCTCAGTGCCCCCATGGACACCCACCTGCTCAGCAATATCCAGAAGCTTTTCTCTGAGCGCATCGACATCTTCAGCCCTGTTGAGTTCAACAAGGTGAGGTCATGGGGATACCACCATGTCCCTAAACATCCCCAGAGGCCCCAAACTGCCCACCTTCCCAGTGCCACATGTCCCTGGTGTCAGGGCTCAGGGGGTCCCTGGGAGCTGATGACCAGGACAAGGGTGTCCCCAGTGTCCCCTGTCCTAGGTGTCAGGATTCTGGCAGGAGATGGGGATATGTGTAGTGACCAGGCCAGGGGTGTCCATGTGCCACATGTCCCCATGCTCAGGAGTTCCTGGGGAGTAGCAGTCAGGACGAGGGCCCCCTCATCCTGTACGATCACCACCCCTGTGCCCACGTGACACGTGTCCCCGCTGTCCCCTCACGCAGGTGTCTGTGCTGACGGGGATCATCAAGATCAGCCTGAAGACGCTGCTGGAGTGCGTGCGGCTGCGCACACTGGGCCGCTTCGGGCTGCAGCAGGTGCAGGTGGACGGGCACTACCTGCAGCTCTACCTGTGGCGCTTCGCCTCCGACGAGCGCGTGGTGCAGGGGCTGCTGGACGAGGTGGCCGCCAGCGCCGCCCACCGCTGCCTCGACCCCGTCCCCATGGAGCACAGCGTGGTCGAGCTCATCTGCGAGCGTGGGTAGGGCGAGGGACAGGGATGTGCCACACCTGGGGCCTCTTACACCTCTGGGGACAGACCCGGAGCCTGCGAGTCCCCACGCCTCCAGGAGGACACTTCCTGTGTCCTTCCCAGCGTGGCCAGCACCTTGTCCCCACACCGGGTCACACCATGTTGGTTCAAACCCCCCTTCCCAGTTGCCTCCCCACCCCAGTGACACAGTGTCATCTCCCCCCACCTTGGTGACATCCTCTTGTGCCTGGAGACAGCCCCTTTGTCACTTAATAAATTATGTGTGAATTGAGTGTTGTGTCTGTGCCTGGGGGGTGGGAGCTGGCCCTGTACACAGGGAGGTCCCACCTACAGCCAGGGTGACAGCACAGGGACAGGGGCTGTGCACTGAGCCCTGTCCCCAGTGGACCCACAGGCAGGAGGCCCCCAAACCTTAAAAATCAGGCACCAAAAGCCTCCATGGGTGCTACAGAATGTTGGGGAACTCCCAGGACACAGATTTTTCATTGGAGGTCAGTTCTCCCCAGACAGGACATTCCTGCCTTGAGGAGTCGGCACAAAAGGGGCAGACTCCAAACCCTCAGTTTCTCTAAGAAAAAGCTGTGAGGAGCCCAGAGAAGATTAAACTTGCTTTATCCAACAACGTTTGGCCAGGTCAGAAGCTTTTGTACAAGAAATCGTGGTCGCACGCGAACAAGCCTGGATGCACAGGACAGTCATGGAAGCACAGGCACTCCATGGGTAGACAGCAAGAGCCAGGCCTGGATCTACAGAGCAGCCCCACAAGCACAGACACTCCACAGATACAGACCTGGACACTCAGAGCAGCCCCAGAACACAGACACCAGTGCAGTTAAATACAAAACACAAACCTTTTCAAGAACATTTGCTGGCAAACAGCGCATTGGCTACAGACACACAGACAGGATCACGTCCCCTCATACAAAGCACAATCTCTACAGGGGTTTTACAGGACTGGGCTGGGGGTGCAGAAGGAATGACTAAACCACCACGGGCTCGTGGAATGGGAAGGCTGAGCTGGAATTTTTGGTTCAATGAAATTGGGTTGGCCAGAGCCCGGTTAACAGCAGCTCACTGAACAGGAAGTGCTAAACAGGTCAAGGATCAACAAGCTGGTGCTGAGCCACAGCTAAGGGTGAACAAGAGGGATTAAGGTTAAAAACATCCTCTCAACCCCATCTGGCCTCACAGATGGAATTTCACTGAGAAACAAAAGACGTCTGCCAGAATCCTTGCAGAGTTTCTCCTATGGAGGCCTAGAGCTGGCTCACACACTTGTGGGTCCTTGGGGACATGGTCACACCTGTGGTCACTGAGACCGTCACTGTGTTCCTGCCTTGTTCCAGCTGTGCCAATGTCAGCCGTGCCCGGCTGATGGACACCACCACAGAGGTGGGAATCGGAGTGATGAATCCCTTTGGGATTGCAGGAGATGAAGAGCACACCTGGGAACACCATCCTGAGAAGAGCGGTGGAGCAGGCCGGACTGTGCCCCGGTGCAGTGGTCCCTGGCTGTCCCTGGCCTCGAGGGCAGCACAGACGTACAACTGGCGGAGAGGGGGGATCCCACAGCCTCAGTGACACCCCTACCCGCTGAAGGTCTGAGTCCATGCCAGCTCCAAGCAAAGGGTAACAGAGAGGCACTTCCCGGGGCAGCACCTCATGGCTTGGCCTGACAGACAACCAGCCCCGCAAACCGAGGCACAGGAACCCAGGAAAAGCTGCCATTTATTCAACACTAGAACCTAAATACTTAAAGTGAAGAGTGACTCCTTCCTCACCTGGAGACAGGAAGGCACACCTGCTGCACACCTGCGCTCACCTCAGGGCTTCTTGAGGCCACTGGGCAGCCCCAGGGCCGGCTTGGCTGCCACGGTGGGCGGGGAGTGCCACACGGCTGAGCTGGTGCGCTTGAAGTAGCGCGGTTTGCTCTTGTAGAAGATGTGCTCCAGCCTGGGGCTGGGGATGGCCCCGAACAGCGCGTCCACGTCAGGGGGGTTGTAGTACTGCCGGATCACAGCCTGGCTGAGCTGATTCCCTGTGGGAACAGGTGAGGGTTGTGTTAATTTTGGTAATTGGGATTGCTGTGTAGGCTGTTGTATGCGGCATGTCCCGCTCTGCTCATCTCTCATCACTCCAGGGCAGCTTAGCAGTGCATTTGTCCCGCATCATGTTGTGACCCAAGTAGTGGAGGAGCCCCTGATTCCACATTCCACATAGAATCATGGAATGGTTTGTGTTGGAAGGGATTTTAAAACTCATCCAGTTCCAACCCCCTGCCATGGGCAGGGACACCTTCCACTAGACCACGCTGCTCCAAGCCCCTGTCCAGTCTTGGACACAGAAGTACCCACTTCATGCTGGAGTACTTTTGACTCCTCCAGGCAGGAGGAGCTGGGCAAAGCCCCACAGCAGGGCCTGCAGTCTGCTGGGGCTCCTGGACACACGTGTCTCTCCACACACACGTACCAGTGGCCCAGGCAGGGACAGGCTTGCGCGGCTGGCTCTCGTCATCCGTCGAGTCGTCGCTGTTCAGGTCCATCCCGTAGTCATTCGAGCTCGTCACAGGTGGCTTAAACTCCTTCCTGCCCTGTGGAGTCATCTCGTACGAGTTGCAGGCAGGGGAATTCTAGAAGGGAAGCACATTCCACAGGTGTTGGATGCAGCAGCACCAGCAGGCTCCAAGCTACAGCAGGACCAGCTCGTCCCCAGCTCCTACTCTGTCACCTCATAGCAAACCCCCAGTCTGGCAGTTCTCAGGTTGGGACCCGAGAGCTTGACCCAAGCTCCAAAGCTGTGACCCGATGATGGCTGTGCATGGCCTTCTCCTGCTTAATGAGGCTGATTAATTTGGTGTCTGTGGCATGAGCACACAGCAATAGATGAATCTAACAGCTCCAACAGAACAGAGCTTCACTCCAGCCAAGCCAAGGTTAACTGGAGGTTTTATGTCACTGGAGCAGAGTCACATGCTCTAAACACTCTGCAATCTATCTTCCAGGCTTGATTGATGATATAAAACTGCTAATTGCTGTACAGAACCTGCCCACCAGCTCAGCCAAACGCTATTGGAAGTGGCATGGACAGGAAGTGTAAGAGCAGGAGAAAACCTACAACTATGAATTTCATTTTTTTCAACTGGAAATTTTCAGTAGAAATTCGATTTTCAATCAGAAAATGAGTCTCTGGAGAGCTGGACACAATTGTCCTTCCCCACCAGAGACCCCCTTCACAGCTTTGTGTCCAGTGACATTAACTCCCACACACTGGTTCTGTACCTAAAGGTTAAGATTCTGAGCTTTGCAAGGAGACAAGAGCCACGTGTTTGTTGTCAATGTTGAATGCCAACGAACGCACACCCGCAGGACTCACCCGGCCAAACCACCACCATTCCACGGGCTCTGCCGCCACCTTGTGGCTGTTCCCAAATGTGACCCGAAACAAAACTTGCAGCCCCTGAGGTCTTTCCACTATTTAAGAGGCACTTCAGACAGCTCCAACTGCTGCTGTCTTACCCACAGCCAGAAACCCTGTCCAATCCCTCCTGCCTCCCTCCCCTCTGTCATTAAAATACTCGTGGAGCCAACCCCAGATAACCAGGATTTACAGAATTCCTGTGTTACTGGAAAGGCAGATAAAAGCAGAGGGTGGAGCTGCCCGAGGTAGGAGTGGGTCAATGCCGGGACTGAACTCTGCTGTCACCCCTAAGGATCCATCCCCAGGTACCTCCTTGCTCTCCAGGAGCGGTGCCCGGGCACTGTCTTTGGCCTTTTGCTCGTCTGACAGTTTCTTCTGTTCTTCTTCCTGCCTCTTCTTTTCCGCCAGCACCTGCTGCTCCTGCTGCCAAGCGACACACACAGGATTACCCTGAGGGACTACACTGCCAGCCCAGCCCTCCATCCTTGTGACAGGCAAAACATCCAAGCACCTCGTTACAGCTGTTCCTCATGCTGCTGAGGAGCGCCTGGGACACAGTGTAGCCTCCTCAGAGGGGCATAAACCCACCAACCTCCCTGCCAGAGCATCAGCTGCCTTTCCCTGACAAAGCCAGGGCCTCCCACCTTGGAAAATTTGTTGCTGACTTTATCTTGGCGCTATAAAAGCCAGAAATCAGCTGACTGTCTGCAGAAGTTTGTGCTACTGATCTTGGCCTCTTTCTAGACTAAACAGCATTTTTAGAGGCCAAGTCTCCCCACAACGCTGTAACCATCCCACACAGGTCCAGCTTCCTGCTCAGAAGTGCCACAGCAGCTTCCCAGGGCTCCCCACAGCATCCCCTCTGAGCTGCTCCAACAGCAGGAGCTGCTGTGGCCAGACTGTGTGGCTCTACCCCTTCCCAAAATCAACCACTCACCTCCTTCTTCTCCATCTCCTTGCGGAGCCGCTCCTTAGCAGCTGCTGCTTCCTTCTGCAGGCGGGCAGCCTTCTCCTGCTGCTCCCGGAGCCTGGGGACCACAGCACAGGCCCTCACTGCCAGAACCACACCAGGGCCTTCCCTCTCTCCCTCATCGCTCTTCAGGCACTCCCCACCATGCTCCCAACATCCCTGAGCCAGAGTTCCTCCCTGGAGCTCAGCACCAGCGATAGTGCAGAGCTGTGCTGCCAGGTCACAGCAGCTCCCTGCTGCGCCAGCCTTCCCCTCCTGCCCTCTGTGCCAGCTGTGTTTCAATCCCAGCACAGAATTTGGTACATAAATGGGGACTGTGCCTTACTTTTCTGCCTGGATCCGCTCCTGCTCCCTCTTCCTCTCCAGTTCTCTCTCTGCAGCCAGCTGTCTCTCCCGCTCCTGTTCCGCCTGCCTCTGCTCAGCGATCTTGCGGGCACGCTCCTGCTCCTCTTCCTTCTTCTTCTGCATCAGCTCCCGGTGCCGCCGCTCCTCCTCCTCCTCCTGTAAGTCCAGGCAGGAGTTACCCACCTGACAGGAGCAGGTTCCAGGGGACAGCACCAGGAACCCCTCACTTGACCCAAATCCCCATCGCTACCCAGCAGGGAAACGCCTTGGGGGTGAATTCCCAGTGCCCAGGGCAGGTGTATCCCCTGCCCAGTTCTGCCTGTGGGACACAACAGGCCCACACACACCTGCTGCAGAGCTCTTTGTCTCCTGGCCTCCTCCTCTTGTCTGCGCCGGGCCTCAGCTTCCTCCATCTTCCTGGCGGCCACTCTCTTCTTGATCTTCTCCTCTGCCATCCTTTCTTCCCGCACCTGGAGCACACACAGACCCAGCCTCAGGTAGGACAGCACAGCAGGATATCTCAGAGGGCAAACCCTCCCGCCTTTTCCCCCAGAAACCAAGGGGGTTTGTGCTCTGCTTTAAAAAGGTCGTATTTAGGGCAGTGACCTTGTTTTGCATCCTCCCAGGAAGAGCTGACCCCATCCTGGGGTTTGCACATCCAGTCCACAAAGCCACTGGAATACAACTTGAGAGCCATGCAATCAGACAGGCAGCTGGGGATAATGAGAGCAGACAAATGACCACTAGGCCACCGCACAAATTGCCTGGAAGTCGGGGATGTGAGGAAGGCTCTGGATGAAGGATGTTTGCTTTCCCCTGTCCAGCTATTACTCAGAAGGGAGAAGCAGCAGATAAAGCCTTGGGGCCATTAGGCCGCCTTTATCTACTGCAAGTCCTTCTCCCATCTACCAGAGCATTAATAAAGCCCATTTAGATTAGTGACTATGGAAAAACAGGGATTCAGCTGCCATTTGCTGTATCCAGAGAAAGGCTGTCCCTCAGGATCACCAAGGCTCTGGAAAGTTCTTTATTCAGCTATTCTGTGGCTCAGCCTCTAAAATCCGAGCAGCCTTCGTGCCCTCTTCCCAGAAAGCACATTTGTGAGGTGCCAACTGCCTCAGTGACTCCTGATTGTCCCAAATAAGATCTGCAGGGGCTGCACCTTCTCAGTCTTCTCATCGAACAGCGCAATCTTCTGCTCGATCCTCCTCTTCCTCTCCTTCTCCATCTCCTCCGCCCGCTCCCGGGCTTGCAGCACCTTGCGCAGCCGCTCCTCGCGCTTCCTGAGAACACAGCCCAGCTCACTGTCGTGTTCCAGCCAGGTGAGCTCCCCCCAGCTCAGCACAAGGCCAAAAAGACACAGCAGGAAATTCAATGGCCCAAATTCCCCATTCATTTAAGCACCAGCCATGTTTAAGCTCTGTCAGAAAGGGAGGACTCAAGACAAAAAGCTGCAGCAGTGGGCAGCGAGGACAGTAAAAGCTTTGTATCAGCATTCCAGAGACATCCCAAGGATGAACACTGCCTTTACCCACAGGAATTTCTGCTGCTTGCACAGTCCCTGCAAGATGAAACACCTGGACACAGGAACCTACAGGTGCCAAGAGCAGTGTGACCACATCTACTCACAGCTTCGCCTCTCCGAGTCGTCGTTTCTTCTCCTCCTCCAGCTTTTGCCTTCTCAGCTGCTCAGCTTCTTGCTTCTTCCGCAGAGTCTCCAGTTTCTGCCTCTCCTTTTCCTGAGGGGAATTGAAATGTGACTGCACCCACTGGCCAGGGCTCCTTCCCACCTCACCTGCTCTGAGCAAGGGCCCAGAGGTGACAGCAAGGAGCTGCAGGCAGGAATACGGGATGGTGACAGCCCTGGAACAGATCTCAGGCAACCTGTGACCTGGTCATGAACAGATATATGAAAGGAAACACCACTGTGAATCTCAGGGAGCAAGAGGAGAAGCTGGGGCGCTCAAACAGGAGCATCAGCTCTGGAAGCCCAGGCAGCACCCTCAGGGATTGCAGGCAGCCAGCGCCATGCTTTCTCTTGGTGCAAAGGAGCCACCAAGCAGCGCTAATGCCTGGCACGGCTCCCGCTCCCTGCGGCGAGCGCGGGGACAGATGGTGCTCCAGGAAACACCTTGAGCTCCTGCTGGCGCCTGTGCCTCCCACGAGGCTCAGTCTGGTGGTGAACCACGAGCACTCCGAGAGCTCCCAGCTCGCTCCGGCACACAGCCAGCTCCATGTGCCAGCCAGGAACGGGGGCTTTCTCCTGACCCAGCCCAGGCACCCTGTCAGCCACAGCTACAACCACAGCAAATGGATTAACATCAACCCATTCCATGCCAAAGCAGGCCTGGTCTCAGCACAAACCCAGCAGGGCATTATCCGAGGGAATCCCTTACACTGGGCTCCGTGCTGCAAATGCTCAGTGCTGTCAGTATCCAAACTGGTTAATATAAAACTAACGATTATATCTTATTGCTCTGCTGCTATTTAGTTATGTTTAGCTCCCACATGGAAAAACTCCCAAGGGGGAGCTGCCTGCATTGGAATGAAACCTAAAACATTCCACGAACTGACAGCAGCAGAGGAAGCACTCCCCAGCCACAAGACTCTTTTCTCATCCTATTAACTCCTCTGTAGTACTGACACTAGCATCAGCAGCGGCCCAGAGAGATTGAAGCTGGAATCCTTCACTGTTTCCCAACAGCCTTCCCTGACCTGCTGGAGCACAGGCAGCCTCCGAACACAGCTCTAGGAAGCTCTGCCATTAGGCTGCAAGATGCAGGAATACCAATCCCTGTATCCTGCCCTCCTCTTTCACCCTCTCAGCTCTCCTGCAAGGAAAAACCAGCCCCAGAGCTGCCTTCTTTGCAGGTGAGTTGTTGGGTATCAGGGGTATGAGCAATTCCTGCTTGGGACATGGCTTCCAGCATGGCTCCGAGTGAATCCAGGAAGGTGCACCCTTGTCTAGAACCAGCTCTCAAATCCTTCCCTCCCAAACTGCTCCGTGGAAAACCAGGGGCTTGGAAAACTCCCTGGGGTACTGCAGAAACACCTGCCTACAGCCAGCCAAGGTGTGCTGCTGGTCCCAACACTGATGCCTGCTTGATTTGGACACCAGCAGTTGTCTGACTGGCCCCACATCCAGGACAACCTCGTGTTTCCTCCTACCTCAAGGGTTTGGAAAACCTCCAAAGTTTGGATTTAAGAGGTATTTGCTCAATCTCAAACACGAGAAAAGTCCTAGAAAGGAGACCTGGGCTCTACAGGCTTCAGTCATCAATACAACTCAACATTCACAATCCCCTTGATTTCTGTTTCCCAGTTTTCACCTCTGACTGTTACTTGCCAATAGCACAGGGGAACAATGCAGGAATAAAGCTTGGAGTTAAAACTGGAATTCTTCAGGAAGCTGACTAACCCCACCTTTATTTATTTAAGTGTAAACAGACCTCTTCGAATCACTTAGTTTTCAATGGGTTGCAAAGCTCCTTTCATGCCTGTGCTTTAAGGCAAGCACTTAATCTAAGCACCACATACTGGCTTAGAGCAGAGCCTCCTCTTACCTTGGGATCAGCCTGCAGAGGGGTGTTGTACCTGATGAAGGATTTTATGACTCCTGTCCTGCCCACAGAGCTCGGTGTCATGAGGAGCTGGTTCTTCTGCACTGTGTGCAGGAACGTTTTGAACGGGCGCACCACCTGTGGGAGGAGCAGCAAAGTGTCAGTGGTGGGGTGAGGAAAAAAGGGTCTTGGTGAGGCATTCCAGGGTTACAAGGATCTCACCTTGCTGGCTGGGAGGACTGGGGATGGGGTCTTCCTCCTGAGAGGAGACAGCCCTCCCTCCTCTGCCTGCTGGTGGTCATAGCGCTCGTCCACGGCTCTCTTGTAGCTCGGCTTCCTCCTGTGAGACAGCACAGCCCATCACACCGGGCAAATCCTCCTCCTGTCTCCAAGTCAGGGCTGGAAAGGGCCATAAACCATCCTGGGCTTAAGAGAGACTGCAGTGTGGGGAGGCCCTGGCACAGGGTGCCCAGAGCAGCTGTGGCTGCCCCTGGATCCCTGGAAGTGTCCAAGGCCAGGCTGGACAGGGCTTGGAGCAGCCTGGGATAGTGGAAGGTGTCCCTGCCACAGCAGGGATTGGGACTGGATAGGCTTTAATATTCCTTCCAACCCAAACCAGTCTAAGATTGTGGATGCACAGTTGGCCAATAAATAAAATCCTAATGCAATAGAAAATACAAATTAAATCATAGAATTATGGAGGCAGGGAAAACTTATTTGCAGAAGTTCCACAGTCACAAACACTGAGGCCAGTGAGCAACGTCCCAGCACTGAACCTCTTTGGAGTGGGACCACAGCCCGCCCGAGACACTTCCAACCAGGACATACCTGGCACTCTGCGGCGGATCCAGGGTCCCCCCATTGTTATTTACGTTGTTTTCTGAAAGAGAACAGTTACACAGTGAGTTCCAGGAGGGAAAATCCCCTCCAACACAGGTTTAACAGCAGAGAAGTAACATAGCAGCTCACTGAACAGCAAAACCCACATGAGTGGGCACGGCAGCACCTGGTTGTCATGGCACTGTTCCCACCTGGAAACTCCAGACAAAGCAGAGCTGCCCAGAGCTGTCTGGGTTCTGCACAGCTTCAGCAACAGGGCTCAACTGGGCCTCCCATAACCCTCCAGCCTCATTATATCTATCTCCATGCACTTGCCAGGATGGAAATAACTCCAGCACAGAGTTTTCTCACTGCTAATTGTCTGAAACAAATCCCTGCTCATCAAACATTAATTAATCTTTCCAACTGAGTTCTCAAATTAACCAGTCAATCCTTCCAGCTTCCCAGCCAGCCTCCCAGATGCTAACTTCCCAAAGTGCTGCCCCAAAACCCTCTGGAATTACCACTGCTGTTCGGCTCCTGGGTCTGCCCATGTTTGCTGACTGTGTGGGAGCGAAGGGACATCCGAGAGCTTTGGAAATCCTGTGGGAAAAGCAGAGGGATTTCAGGACAATCACACATGGAAAGGGCCTGTTCTTGGTTCAGATGGTGACAGGGCTCTGACACGGGAATGATCAGCGGTGTTACCCAGGAACACCAAATTCCCTCTTGGCAAAGCCCTGGATGCTGCATCATCAGGAGAGGCACAGACATCAACACGAGCATCAGCGCTGCTTAAACTCCACCAGCTCATCAACTATTAAGGCCAGGAGGCTTCCAAGCTGTAAATATGTGCTGCCGGAGCTCTGGCCAGAGCCAGCGTGCCCATTTCCCTGAGCAGTGACGGACGGGGAGCCTGGAGACGGCGGGCAAATGGCTCCTTTCCATGATTTATCTGTTCGTTAAGGGATACCCGGCGCTGCTCACTGCCTCTGCACTTAGGCTGGGGAATGCTCCCACTGGGATAACGGGCTGTGGTTCTGGAATTGCTCTCTGCTAGCAGCACCAGCATTACCTCCTGGTCAGCACTTCACAGTGCTGCACTGGGAACAGAAGTAAAGGGATTGATGAATGATGAATTCATCCTCCCCAGTTTCTTCTGTAGGGCCCAGAAAAACAGACTTGTTTTGAGTTTCTGCACAGCCATAACAGCTCTCCTTGTCTCCACAAGTGCTTCAGGTCACTGCTCTGCTCCATTAATTCAGGCTCTGCTCACTGAAATTTATTCTGGACAAAACACTGACATGATCCCAGGGTTAATTCCTCAGTGAGGATTGTGGAGGGAAAGGTGTCGACCTGAATAATATTCACAAATTTCTGTGTGTGTCCAAACTAACAAGTGTTGAATTACCTGCAGGACTGACCAAAAGGTCAAAAGAAGCTTTAAAAATACAGTGTGCAAACCATGACACCAGCTGAACCAAACTCCCCTAAACTATAAGGATATTTTATCTGTAGAGACTGGGGACTGAATCTTCACACAATGATCTCTAGCAAGAGGTTAAGAAGGAAGAGCCAAGCAGGACTCAACCCCGAGGTCAGGCTCAGGGTGGTGTGCAACAATTTCAACAGATTTAGGGAAATGACAGAGGAAAGGCCATGTTTTAGTCAGGAAATCTTGAAAAGCATCTGAGACTGTAACACCCTTCTGACAGAACACCTCCACCTGCACCCAAAGCCATGGGTCACACGTGCTCATTTCTCAGAGAAAACTTTGCTGGTTTTGGTTTTGCTGGTTCTGGAATGTTGTGATGAAGACTTTCCTTTGTCTAAGTACCAGAACCACAGAGGCTGTGGATGGGCTCATACACCTCTGAGCCAGATGCTCTGTGCCTTCCTCACTCACTGCTATGGGACAGGTTACAAGGCCTGGCAATCCATAGCCAGAGCTCCCACGTTTCCTACTAAGGTGCATTCCACACATTTTCCTCCCAGATCCACCCAGACACAAATGCTTTTAATGCCTGCCCAAGTCTTACCAGCTTGGTGGGGGTGGAGCATCCAGGAGGAGGCCTAGGAAAAAAGAAAGACAAAAGGGGCTGTGATTAATAACACTGAGGAAACTGGGAAGCCACTTGGATTTTACACCAAGAATGGCAGTGAAAAGGTCCTGCAAGCAGGGTAGTGAGGAAAAATAAATAACTGAAAGCATTCTCACCCAGTTTTGACAACAGTTTCCTCATCCTCTGGCACACTTACAGAGCTGGAGACTGTGGGAGAGGAAAGAATACACCTGAGCTGTGAGGCTGGGGTGCAGGCCAAGGATCTGGTGGGACAAGGACCTCCCTCCAGACACTGCAGAGGGGCTTGTCCTGCCCTGGGGAGCACACGCAGGTGGCACTGCAGGAACGCAGCCGGCAGCTCCGGCTCAGGAAAGCAGTTCTCAATTATGGATGAGTTCAGGGCAATATTCCACGAGCCGCCAATAATGGGGCTGGGCTTGGCCTTGGCCTTATCTGCAGGGCCCTGACTGGACATCAGCAACAGTTAGAGCCAGCCTTATTTACAGTGGGAGTGCTGCTTCCCAAGCCAGGATTCCAGCTGGCTCTGTTGCGCTGAGCTCAGAAGCTCCGGCACAGCTGGAACCTGCCATGAATAACCACAGCACCAAACAATCACAGACTGGCTGGGGTGGGAAGGGACCTTAAAGATCATCCAGTGCCACCCCCTGCCTTCAACAGGGACACCTTGTATTAGCCCAGGTTGCTCCAAGCCCTGTCCAACCTGGTCTTGGACACTTCCAAGGGTGGGGCAGCCACAGCTCTATCAACCCATGCCAGGTCCTCGCCTCCCTCAAAGGGAAGAATTCCTTCCATATGTCCCATCTAAATTTCCCCTTTTTCAGTTTGCACCCATTTCTCCTTGTCCTGTCACTCCAGGTCCTGATGAAGAGTCTCTCTCCAGCTTGTTTGCTTAATAATTTAGTCAGTTTAGATCAGACTGGCCTTCCCTAAGTCTGCCTCTGTCACCAACTGTAAAAGTGTGGGAGACTTTTAATCTACAAACTTCAGCCTCGAAATTCCCTTCTCAAACAAACTCTAGAGTCCCAGCAGCCAGATCCTGCTAAGGAGAAGGGAATTGATAGAAATTTCACCTTACAGGAAGCATGCAGGGCTTTGGGAGAATCCATCAGCCCTTTTGGATCCCCAAACTCTTCTCAGCTTTGCCAGCTGTCCCCACAGAAACTGGGAGGACCAGCTGACCAGAGAAGCCGTGGCTGCCCCATCCCTTGCCAGTGTCCAAGGCCAGGTTGAACAGGCCACCTGGGATAGTGGAAAGTGTCCCTGCCCAGGGCAGAGGTGGCACTGGTCCTTCTAGCCCAAACCATCCCGGGATTCCAGGATTAATGACTTCACTCAGCAAATCAGCGACAGTTAAAGCTAAATGGAAATGGAGACACTGAGGCTGATCTCCCAGATGGTTTACAAGGCTGAATTCAGTAACCTGAGTTTCTCTGCTCACAGGGGGCTCCAGAAAGCCAGGGAGAACTTCCATGAGGGATAGCAGCCCATGTAGCCCGGGAAGCTCAGCTGCTACCCCCACACTGGATATCCAGCCCCAGCACTTAGCTTTCCTCCGCAGCAGAAAGCAGCAGAAGCCCCCCATGACACCCAAACTCACCGTCCACGGAGCTGGAGGACACGGATCTCTTCCGAGCCGCCTTCTTCTTGCCCGCCGCCCTGGCGATGGATGTCCGGATCATGCTCTCCCTCTTGCTGGCCAGGGAGTATTTCTCTGCCAGCGAGGTTCTGCGGCTCAGGGAGGCCTTCCCCATCAAGCTCCGGCGCACGGAGTGGCGGCTGAGCCGGGAGCCAGTTGGAGTGGCCGGGCTGTCCCTCAGGGGCTGGGAGGGCTCCTCAGCCCGGCTGTGTTCCTGTGGGGAGCTGTTCCCCTCCTCCAGCCCGGCCTCTGTGCTCAGGATAATGGTGACGTTGGCTGCTTGGGCTGTCTGCAGCTCGGGAACGGCCTGGCTGGCCTCAGGAGTACAGGGCACCACCAGCTCAGGGGCCGTGGGCGCCAGCGGCGATTGGGGAGCACCATGTTCCTTGGGAGAGCCATTCCCTGGGCTCGTGGGGAGCAGCTCTGTCGGCTTCGCTCCGCTCCTCTGGAGAGGCACTGTAGCACCAACGGTGTCAGCTTCCACCCAGGGATCCTTATCCTTCCCTGCTGCCTGCTGGGCAGGAGGCGTCTCAGGAACCATCCTGGAGCTTCTGGCAGAGGCTGCAGCCCGGGATCGTGTCACACGCTGCGGTGGAGAGTTTTCTTTGGCCTCGGCCCTGCTGAGTTCCAGGTTTTCTTTGTTCCAGAGCCGCTGAGAAGCTCGCACAGAAGGCATTGGTCTGAGGCTGCTATTCCTCCTCCTGGAGAGTCTGATCACAGGAACAGTGTGTTAGATGGGAACAGAAGTCGGGAACAGCTCTGACTCCACCCGTGCACAGACGGGAACGGAGCCAAAACACCTGGGATGGGCCCGGGAGACACAGAGCTGCACAAAGCAGCTAGTGCAGACAGCAGTTAAATTAGCAAATAAATTGCATTTAAATTACTTTGAAGCAGAAATAGACAGAGACACGGGGACACAGAACCAGCCAACAAATAAAAGCGCTTCTCGTGAGAATCAAAATCCAATGTTTTTCGGCCGAGAGTGCCCCAGACACAGGGTCTGACCGGACCCTTAACACCAGGGGGACGCGCGCCACGAAGGAAGGGGAGCTCCTACTGGACAAAGGAGAGGATCGCCAGGACATGCTCCTTGGAGGGGACTGTTCCCCTGAACCCTTGGCAGCAGATCTGTTCAGACTTCCACGGGCTCTCTCCCTTCTCCAGGCCCCGAGGACACCCTCTGCGATCCCCCTTTCCCCGGCCCGCCCCGAACGGGGCTCCCCGATCCCCGCTCCCGCCGCCCCTCACCGCTTCCTGCCGGGGTCCTGCTCGTCTTCCTGCAAGGCCGACAGCCGCTTCCTCCGCTGCCGTTTCTTCTGCGACGGCGTCTTGGGCATCAGCTCGAGCTCCTCGCTGTAGTTGCTACAGAGGAAGGGGAGATCAAGACGGGATCAGCGGGGAGGGCGGCCGGTACGGGCCGAGGCCTAGCGGGGAGCGGGTACCTGACAAACATCCTGACCGCCTCTTCATAGATCTCGTCCAGCCACACCATATCGGTCTCATCCACCTGCCGCAGGAACTGAGCCAGGCGCCGGTCGCACTCTGCGGGCAGCTCCAGCGAGCGCGCCGCGGCCGCCGCAGGCCCCATCGCCGCCGCGGCCACCTTCGCGGCCATCGCCTCAGCGCCAACTGCCGCGCGCGCGCGGCACTCCGTTCAAACGTGGCCCCGCCCCTCTACGACAGCCAATCACCAGCGGCCTCCCCCACGGCAACCAATCACCGCCAGCGGCCCCCACACGGCCCACCCTTCCCATTGGCTCGCACTCGGCGCCGCTCTGCTTGCCCGTCTCTATGCTCCTGGAGGACTCAGCTCGGAAGGCGGGGCTTGAGGAGGCGGGCCCATAGGCCGCTCTCTTTAACAGGTGGGGTGACGGACGGGCAGAGCAACCAATAAAAGACCAGAANGGGGCGGGGTAGGGCTGTGAGGGTGAGGTCGGTGGACGAGGCGGCAGCGCTCGGAGCGGGACCTGGGGCGGGAGCTCTGGTTAGGTGGCGAGCGAGTGCTCTGGAGGGTCCCCCGGGACCTACACCCCAGCCTGTCTTCACATCCCCCCCGTGCCCGGGAGCCCTCCCGTACCTACGTCCCTCTCTCCCTCACTGAGGGGCGTCCCACCAGCCCTGTCCTCCCCTCTGTGTTCCAGGCAAGGCGATGGCGGAGGGTCCCCAGCAGCTGCTGGAAGTGTGCCGGCAGAGGCTGTCCCGCTTCCTCTGCAATGCCCAGCACAAGCACCTGGCGTGGCTGCGGGAGGTGGAGGAGCAGGGCTTGAGGATGCTCAAGAGGTGGGGGCTGTCCTGAGGGGACCCCTCTGTGCCCGCCTGAGCTCCCAGCTGGGTGTGGCTGGGTTTGGGCCTCATCCTTCCCTTGTTTTGGGAGGGCTCGTGTGGTTAGTGGGGGAAGTAATCTCTGCTCTGCCTCTTGTGCCTCGCAGCAGCTTCAGGGATGAGCCCATGCTCTTGCCCAAAACGCCGTCGCAGAGGAGGAAGCCCAGGAAAAGGCAGTCCTCCTGGATGAGGGAAGAAAACAAGGAGCTGAGCAGGAGGAGGTAGGTGGCTCAGCTTGCTCTGGCTCTGCCTTGTGGAGTTGGGATGCAGTATTACCCACTGCTGATACTCCAAGCTGGCAAGGATGAGATTGAGAGGAGGAGCATCAAGGCAATTAAAAAGGACTTTAGGGTACTGGGTCAAGTGATTAATAGGG